>NHNY01000005.1:392694-806366 GCA_002786065.1 Microcyclospora pomicola | reverse complement strand
ACAGATTACTGTGGAGGATCGAATCAGCACAGAAGGTATGGAGAAGAGCACTCGATGGAATCAAGATTTCCACGCTTGTCGCGTTGATGCAGATACGCAACCAGGACGCGGGGCGTGTTGGGATGATCGGTACGTACATTTCCTGAGTGCAGCATATGGTGAGCGCAGTCTCGAGGTTGATGGTGGTGATCAAGTCGATGCCACAGTGCTGTTGATTGATAAGAGAATTGTGGTACAGGCTGGCGGCGTGGGTGGCCAAGTGAAGGGGGCAGTCGGAGTGAATGGAACGAGCGAGGTGGATGTAGCTGCAACACCAGCAGTCGATGCCAGAGAAGCTGCCTTCCGAGTCTTCGCAACCACGACGACAGAAAAGGTGAGATTGGGGTGATGGGGGGATGTTGTGCGAGAAGGAAGGTGGATGGATGAGGGCGTGGAAAGTCTGTTGTTGGGCGAACAGGACCGCGCGTTAGTGCCCCCCTGGGTGGCGTCGCTGATTGGTGGGAAGCCGACGATAGCACACGGGAGTCCGCTCCGTCGCACGATGCAGCGGATGAGTGTATAATAAGGTGCTGAGTGTATGATGCAACGACACACACAGCACGGGATTGACAAACGAGGTGAACAATGGTCAGGATACAAGAGAAGTCAAAGCGATGCGGGTGGCTCGTTGTTGACGAGCAGAAGGACAGATGGAAGAAAATGCTGCATCGTCGAATAAGGAGTGAGCGTCGACCGGAAAGGGGGTGGGTCAGAGCGAGCAGGGCCCTTCTTCCCAGATCAGATCAGAGAGCAGTTTCAGCAGGGAGCACTACTGGCTACTCTCAGCACGTCTGCGCTTCAACACGCCTCCGTTCATGTCTGACTATGGACGCGCTTGTCGGCCCTGCAGTTCAGTGGTGAAGCTAAGTCCAAGCCTCCGTCGCTCATCAACCGGTTTGGTCATGCTCGCTACCCACTCCCGGCACTTTGGTCTCCAACGTCTTTTTGGCTCCGCCGGGAATTTTCAGTGTGGCAAGCCGTCCGGCTGGCGTGATGTCGACGACCATCATTCCATCGTCCGTCCTCAGGGCACCAGAGCGCGAGCAGGATGGTGGAATGTGCAATCGTACTGCTTGTGGCGCAGCTCTATCGCATCTCATCGCATCGTGCTCCTGTCAGATGCGAGCTACGGGAGCTCCATTCAAGATCCATGCAGGCTATTTTTGTATCTGCAAATCATCCTCTCAATGCATCAGACTAGCCGCAGCTTCGCTGCCTCATCACGCAGCTGGTTTACCGACTCGCTCAGCAGTTGTTATCTCCCATGCCGATTGGGACCACTACACCACGCTTGCGGTAGTCAGCATGTATGTTGTATTGTCGATGCGGGATATCGTTGTTCCAAGATGGAGTGGCATGGGAACGTCCGCTCGTTGATCGTAGTGGTAACAAGATCTAGACGCGATTCCAAACCGGCTTTGCCACCATGCACCTGTCTCAGCGTCTGTCTACATGCACGCTGTACGCCGACGCGGTGTGCCAAGCTTCGTATACATGTGCTTCGCCACTTGGTACAGTAGTACAGTATATCCTTGCGCTGTCAAGCAAGCCGGCTTGTCTTCCCGGACGATCGACGTTTGACCGTTCGACATGACGTTGATACATGGCATTGGCCAAGCGACTCTCGCAGTCGCATACGATGTTGCCACCTGTCACAATACTTATGGATTGTTGCAAGATATGACATTGGCTTGAGCAAGGTGAGTCGATGGGAACTGCACTCGCCACTCTGCCATGCCTGTATACAGTATGCTGCGCGTTGGCTCATGAACTTCTCCATCGACCCAATGCGGAATTGCAAAAACTCTGTCGACCTCTCTCTTGTGAATAACAGCTAATGATGAATCAATTTTTTCCTGCGTCGACACTTGTCTCTTGTCAGATTCTCTCCGAATTCAGATCGCGGAACCCCATGAGCGGGACTCGGGCACACTCTTCCTTGGTACCTGCATTAGTCTGCAGTATTATTGACCCGTACTAGAAATGAGCTGACAACCAATCCGATCATTCGCCTCCCTCTCGGTGAAGAGCTGAGACACACGCAATCCATGATGGTGACTACTGTATTGCTTTTCTAGAAGACCTCCCGTGTGATGAACCCATTATCATGGCCGTTAGTATCGTCGAGGGAGGATGTGTGCTACTGCAGATGGTTTCTTCTCCGACGATCCTGCATCAACGATCGTGCACGGCGTGTTCATTCCTTATGACAGCGGATCGCACGCATGACTTTCTGCATGTTCACCCACGCCACATATCAGCACCTGTGTGGCGAGAGCTGAGTCCGTAGACTCAACGACAGCGCAAGACCTGGATGGGTATGGCCTTGGCAGTGGATGAATAATGCTGAATGGAATGTCACGGCGGGTGGTGGAGAAAAGCGTTGAGAGAGGTTCAGTGCCCGGAGTCGCCACATCCGTCGACATCCTGTACCGCGATTCGATGTTCTATTCTGGACGAGCGATCCCTCGTGGAGTCCTGAGTGTATACCGTCGGACGGCCTGCTATAGTGGTGCTCAATACATACGGTAGTAGTGTGCACTGCATGATTGCATTGCGTTGATATTAGCTTGATATGTGAGTTCATGTTCAATTTCGCTTGAAGGCGGCTGTCGTATCTTCCCGGCGCAGTGAAACATGAACATCCGGACGCCGGTGATTGTAGTGTGATGCAATTTACATGCCTTATATGAACGGTCACTACCAGACACGAGGTGGCGAAGGAAGACATGAAGTCCACAGTCTGGAATCATGCTCAGTAGGATCGTAATCATCATGAATAAAACAGTAGAAGAGCACGAAGATGACGGGCGACCAACACGATGCTGACGCGTCGCCCGCAATAGAGTTCACACATCATTCCCCTGAGCAACCAAGCGCTTCCTGCAGCCCGAATGCCACGCTCGACGGTGGCAGCGACTGCAGCCCGCCCGGCACGACTGAGCCGCCATCCCTTGGACACTTCCACCTCACTACCTACTACCACCACTCCACCTCTACCATTCTCCATCATCATCATCAATCTTCACCACTCTCTTGCCACTCTTTCTGTCCGTCTCTTATCTCGTCCTGGGCAACGACGCTGTCACCCGTCGTCACCACTTTTTAATCCGCACCTCGATTTCGTACCTTGCCTGCTCAACCACATTCATTCATCCCTGTCATTGCCTATCCGTGCAATCCGCACCAGCTCGTCCACGCCGCCTTTCGGCCATTCTTCTTAGCAGTACTCGACTGCTGCCACCTTCCGCCTTCCAGCGTCTCTAATCACATCCCGACACCATGCGCGGATTCGGCGTTGCTTCCGCTACGGCGGCGGTCATCGCCGCGACCAGCTTGTTCGTGAGCTCTGTCGTGGCCGACGTGGACCCCATCGTCATCAAGGGCTCCAAGTTCTTCTACAAGACCAACGGCACACAATTGTAAGTGGATGGCATGAGGATACATACACCGGCGACGGTGAAGATGGCCATGGTTGACCACCCATCTCTTGCAGCTTCATCCGTGGTGTTGCCTACCAGCAGGACTACAGCGGCAACGGCACCTCGACGTCGACGAGCAACTCCTCGAGTTCCACGGTTGACTACACCGATCCCCTCGCCGACGAGAGCACTTGCACGCGCGACATCCCATACCTCGTTAAACTGAGGACCAACGCCATCCGTGTCTACGCCATCGACCCAACACAGGACCACGATGCCTGCATGAATGCGTTCGCCGACGCTGGCATCTATGTCATTGCCGATCTGTCCTCCCCGTCCGAATCGATCAACCGTGATTCTCCTCAGTGGAACACCGACCTCTACTCCCGCTACACCTCGGTCATCGATGCCATGGCCGGCTACACCAACACCCTAGGCTTCTTTGCTGGCAACGAAGTCACCAACGCCCAGAACAACACCGACGCCAGTGCCTTCGTCCGAGCCGCTGTGCGTGACAGCAAGGCTTACATCAGCTCCAAGAGCTACCGCTCCATCGGCGTAGGTTACGCAACCAACGACGACGCGAGCATTCGTGAGAACTTGGCCGATTACTTCAACTGTGGTGACCAGACATCAGCTATCGACTTTTGGGGTTACAACATCTACTCTTGGTGCGGCGATTCCTCGTACGAAGAGTCCGGGTACTCCGATCGTACCGCCGAGTTTGAATCATACTCTGTCCCAGCTTTCTTCGCCGAGTACGGTTGCAATGCTCCCTCTCCTCGTGTGTTCACCGAAGTTGGCGCGATCTTTGGCGACGACATGACCAAAGTCTGGTCCGGTGGTATAGTCTACATGTACTTCCAGGAGGCAAACGACTTCGGTAGGTTTTCCCGCTGAATCGTGAACGAGGTCAGCTCTAACTCGATACTATAGGTCTCGTCACCATTGGCAGTGACAACGCTGTCACTACTCTCCAGGATTACGAGAACCTCAGCAGCCAGATCGCTACCGTCTCCCCAACCGGCGTTCAAGCCTCTGCTTACACCACCTCCAACTCCCCTCAATCGTGCCCGTCGGTCGATGGTGTCACTTGGGCAGCCAAGGCCACCCCACTTCCCAGAACGCCCGACGCCGACCTGTGCGCTTGCATGTACGACTCTCTGTCTTGTGTGGTCAGCAGCGGCGAGTCCACCGATGACTACGGCACGCTCTTCAGCCAAGTCTGTGGTTACTCGGGCAGTCCATGTGCCGAGATTGTGGCCAACGCCACCACTGGTAGCTACGGCGAGTTTGCCATGTGCAACTCCACCGAGCAGCTCGCCAACGCCTTCAACAACTACTACGCTGGCCAGAACAGTGTTTCCAGCGCTTGTGACTTCGGTGGTGCTGCTTCCATCAAGGCCGCTTCCACTGGCTCTGGCTGTGCCGCCGCATTGAGTTCCGGTAGCGTCGCTGCTACTTCAGGTGCCACCAGCGCGAGTGGAACCACCAGCTCAGGTGCCGCTGGTGCACCCGGTGCACCCGTCAAGGTTGGTGCTCTCCCCGTGGTCGTCCTGACAATCTTGGCTCTCTGCTCCGGTATGGGCATGATTGTGTTGTAAAAGCCCAATCTGCAACGCTTTTCCTACGAACGAAACGATCCCTAGCGCCACCTGGGGTATATCCATCGATCGGGTTTGCATTTTGGTCTGAGGGGTCTGGAGGGGATGTCGAGCTTCTGGTCATGATATTGTTTCCAACTTCTTGGGGGAATTGTCAAGGAGAATCAACCAGTCTCTGTGACAACGACGACGAAGAAGGCTAGAATGACAATGCAAGATTCTGTACAAGTAACCCTAGAACTTCTGCATACATGTGTGGCATGGCCTTGCATGTGGCCTGGACTTGTTCGGCTTTTTGACGCTCTCTTACACACACTCGGGACCTTTTCCTCCGTCTCGAGATCCCCCTTCTAATAGCTCCTAGTCCTCCAAACACTCACTTTTTCGTCATTGTCCCGTCTCCTCACTTTCTATGTCTCTCAAACATGGCGAACCACAGTCTAATTTACGCAATCGAGGACTGTAACCGCCGCCTCCTGTCGGGGAACCTCGATTCCCTTTGGTGTTGCACAGGAACTGCCTGCTATCTGCTCGCTCGCCTTCCTCTTCACTCGATGTAGCCAGATCACTTGCGAAATCGAGCGAGATCCGTCGGCTGATCGTGAGAGAACACGCTTGTTGATGTTGATACTGCCACTGCCGCTGCCGCTGCTGCGGAGGTGAAGGCGCCGAGGTGAAGGCGCTGCGGGCAATAGTACAGTAAGGTTCAAGCGTATCCTCGTCCTACATCACCTACGACATCGGCGAAAATTGATTCGCAAGCCAAGTCAGATCTTCAGTCGTTATGACGATCGGTCTTGTAGGAACCTGCCTTCTTGAGGTCCTTAATCGCAGTGATGAGGATACCTGCATTGTTATAGCGGACAAGTACGACACCCTGTCCAAGCTACCTTAATTACTTTAGGCAGTCACCTTACCTTAGCTGCAAGCTACAAGTCCGATATCGTGTTGCAATGCGTTTAACCGCCTACCTTGTAATTGGGACAGGACGCGCTGTTCTACATCTATTTGGCCTTGACTACTGTAGCATGATGGAACAACCTATCTAGGGGCAGGGAGATGGTCTCTGATCGTCATGACTGGTGGATAACCTGTGAGGTTCTACTGAAATGAGGAGGTGGAAGATCGATCAGGAGGTATCTTGGAGATTTGATGGCTACTGCGAGGTTGTCGTTACAAAGGTCACGGCTACAGTGAGGTCCGACTGTACCTACCCTCCACATTCGTTCCGCATCGATCACCTCAAGGCTTCGGAGGCTATTACTTTCTGGTGGTGAGAATCACGTCACCGGACTGCTGTTGTGCCAATACTCATCGATTGTGCTGGGACGGCAATGTTGGTGAGCTGCAGTCAGGCTGTCTACATAGGTACAGACATATATCCTAAGTGACATGGTGAGAGTATAGAAGGTTGAAGCCTGAATTTGGCTCAGAACTTGTTTTAGGGTTGGTGTGCCGTTTTCAAACGTCGCTGACTTCTACGCATTCTTTTCCCCTTCTTTCATCGATCATGCTTTCGTGGCATAGTCCACACCTCGACCTTCTCGCCAATCCACGACCGCCGAGTAGCCCTTGATGATGCTGGCGACGCCGGAGTCGCGTTTGCCGAGCTTCTGGCTGTTGTCAAGCAAGAAGCAATCCTCGTCCACGCTACCACCGCAAAGTGGAACCACCTGGCGTGTCTCCATGTCGCAGTGGGCACCTTCATGCATAGACACGAAGTCCGGACCGCGAGAAGCTCGGTGTTGGCAGAGTTCAGTCGCGTTGTGCGATTCGATGTCGCTGATGACAAGCGAGTCGTACAGCTTCTTGGGTACTTCGGCATCATCGCGCTTCTTGCCACCGGCGATCACCCTCTCGGTGTACAGCTGCAGCACTGGCTGGCGGCAGATGGCGGATTGATCGGAGGGGTTGTTCTGGAACTCGGACATGCGCGCCTGAAATCCTGCGTAGCGATGTCCGTTGGCCGTGTTGCCATCGAGCCAGCCACATTGCGGAATGTACTCTTTGGTACCAGTGCTGCCAGAATCGGTCTTGTAGAACCCGGCCTGTCGGGCGCTGTAATACCTACAAGGAACATGTCAACACTTTATGACTGACCATCACGTTGCAGTCCTCAACTTACCATTCCGGCGGATTGTCTCCAACATCGCAAGCCTTGAAGATGTCTCCCACCATCATGGCATAATTGTTGTTGTTGTACTCGACAGACAGCCACGCAACACAGATATCATCGTCAGCCATCAAGGTCAGATATGTGCTGTCTGCACCACTAGCATCATAACCGTAGTTGCCGGTTTCACCCAGCCCAATGTAAGCATTCTGACCGGTGAAGCCCACACTGTTGTGCGATGCATCACTGCCAGAGATGTAAGCTATCGTTCCGTCGGGGCTGTTCTGTTGCTGTCGTTGAGTGTTTGGGTCGACAGTGGTGCCGAGTGCCACCTGGATCCCAGTGTCCGCACTGTCACTCTGGCCTCCAAATTCGCTCAAAGCAAAGCTGACGATACCGAGGACACCGGAGACGATGCCCAAAGCGTTGACGAAGCCTTCGGCTGCCATTGTCTAATATATCTGGGAGAAGGAGGAGATGCTTGAGATGTGCAAAGATCGAAAACCGATGCTGTAGTCTCGTGGGGTGAAGCTGTGGTCTGACTGATGGGTTGAAGCTGGAAATCGGCGTGGTATTTATGTTCATACTTGGTCTCAGCATCTCAAACGGGGGATGCTGTGGAACGGCAATTCTGCTACCCGCCAAGATCGTGAAGTCCGTCACAGATGACCATCGCACGATCTCAAGCGGCATGGCCTTCGCATGGGCAAAGCGTGAATTGCCTCCGCACACCGCATCCGACTCCTTGCAAAGCGCTACCAGCCATGAAGCATCCACGCCAATACCTCTTCAATTGCTTCATGTTACATTCCATCCTTCCGCGGCGTGCCAAGTGACTCCTCTTCGCTTGATGAAGAAATTGTAGTTAGCACATTGCTTTTCGAGATCTTCAGTGTCCTTGAATGCGAGGACATGTCTCCACTTCGTCTTCCTTCGAGGCACAGCTTGGCATGTGTGCTATGGATGTTACATCAGCCAAGAAACAGGAGACATGGTGTTGGACTTCAGCGCTGAAGACCTTCCTATAAAGAGACTTCAAAGACGTACACGTGCATCAACAGGGTGAAGATGGATTAATGTAGTGTCTTGGCTCCCATTCGAAGGATCCCGCGGAGCAGTAATTGAAGCACTGGTCATGCAGGATGTCAGATTGATGTGTAGTGGACGTGCCGTGCGACCCGAACGGCAAGGCAGCGTCCCGTTTGAGCTTAATTGAATGCACTTCATGGTTATGAAGATGTAATTGTACATGTATATTCCTACCGTGCATCACAAAGAATCGCATACCACATTTCCTGGGCATCGATCCTTCGACCTGTCCGCGGCTCCGACATCAGCCAGCGGCCAGTCAAGTCTCATGTCCTGAACGAGGTGACGATATGGGCAATGCCATGTGTATGCCATCGGCGATCAAGCTCAATGCCCAGGGACTACGCGTTGGCACATGTGTTGCTTCTCCACTGTCAGGAACGTGGTATTTTGCCACCTCGTGGAACTGTAACGTTGTGTCTCTACGATCGCTGCTGATCTACCCACCTCGTGTCGTTTGCCGCTCAGCAACATATCTCGGGCCCAGCATGCCAAGACATGACTGACGGCAGGATGGCAAGAGCACCTGTTCAGGTCTTTTGTGGTGTCCCTCGAAGTAAACACTTATAATAGAGAGGTCGCCTGAATACCGACCGACTCTCAAACTGTTCCTTTTCATCCATATATTCCGATCAAGAAGTCTTTGTAACATCTACCAACACAGAACGAACAATGCATCTCGTAGCTGCTCTCATCGCCGTTGGCGTATTTGCCAAAGCTGGTCTCTGTGAGACTGCAGCCACTGCAACTGTTGTGGATGCTGGGTATGTGCTTATCGGGCTCCTCACCGAAGACTACATACTAACGGACACGAAGTTCAGACGCTGGTTCACCAACGATTGAAGAGCGTCAAGTTCAGTCGTTCGGGCCTCTGCCAGACGGCGAGGGATGGGCATTCTACCTCTACGAGAATGGCAACTGCGACACCGGTAACTACGTGACGGGTTACGTAGGAAATGAGACCTCAGGAGGCTGTGTCAACATCTCACCTTACTACGTGAGTTCGATCCCCGGATCAATTCCGCGTGCTGCTGACTTCGGCCAAAACTGACACGGCCTGTTAGGACTTTGATTGGAACACAGTCCAGGTGTTCAAGGGTGATCTTTACAACGTCAATCTCTTTAGTGAGGCAGACTGTCCATACGGGTTCCAGAACAACCCCATCCAGTACGATTGCGAGACGGACGCATGCATCAAAATTGACGTTCACGAGATCAAGAGCTACTTGGTTCAGGATCGTCTTGCGGAGACTTGCAGTTGCTGCGAGCAGCCAGATGCTTGAGTGGTGAAGATAGTTATGAGGTCAGGAATGCGCGTAAAAGCAGTGTCGGTCCATAGTTCAATCAAGTTGCTGTCATGTTGCATTCTGTCACTCTCTTTCATTCTGCTGTGATCGCTTCCCGTAAAGTCCTAGAAGCGTTTCGGCTGTCGTAGGTATTCTTTGCTTCAGAACGTGTATCAGGCTTCGTCCAGCGGTGGAATGAACACATCGGCGATCTCGTCATTGCGAAGCAGCAGCGCATGCTCCACTCCGGAGCCAAGATCTTGGTATTGACGAAGGATGTTGTACTATCGATTCAGGATTCGTGTAACATCTGCCAAGTGTCGAAGGAATAGACTTAATGCATGTTGACAAGGATGCAGCAAGTGTCCATGACCTCAATGTAACATCCGCGGCATGACAACGAGACATCGCTGATCGTCCCATCGCGATAGAAAGAGTGGTAGATGTGATCGCGAGGGAAAGGTGAGTCTCGTCATTACGCAGTCGTGAATCTATATAACCCGCGCTCGTGGATGACCTCTTTTCCATGCGAACTCTATCCCGACACAACGACCACCACCTCCCAACTTCTTATTCCACCATGTCCATCCGCTCTCTTGCCATCACGCTCCTCGTGGCGACTCTCGCCGTTGCCGCGCCTGCCACGAACAGCACTACCGCCAAACGCCAGACCAAGAACCACACCGGCCGGGCCACGCTGTCCCAAGCCGGGCTCAGCTACTGCGGCAAGATGTATGGACCCGACGATTATGTGATCAGTGTACCGGCCAGATACTGGGACACAGCGGCATACGATCCCTGCGAGACACCGGTGACGATTGATTCAAATAACCTGGCCTTGTCGGTGCATGTCGTCGATCAATGTGATGACTGTGTAAGTCCGAAACCCTCGCCTCCTTCCTTCGAAACATACGCTGATTGCTTGAATTCCAATGACAGGTCGACGACGATATTCTCGTCAACCGCCATGTGCTGGACTACTTCGGATACGATCCTAGTGTGGATTACTTCGAGTGCTTGTGGTATGTTGTAGAAGTTAGGTGTGGAGATTCGACGAATGCTCATGAATGACTCTACAGGTACGATGTTAGCTTCTGATCGGAGAGTTGGTAGTTCAGCTCAGATGTGCATATTACATAGCAAATGGATTAGTCTTTTGCAGTGGTGATGCATCCACATGAAAGGCTGCCGTCCTATGGGATTTCTCGTCGACAACTCTTTCGATACGTAGTCATTTCAATCCAGACAAGATGAACATTTCGTATTTGATCCTGTACAGCCGAGGATTGATCTTTTCCAGGGCATCGTACTTACGCGGTGTTGTACCAAGCTTGTCTCATCGATGATATGCTGCTCGTCAACTACGATGTTGCCCCGTAAGCCACCAGCATCAGACAGACAATGGGGACGGGCATGATACAACTACCGTTGAGATCCGAAGACTCAGGTGGTAAGATTCAGCAACAAGGGAGAAGAGAATGATACGTCATACTTATGAATACAAGTGTATATCGCGTTCAGCACTAACTTTGTTGACTGTCTATGAATCTGGATCATGCACGTCTTCAACCTCAACAGCCTTGGCTTTCCCTTTGCCTTTGTAGCTCTCTTCCGCAGATGGTGAAGTGGGACTTGCAGCTTCTCTCGCCTGGTTCTCAAGCGATGTCGAGGATAACGCTGATGCTGAATCTGATGAGGTTGTGGCAGTATCTGTGCTTGATGACGAGGCGCGGTGATCGGCTGCTTTGTTAAATCCCCATTCTCCACTGCTGGACCAGGGCGCTGGTGCTGGTGCTGATGCTGTGTTGAGTACAGTGTCTCCATTTGCGATCGACGTAGCTGTCGCAGGATCGGTGGAGTTGGCTCCGTTGCTGCTCGCCGCCGCAGAAGTGGCTGTGGGGATAAACAAAGGTGAGCCAGCGTCGTCTGTGGGACCGTTATTGGTTGGCGCATTGGCTTCATCTGACCGTGCGTTGTCGGACCCTGGGCCGGTATCAGTGGATACTGTTGGTGTTGGTGCTGGTATCTGCGTATCTTGCATATCCGTTAGAGACGAGAACGGGTGCTGAGTCTGCACATCTGCAGCTGACAGTGATGATCCATTTGCACGTTGCAAGGGCATCATCGTCCAACCTTCTGGCAGGGTCAAGCCTGGTGGTAAGCCATCTTGGCCGTTGCCCATCTGCTGAGATCGCATGCCATGCAATGTCTCCTGTGATAAGGTCAAGTTCGGAAGCGAACTTCCCATCTGTCGTTGGATAGCTGTCGCAGTTCCTACAGGTGGCTGTAAAGGTATCTGCTGAGCTCGCAATCTTGCCAACTCCGTCTCCATCAGCCGTAGCACAGCCAACTGTTGCTGCTCGACATTGAGGTTGTACATTTCTTGGACTATTCGCTGCTCGATCTGCATGAGCTGGATCGAGGTTGGCACTTGTGCTCGAGCACCTCCGTGGGCCACAGCCGTGGCCTGCTGGCCACCTGGGTGGTCGAGCGCAGGTCCATCAGCGTTGTTCATACCCTGTCGGTCATCCCCCGGAGCAGGACCTTGTGCTGCCGCTGCTGGATTTCGCATCTGGTTGACGATGTTCTGTATTTGGTCACCTGGTCCATTCAGAAACCCAATGCGTAGCGGCCCTAGGTTGAAAATTCGTGCTCTGTTTTGTCGCGGAGGACGGTGTTGGGGTTGCTGCGCCCCTGGTGGTGGGTTTGCCGCTGGCCCACCAGCTTGCCCAGCGGCCGCCGCAGCCTCCACCGTTACGACGGGCCTTCGACATGTCGGACATACTTGTTGGCGCTCTAGCCACGCCTTCAAACAGCGCAAATGTAAAATATGCCCACATGGCAGCTTCTTTGCTCGCAGTCCTTCATCCCGTCTCACCGCAGGAATTGCTGGCGCAGGCTGGCCTGGCACTTGAGCTGGCTCCCACGCAACCATATTTTCTCGACAAACGATACAAGCATCTCCTCGGATCTCCTCGGTCGTCGCATCGGGGTATCTCGTGTTCATACTGCTCGTGGCCTTCCGATACGCCACGTAATCCGTCACTCTCTTGCTGAAAGACGCAAATGTCATGTAGACATCTCGCATGATATGCATCGGTAGACCGTTGAACGTGATGCTCACGGCGAAGAAGAAGATGTAAATCAGCAACTTGACGAAATCCGAAAACACTTCCAACGCAAACAGGTATCGTCTCTTCTCCTCCCAACCGGGCACATCCACCTCATTCTCATCTACCTCGATCGGCTCCTCATCTGGCGGCAATGCAGGGGCGGGTCGGCCGTCGGCCGTCTCCTGCTGTCTCGCCGCGACTCTCTCAGCCCTGATCTCAATCTTCCTGCTTTCAATAGCTTGCGCCAGTTGCTGCTTCTGCACCATTGTTTCCCAGACCACCAAGCAGTATCTGCTCAGCGTAAACAGCGAGAAGATGGACAAAATGGCGAATTCAAACGTGAAGATGACCATCATCCCCGGTCTTGGGTCCGCCATGACTGTCTCGATGCAGAAGTCCAGCATATAAAGATCGAACAACACGCTGACCACCAAGCTCGTCGCAAGGCGAGTATGGAACAGTCGCGGGTTCGCCGGCGGCTGTTGCTCGAGGATATCCACTCTACCTTCGCCGATCCACCCCCAGACCTTGCCCGCGAGCAAGAGCACGAACATGGTCAAGAGCCATCCGCCGACATCCTCGCGGAAGCTGGGCATCGCCAGAAGCGTGTCCAACACCGCATACCATGCTTTTTCTGAAAGTTGCTCCATCTCGATTGGACGTAAACGGCCGTACAGCAGCCGCTGTAGACCGAACATGAAGGAGCATGCGAGCACGAGCACCAGATTGGTCAGGATCAGTAGGCAGGCGTTCGACTGTGAGAGATAGACGGTCGCGCTGTAGAAGTTCGGTCGTTGGTGGAAGGCCTTGACTAGGCATGCCGCGGCCGCGGCGGTCGAGACGCCAGCATAGTATGCGAGTTGCATGTTGGTGGTTGTAGGAGGTCGGTTATTGAGGAGTATTTGAGTCGGCGCTCGGGGAGATGTGGTCCATGACGGTCAATGAAGAGGTCTGGAAGTGATTGTGGGTTTAGAGCAGTCGTGGATGAAGCTCGAGAATGAAAGCGAAGTTGAGGTCGTGTGCTATGTTCGTTGCTGTTTGCCGCAACAAAGGCAACCTGGTCTCACACGCGCTGACTCCGGCGGACATGGTCGTCATTCACGTGCCACGTTTCAGTCACTACTCACGACTACACACCTTCATCAACGTTTATACACTGCATCCATCACTCCATCAAACGCTTTCAAATGTCTTTATCCAGCACATATCAAAAGCAGAATCCGCTACAAGCCACGAACCCAGTATCATCCGATACTTGGTCGATACGTCTCGCACAGCAGCTCTTATACATCAAATAAGTATAGTGGCGCCAACCTCAAGCTCTTAGGCAGACTCCGTCATCGGCAATTGAGCAACATTTCATACATGTATTTACTTCATCCACCACCATGTTTATACTTTGACATTCAGGTTGTCTTCACCATCCTTTCCTTTCTCCTTGACATTCTTCAATTCTCTTAATTCGCACTATACTCACTGAGTTCCTTTCTTGCCCCTGCGATGTCTGCACCCACACCGGCCCTCCAAGGCGCCCCCGCGCATGGCGACCCCGCCGACCTTCTCCCGCCGAGCTGGAAACGCAGCATCACCGCCTGGCTCGACGAGGACACGCCCTCGTTCGACTACGGCGGCTTCGTCGTCGGCTCCTCTCCGTCGACGGCCCATCTGCTCGCCAAGTCGCCTGGCGTCCTCGCCGGCGTGCCCTTCGTGACCGAGATTTTCCACCAGCTCTCCTGCGAGATCGTCTGGCACGTCCGTGAAGGCGATGTGGTAGGTGCATCCACCCCGAAGCAACACATCGCGACCGTCACGGGCCCCACTCGTTACCTGCTGCTCGGCGAGCGCATCGCCCTTAATCTGCTCGCACGCTGTTCGGGCATTGCCACGCAATCCGCTCGCCTGCTTAGCCTGCTGCGGCAAGCTGGATATACGAACACGCTCGCCGGCACGCGCAAAACCACACCGGGCTTCCGCCTAGTGGAGAAGTACGGCATGCTGGTCGGGGGCTGCGACCCCCACCGGCAGGACCTGAGCGCGATGACGATGCTGAAGGACAACCACATCTGGGCATGCGGGGGCTCGATCGGGAAGGCCGTAGCGGCGGCGAAGGCGTCAGGCGGGTTCGCGATCAAGGTCGAAGTGGAGTGCCAGAGCGAGGCTGAAGCGCACACGGCGATCGAGGCGGGCGCGGACGTGGTGATGCTGGACAACTTCACGCCCGCGGGAATGAAGACGGCGGCGAAGGCGCTGAAGGACCGGTGGGGTCGAGGGCGTGAGGCGCGCGCCTTGATCGAGGTCAGCGGCGGCCTGACCGAGGAGAACGTCCGCGACTACGTGTGCGAGGATGTCGATATCATCAGCTCGAGCAGCATCCATCAGGGCACGCGCCATGTCGATTTCTCGCTTAAGGTGATTCCTAAGCCGGTGGAGGCGCCATCGCCGTCGGACGGGCAGGAACCCGCAGTGGGAACGGCTGTGACGGTGTAAGAACGGAAGACACGGGAGCAAACATACCAAAATCCCCAGCGCACCGAAGTTCGCGAGCATTTCGCGTGCTGGTACGGGCGACACCGTAGCTTGGGCTTTCAAGAGGAAGAATACATGTCCCTCTAGTCCAGCAGACCCTAGCCCCATACATCTGATTGCGTCAAAAGTAGCAATCGAGGACGGCACGAAGCGTAGGTAGCTGATCTATCTAGAAGACCTACACGTGCATGTACATACATATCACTCAAGTTCAATTCAGGTAGAGTATGCATGATCCAAGAAGAAAGTCGAAACGTGGTATGAACACAACATCGGGGCTATGATCATTGACCCAAAGTCCTGCATATCAGGCAAGCACCATGCCGTCGTAAAAGTCGTGCGTCGTTAAGAGAAGACTATCCAAAGCTCTCTGACTACCTACATGAAGGATTTATGATAAATTACCCGTGATGAGGAAAACAAAGCTTTCATCAGGGTTTGCATTTTTGATCTTCGCTCATGGGGGTTTTCCATCTATCCCCGTTTCATTTCGAATCGGTATGTCCAACGTGTTGGCGTGACCTTGTATAACCATCTCGATGGCACAAGTGATAATGTTGATAATAGGTAGGTAGATGAGTGGTGGGTATGCGAAAGCTGCCATGATTTGGCATGTGATCGTGTGTCGCCCAGCCGTTGGACCGGAACATGCCAAGCCCTATCGCAAGTCCAGCTGGAAGGGTTTGAAACTTGAATCCATCCCATTACATCGCGGACACATGCTCATGCGACCGCGACTTTGTCCACTGATGATGGCTTCGACACAGACCCCACACAGCCCGCAGATGCAATTCGTACAGGCGTAGGAGTCCTTCAATATGCTCAATCTCCGACAACCGGCGCAATAGATTTGTGGCGTTTGTTGGGGGGTGAACATCGGGGAGCTTTGTGAGCCAGACCCGTCCATCGAGTTTGGATTCATGATGTGGAACTGTGATCCAGTTGAGTCGGTACTGTCGTGATGGGCGTGGGATAGATTTGATGACAGTGATGATTCGACACTGTCATAAGGCTGGAGGGCCGGGAGTCCGGTATGATCAGCCGGGGGAGGTGTGAGAGCGCGATTCAACGGTGATGCCTGGAATGATTGGAATTGGGATCCCAAAGCGAAGGGTGGGAGGGAGGTTCGGTTGTGTACTTGGGGTGAGTGATATGGAGAGCCGGGTATCTGACATAGCAGGTCAGCGAGCCGCCACAAGACGAAATGACCAACATCAGGCTTACCGGAGTGAGATCTCGAGACCCTTCCTCCTCGGTCGCGCTGGCTGCAGCATCGATCAGGTCTTCCCATCTCTTACCCAACAACGCAGCACCACTGGGTTCCGCCGAAAACGCTTTTCGATCGCCACTACTCCGTTTCGTTAGGTCTTTCGATCGCTTCCGTTCATGCTTCGCGAGTCGACCCTGCTGTGTTAGACTACTCTTCCGTGGTCTAGCATGCGTTCGCGATATGGTTCGTTGCAACGGCGGCAGGGTGGTCGATCGGTCGGGAGGCGACCGGACGAGACTGCTGGACAGTAAGCCGGGCTGATCTGCACCCGCCGAGCTGATGGGAAAGCCATTCTCGGGGAGAAAGGCGTCTTCCAACGCCGGATCGACGTGGAAGTGGTTCGGTTTCAGATCATTGTGCTGATCAGCGAAGAAGTTCTGAAGAAAGTCCGCTTCAGTAACGGTTGGTGACAACTGTATCGAAGGGAAAATCACCTGACCATCCACATGCTCCGGCCCCCAATCTGAATCCGGCCGATGATAATGCAACTGCGCGAGCGCGGCCGCGGCCGAGGCTGCCGGGATCAACGAGCCACGGCGATACTCGTCGGACGAGCGCTGCTGGATCTGCATGCTACTGTAGATCGCGTGTGCTTCCGCATCGTGATTGGTATAGTAGCCACCATCATGCTGGCCGAGGCCATGGTATCCTTCGAGGGATGAGCTCAAGACTGCGTCAAGGTTGAAGTTGGGTGACAGACCTGACGGGTCCGGCAAGTTGTGATGCTGATGCTGATGCTGCTGCTGCTGCTGCTGCTGCGGGTGATTGTGCAAGATGTGGTTGTGGGTGTTGGGTTCGGGGGGAGGACGCTCGTGCGGAGGCGAGTTGATCATCAACTCGAAGCTCTCCTTGGTCGCGGGCAGCTTGGGCAGGTAGTACTCGGGATGAGCTCGGCGGATATGCTCCTGCATGGAGCGGTAGCGCTTTTCCTGTGGGAGTGCAACATGGTTATTACGAGACGGGCACGGAGCAAGAGACGAGATGGACAGCGAAAGAGCAGGAGCATGACCAGGAAGAGGAGTGGAGGGACGGTATACTCACGCCCAAGCATCGTTTCCGGCACGAGGAGCCATCTTGGTTGCGCAGTGGACAGACGACCTCGTTGTTGGCATCAGTGGCGGGGAAGGACGAGGTCAAAGAAGCTCGGGGTGGCATCGCTCGAGCACACGGGCAGAAATGAGGTAGAGGAGAGTCAGCAGGGCCAATGCTGCTGAGCTGGGTGATAGCTCGGAGAGCAGGCGGACAAGATTGGAGGAGGCGACGTCGGCTTGGCTTCCTTTGGGGGGGGTCCAAATGGCTGGTGGGACAGGCTCAGCTCAGCTCAGCTCTCAGCTCTCAGCTCGCATGCGTAGCTGGGAAGCTCGGCACCACATGTACCAGCAGCAGTGGTGATGGCGATAGCGACAGCAGCCGGTCGGCTAAGGAGTAGTGAGGTGAGGTGGACAGCAGCCAGTCAATGAGGCTGTAGGGGGTGTCACAGCAATGGCGGCCAGCAGCAGCTCTGGGTGGGACGACGAGCTGGCGGACGGTTGAGTAATCGAGTGGGCGAGTCGTACAGTCGTGCTGATGGTCTGTCACTCGCTTGAGTCGGAGCAGCTGGTCTGGTTGGTCGGCGTCCTGACAGTTGCTGGATCCCTGGGAGGGTCTAGTGGGGAGCTGGGCGCGGTGTTGGAGGTGTTTGCTGGTGACGAGATGGGGCTGAAGCTCCCAAGCTTATGTTGCTCTGCGTCGCGCCGTCGTGTCTCCGCTGCGGCGAGTGCTGCTGCCCAGGATCGACGAGCTGTGCAGCTGTAGAATGATGATGCTGGAGATCTCGACAGGCTCGTGAGAAGGGGAGGTCCGTGGTGGATTCTCGTGTCTGCCAAGCGGAGGTGTCGTGGGAAGTCGTCGGGTGTTGTTGAGTCGAGCGGCGTGCGAATGTAACTCTACCCCGCCTTGAGATTGTCCCTCCATCTCTCTCAGAGATCTTCCCACTCTACCTACCTATTCTCGCCCTCCCACTCACTATGGATTTCTTGAATCTTGCGCATCTGAGCCCATTCATGTTGACGTTGTCTCCGCTGGAGACCATCATCGAGTCTCTTTACACATCTCACGCCCTTATGTTCTTTTTATCTGTTCTGTTCGCGATTCAGACACCAGATGTGATTGTCGAGTCCATATGACTCTCACGTGACCAGTTTTCTTTGGAGCACGAGTGCCCAGGCCGGTCGATCTTCGTCCATAGCTACATAGATGCATGATGCATGCATTTCCAGCATGATCACTCATCCAATGCATGTTCTACTTCAGGTAGATGATGCCCCGGCCCTAGCCACCTTCACTGGCACGCCTTCATCGGACAGCCAGATGAAGACGTGTTTGTGCCGCAGTCCTCGTCGGCCATTCTGCGGCGAGGCGAGCAGATCCGGCTTACGTCCTGCTCCGTCCGATCGTATCCGTGGTTGAGCTGCTTGTATGTCTGAGTGCCAGAGTTGGACCTAGTGCAAATAATGCACAAACATGCTTCAACACATCCTTGCATATCATTACTGGCAAGCATCCTGATCATTTCGTGGAGTGACTCTCCCAGACCACGGCGCCTTTCATCGATCAGGTAAATACCGTAGTCATACCGAGCACGATGGTAAAGTGACTATGAATACCACCCGCAGTGGAATCCTCAGCATCCAAGCAACCGGTCGCCGCGGGTACGGCGGCTTGTCCGAGGCCAGGCCAGACCAGTTAAGGCTGAGCAAGACATTTCGGACTCGCATCCACTTCCGGAGAGTGTTGCGCTGGACTGAAATGTTGTTGACCTGGACGTCTACTGCCGCAGACATACAGTGCATGGATGCACAGGATACAGGTACAGTGCCTGAGGACTATACTGTACATTCTGTAAGGTATGTAATTGATGTTCCTGGCAGAGTCCGGGGAGAGTGGTTGGATGGGGAACCCGCGAGTTGTCCATCGGCAAAAGCTGCCAACAGCGCTAATGCTGGGGGATGGGGGTGTCTATTTCGGCGGACACCCATGTAACGTGCATGCATGATCCTGCATCGCAGAGACATTCGATGTCTGACTCGGCAACGTCATCAGGCTGGATGACTGCCGCTGACAGTACAGTCCATCGTTCGGATGAGATGTGTTCCAGATAGACATCTCGACTGCTCCAGTTGAAGCATGGTCACGACTGGAGGGTATCTCCCGATTCAAGATCGCCAAGTCTTGTCAATACACAGGCAAAGTAGAAGGGTTCGCCTACTGTTGCAATGCTGTCTCCAGTCGTCGGAAGATCATGCCATGCCATGCCGCTAGATCCATCCACTTCTGCGCCTGCCACGGCTCGACCTGCTTCGACGTTTCTTTGGGGTGCTTGGCATGTCTCGATGCGATCCACCCTCACACGCATCCAGCACCTTATATCAGACCTGTATGCTGTCCAGGCCACGCCTCCACCGTGTGCCCTTGCCTGCTGCCTCCGAGTCTCACCTTATCGCATCTTCTTCCTCCTCCTCCTCCTCCTCCTCCTCCTCCATCTGAGCTGCTCGACACCACGATCAACGCCAAGTTGCACGCCATTGTCCATGTCGGAGCACGTGTGCAACCTGTCCGTGTAACATCGCGCAGTCTCAGACTACCAGCCATTCGCACGCAGCACTCCGCCGGCTGTGCCTTGCCTCTGCCTCTCATCATGCACACTCCACAATCACGCTCCTGTCGCCTTTCTGCTGTGCGAGACGGCGCCCATCTCAAACGCTTGTAGTCGTTCTGGTCTGCCAGCATAAGTAGTCACATCGCCATGGCCCAAATGGCGATCGACAGGCTCAATGCCGACACGACCTTTCTCCTGACCTTGACTTCTGCTTTGACTCCTCGCACCATTTCTCGGGAATCCCTAGGCGCCTACAACATCCTGCTCGATCCCTGGCTATCTGGCCACTCTTCGCTATTCCACCCCAGCTTCCAGATCTCCCATCATACTGGAGACCCTGCCATCGAGACTCTTTCTGAATTGCGCGATCAGATCGACCTGATCATCATCAGTCAAGACAAACCGGACCATTGCCACCAAGAGACTTTGTGTTCCCTGCCCTCAAACCCAACGGCGAGGATCGTCGCCACCCCAGCTGCTGCAAAGAAAATCAGAAGCTGGAAGTACTTCGAGCCTGGAGTCGTGCATGTACTGGAGCCATATGATTGTGGAAAGCCAGATACAGTCTTCAGACTATCACTACCGTCATACCATGCCGACAGTATCACTGGAGAGATCACAATCGCACATATCCCAACCAAACGAGACGTTGCTGGCCTGCACAACGCCATCGGCATCACATATCAACCCTCAGCATCACTTCTAAGTCCCCAAGACTCCCACAGAACAAATACGTCGGATGACTTCAGGCCAATCCGGATCCCCCACGTCCGCAAGGCAAAATCCTTTAGCCGGCTTCGACGAAAATTCTCAAGGAGTGCTCTCTCAATGGACCGTCCTCATACAAGCTGGTCGCAGACACCTCCCCCACTGCCGTCGGTCCGGTCGGACAACTCGACGTCGTTGATGTCCACGCATGAACTGCCAACGCCGCCATTGACCCCCGACGAGTCAACGCACGAAGCTGCGTCGCTCGAGTCCGGCCCCCGACCCATCACCGCAAGCTCCACATGGACTGGCGAGAGAAACGACCAACCCCTCTCCATCATTTACACTCCGCACGGCATATCTCCCCACGTCCTGACGCCCTACATCAACCACCATCTGCATCCCCAACGCGCCCTGCCCCTCACAGCCCTCTTCCATAGCACTACCCGCGAGCAGAACCCTCGCGTGATGGGTGGTGTCGTGGCCAACGGCGCTCCCGGTGGCGTCGAGCTCGCCAAGCTCTTGAAGCCGAGACACTGGATCGGCGCGCACGACGAGGCGAAGGACAACAGAGGCCTGGCCACCATCTGGATCAAGACTCGAGTGTACGAGCAGGAGGAGGTCGAGGCGTTGCTGCTGGACGCCGGGGTGCCCAGCACGAAGGTGTGGTTGGGTGGCGTGGGTGAGAGGGTTTGGGTGTGAAGCAGGGTATCGATCTGGACTTGTCAACGTCCCGCCGCTCGATGAGGCTCGAGGGGGTTTCGAAGTTGGGGGCTTGCTGTCTGATTTGACCCCGTTCTCTTCGTCCAGCCCTCTGCCTCTGCAGCTGTGGACGACATCGTCCATCCCATCAGATCACTGACTCATCACCACAATTTCTGGAATACCTACCAGGGTCGGCATCACATGTTGCTAGCAAGTGAACGAGCGACGAGAGATGCTTCTGAGCATATTCAGCAACCCTTCATCATCACCGCGTCGAAGACATGTTGTATGGAAGCAGTCACGCGCGCCACGTTGGAAGTCATACCGATCACCAGCATCAAAGCGAACGACCGAGCGAGAAGAATTAACGAAACGTGCCGAAGAAGTACGTTTCCCCTAGGAAAAGACGAAACAGGATTACGACATGATCATGAGTAACGAAGATCCATGCCTGTAAACTTTCTTGCATGCACAGCGAGCGCAAGCATCTTGTAACAATTTCCGGAGTTGATTTGATCTTGATTGGAGCAAAATGGATATTGTCTTGTTGAAAGGTGCTTTGCTGGTATATAATAATACATACCTACTTGTAAGACATGATACGTAGATACCCTAGTGCAGCAATGCGTGTACGTGCATGTGTACCTATCTCCATTGTTCACTCGTACCTGCCTTCAGAAATACAGTGGTACCCAGATCCCTAGAACCGTTCACGTTCACCTCCAAAGCTCCTCCTCCACTTCAACCCTAACTCATCGCTCACCACTTCCCACCTCACCACCAACCTGAATCAGCTTCTACCACAAGATCCACAACACACACGACTGTAAGACGCTCACACGGACTGAGCCTCGGGAATGACTTGAAGGCTACTAGGCAAATACGTCATTCTAGACGGACTCGGGTTGTTTGATAGCGACTGCGACCGGTGGCTACGGAAGATGCAACCAACGGAGTACTAACCCTAATTCACATACTACCTTCCGCCTCAACACCCAGTCAGCTTCTACAACTACATCCAAGACACGGGAGTAAAACCCTCACATGGAACGAAGTTTGGGAAAGACTTGAAAGCTTACATACGCGAACACGGCTTGACCACCTTCCGCCTGACCACCTAGTCAGCGTCTGCAACAACAGCCAAAGCACGGGAGCTGGAGTGAAACCCACAAAGTGAATCGACGGTCGGGAAAGACTCGGAAGCTGCTGGGCAGAAAAGTGTCTCGAAGACGGCTTGCCCACCCTCCACCTCACCACCTTGGTGGTGGGCGTGTACGACGACATCTCCATCAACGGGAGCGGCAGCACGAAAGCACAACAAGTGACAGTGGGGAGGGACCCAGAGCCTGCTGGGCAGATTACGCGGACACGGCTTGACAGCAACCCTCGAGCAACAGAACATGCGCTCAACGTCGCATGCGCCGTCGATCGTGCTGCTGGTAGGGCGGAACCCCCCGTGAAAAGAGAAGGCGAAACGTCCGCGAGGCTTGACATTTGAGGGAGTGGAGACCGAAGAAAGTACACAAGAGAGAGGTTTGAGTCGTCAAGGTTGACGGGTCTCACTGGATCCGCAACGACAGCGGACTCGCACGCAATGAGTGCCGGGAATGCGTTCGCACAGGCACAGGCTCATGTGAATCGGGAAGAGCAAGGGTTCCGGCGCGTGAAGCAGAAGGAGGACGAGACGATCAAGCAAGACAATGGAGGGAGACCGCGATCTGTGCAGCCAGGAGAGATCTTGTTGCGTCGTACCTGCAATGAGGATACTGCGCTGGAGGTGGATCTGCTTGTTCTCGACTTTCTCATCTGTCAGGCGCAGACGGTATATCTTCAAAGCAGAGACGTCGGCGATGGGTCCGGGTCAAGTGGCTTTCATGAGCTTTCACGGAAATATAACATCGAGATGCTGCATTGGTTCCACCACTTCTTCCGCTACAACCATCTGGAACACCAACCGGATTGCGCGTTGCGCTGTCGCTCGGACCTACTGCGACTCACGGCGCTATTCATACAGCGTTTGAGCCGGAATCCTGCGACGCCGTCGCGAGAGGAAGTACGGCAGCTTCGTCAAGAAAACCAAGACCGCGCGAGGACGTGGATCGGCAATGTTGACCGTGTGCCTTCACGACCGTGGGAATCCGTAGCGGCGATGTACGAGCAGCAACTGCCCCTTCCGCAGCAAGCACTCGAGCGCAATCGCGCGCATGTGCTGCACTTACTAGACCTGCCCGTCGAGGCGGACGAGGCGGACGCCTTCTACGGCACGGCAGACTGTGTCTCGCTGCTAGACATCCTCCCGCTCTTTTTCCAAGTCTCCGCGACTCGTAATGCCATGTCGGCTAGCGACGCAAACCCGCAATGGCTGGAACTCGCCGCGCAGTTCATGCTGCAAGCTTGTCTCGAGCAGTACCTAGTCTTCGGCGCAAGTGGCACCGATGTCATCGACGAGGCTTTTGCTTGGGGATATAAGGATGAAAACGACGATTCCAGCGACAACGACGGTCAACTTCCAGCTGTCTCCAATCCAGTCAACGACATGTTCGCCCATCCGGAATACGCGGTCGAGTCGCCCATCTGGAAAAAGCAAAAGTCCGACGCCCTCGCCCAGCTATTCCCGCCTTCTGCCTCCCAGCTCACGCCCAGCGCCCCGCCGAACTCATACCAGCCCCCCTCGTCCCCGCTGCCCCAGGTCCTGCAGGATGTGGCCGCGCAAAAGCCACTTCGTGATTTCGAAGCCCTGGTCTGCACGTTCCTCCGCGATCTGCATCATAGCATGGAGCTGCCGGTCTTGCTGCAGGTGCAGCAGGGGCAGTTGACGGGTATGTCACGTGCCGAGACTGATGCGTTCTTGCGCGGTTGTGGAGTCCTGAGGAGTGGAGTGTGAAAGTGGTGACTGATGCTGTATGTGATAAAAATGGGACTGGAATGAGATGGAGCATTCTTTCTCTACAGACAGGCATCGCGAGCTTTTACATTAGACTTATCGTAAAAGGGGTACCTTCCCCTCCACCTCCTCAATACTCGCACGAAAGGCCCGCATCAGATCCTCCCTCGTCTCCTCCGGCGCCGGCGTGAACCATGACCGTGCCAACGCCACGTCGCGCTCGTGCTGCGAGGCGTAATACCGCCACCGCCCTTCCTCCTTCGACCACCGCCGGTTCGGTACGTAACACTGTAGCCCATAATAGTTGTCCCGATGGAACGGGGGATCGTACGAAGGCGGGCCTTGCCGCTCGAGGAACGCGTCCGTCTCTCTCGCCACATCGCGCGCGCTCATCTGGTATAAGCGACGCGTGTATGCGGCCGGCGGGGTGGGCAGGGATTTCGGGCTCGTCAGCGTACGTGCCGCGTTTCGTTGCGCGGCTGCACGGGGCTTCGAATGGCGCAACAGCGTGCCCGTGATGGTGCGCAAGTGGGCCTGGAGGATGGCGGCGTAGGTCAGCGGCGAGGCCATGGCACGCTCGACAATGGCCGCCGTCGCGGCCAGCAGCTCGACGTTCCACGCCGGTGTGCTGCCTCGCGCGATCATGGGGATCGGCTGCTGCGCGTCGAGCACGGGCTGGAAGTGCGCGAGGTCCAGCACGATGCACAAGTTGTTCCAGCTGAAGACACAGGTGGTGCACGTGCAGACGTCCTCCGGGTCGACGGCGGGGACGTGCTGGTACGGCTTCTTGTGGATGGCGAGGAGCTCCTGTCGCTTGCTGTGTCGCAGCGCCGCCTGCGAGCGCCCGTCCATAGTATCCGCGGCGAGGGGCAGGGGAAAGCTGCGATGCAGCACCCAGTACCGGCTGCAAAGGAGGTCGTGCGCGATGGCGGCCTCGTGGTCGCGGATGGAGGCGTAGGTGGTGTGGTTGACTCGGAGTAGCGTCAAGACGTCGCTCGGCCGCAGATGGCTCAGAACTTCGAGGAGGAGTTCGGCGGGCAGATCGAGTAGGGAGCTCGTCGACCGGGACCGCATGCTCTGTTTCTGTTTGCGTTTCGAGAGGCGCTCTTCCCGCCGCTTGGTCTTTTTCGAGTTCAGCGGGATGGCCGCGGTGGTGTCGATCAGTCGTTCATCCTCGTCGAGGGGTAGGTCTTTTCTCCGTGGACGCAGGTGTGTAGGCAAGATGATGGTGTATTCTTCTGTAGATCCGCTCGTTTCATTTCCTGGCTGAGCCTTTCCCGGAGGTTGAGATTCTGGTATCTGCATGTTTGTCACCGGTGTCGTGATCTTTGAATGTTCTCCGCGAGTCTTTTCCATTGTTTGTGACATTGTCACCAAGGAAGAAGATAGAATCCAAAACACGAATTGGCCACCGCAAATGTGGTCACCAAAAAAAGTGGGGCTTGGTCGACGTTTGGGGTGTCACCCAACGCTACTGCATCACGAACAAGCCTTTGCCAAGGCATCGGTTTATGCATGAAACGGCAATGACATGGCACATAACGATACCGAAGACGTCCCACCTCCGCCGGGTCCTCCGCCTCTGCTGCGGCCAGAGGAGATCCGACACCTGGCTGTGAATGGCTGGCTATCAGTAGATCTGGATGAAGACCTTTGCGGGGCAATACAACGGCTTTCGCGGTCGACTGCCACCTTCTTCCGACAGGACCTCCAATCGAAGAGATCATTGTATCCTGCCGTCAAAGGGACTGAATGCGGATTCTACCGTGTTGCAGGGGAGAAGGAGTACTTGACGCTCCGCTATCAAGCCGGTGCTGACCATGACTTGGAGCAGGATGCGCGCAATGTCTGGCGACTTGCCGGCGTGCTGCTCTATCGCATCCTCGCTGATATCAGTCGAGCTGGAGGCTTCCAGCTGTCCGTCTGGGACAATCTGCTTGATGACTCGCTCGAGATGCCCAAGCACGGCGCCAGCGTGTTCAACGACGAGGTGTTGACCTTCATGCGCCTCTTCCAGTATTATCCTGGCGGCGGCTTCGCAGACGAGCACGTCGACCTCGGCCTCCTGACTCTGTGCGTCGGCAATGGGAAAGGTCTACAGGTGCTCGACCGGACTTCCAAGCCGCCGCAATGGATCGATGCCGAACGACCTACGGTCGTCGTAGGCGATTTCCTCAGAACTCTGCTGAAGAACCGGGTCCGAGCTGGGTTACATCGTGTGACTAGCAATCCCGAGGGACGGACGAGTACCATATTCGCACTGCGTCCTAGTCTGAGACATGAACTTGATCTGAAGTGGTTCGGCGGTGATGAGGTCGTGCGTACGAGAGACTTCTACGAGAACATCAAGCGGAGCAAGTTCAACATCAACGCGACGAAGGCGATGCGCGAGGAACAACGACTGAAGATGCAAGCGCGTGGGACCAGGTGCGAAGCTGCTCTAGTCAGGTAGGGGGTACAGTCGAGACATGCAGACTATTCATTGTGCTTGTTGTGATGAGCCTCCGATCCGAAATCAAGTGTTCACAAGATTCATTACTTTGTGTCTTGCCGCCGCAACTACTAACTGGAAGGGACTACATGATACAGTTAAATGCAGATCCAGACCACCCGGATCAAGGCGAGAAATCTCTCAAGCCAGCCTGCCTCACCTCCGACGTCTGGGAAGCACAAGCGGCTCAGTGTCGGACATTACCAGATCGAACGGCGTCCTCTCGACACCACACACAATATATCCCATTTCATCCATTCCCCGTAATTGCAGGCCAATCACGCTCACATCGTCTACGCCCTCTCCCATGAGTACTCCGGAGCTGGCGTCCACGATCTTGATCATGAACTTGCCCAAACCTTCTTCGTCTCCCGGCTCGACGCTCAGATGCTTCCGCAGGTCTCTCTCGCACATATATTGCACGAATTCTTCCGGCCGCTCAATCGTGCCGGTAGCTCTAGCCTGGAACGCATGTTTGGGCAGCAGATACATCAGCTTCACCTCCTCCTTCTCCGCGTCAAACACTTTCAGAATCATGCCGTTCAGGCCTGCCCTCTCAATGTGGACGGTTCGGTGTCCCTTGTTCTCGGGGTCGGGCGCCAGCCGGAATTCGCGGTAGAAGGATGCGGTCTGGTTATGGGCGATCACGTAACCATTATGGTCCGGCTTCTCGGGTTGCCATATGCAAAGATATTTACCCTTCAGAGTGGCAGGGTCAATCCCCATGCCTTCGAAGGCCGGCCATGCCACGCCTAACTCTGACAATTTACCGTTCATGAAGCTGGAGCCAGCCTCAGACAGGAGCGGCTGGAAAGCCTCTGCCTCTTCCTCTCGACTTGTCGTGGGACGTTCAGCCCTCCCTGGTTGAGGACGGTCTCCAGGACGATTCCGGGGAGGTGCGGCCGAGCGAGGTGGTCGTACGAGAAACTCAAGTGGTTGCATTTCGTCCTCAACCTTATCCGGAGATCTGATGACCTTGGATTTCAGCTTGTTGAATTTGGCGAGGAACGACATCTTGGATGGTGGGGGCTTCTCTGATGAGGTAGACCTAGTATAGTTTGTGGGCGTAGGAGCAAGTATATATAAAAGTCGACATGTTATGGTACTCATTGCTTCTCGCACCAGAACCATTTCGCCTCCACAACTCCATCACATAGTGGTTGCATAAAGCTACTTCATTGACTCTTGTGGACAAGTAGTCGTAAAAGCTTCCGGAGAGTCCAGGTAGGTTCCAGATTACTTCACGAAGATGTGCCCCGTTGACCAGGTAGGGCATAACAAAGTTACCTGCACGTCTACCCGGAGCACATCCTTTGCGCTTTGGTGACATCGAATGGTGTGACATAACTGCCGGCGTGACGACGCTTGTACCTGGCATTGCGTAACATGGCATTGTTACGCACTGGTTACTCTGGTGGTGGGAGCATCAGGACATACTCACGTTCGCTGTCGCCAAACTTGACAACATCTGCATCCACCAGCTCGACATATCTGCTCGCTTCCACTGCTCGGCCGTTCAGCTTGGTCCCGTTCGCACTCTCCAGGTCCAACAGATACGGCTTCACCTTACTCGTTTTGTCGCCGTACTCGTTCGTTGAATTAATGTGCCGAAACTGGATGACAGCATGTTGCTTCGAAATGCTCGGATGCTCCAACAAGAGATCCGTCACAAGCTTGTCTCGACCAACAAGCCAAACGCTTCGCTGATGAACATAAATCGTGTCGATGAGATCCTTCTCCTTGAAAACGTACATACGCCAGGCTTCCTTCGTGGCCGGCTTGCGAGCTTCCGGTGGTTCGTGATACTTCAAGACTGTCGTGGTACCTGCCACAGTGTTTGCTTCCTTGGCGAGCAATCCTAGTCGACCTCATTAGCATGATACCAATGGCACAATGAGATCGAAGAAAATACCGGTGGGTTTGTAATTCGGTTTCTCCTTGACGATGGGAGCGGTCTCGGAGCCATCAACGCCAACCTCGCCGCGGAACGACTCGTTCTGACTTGGAAGTGCTGCTCGGGACCTCTGGACTGGCGATCTTGATCGATCGTGACGTCGCTTGGCAGGAGGTGATCTCGAGTCGCGGACGTACTGTGAGCGTTTGGGGGATCTCGATCGCTGCCTTCGTCCGTTTGTGTGTCGGTTGTCATGATCTCGGTGTGAGTGATCTTTTGAGTGCCGATGGTCGTGCGTGCGGGAACCTCGACTCTCTTCTGCGTCGTCAGATCTTTGTCGCTGCGATCTCCGCGAATCGACTTGGTGTCTTGAGCGGCGTCTTTCATCTTGTTCATCAAGATGTGAAGCTCGATGGCGCTGTGATGATTGTCTTTCGCGGTCATCAGAGAGACCGTAGTCTGGATCTGATCTTGGCATACTGACGATGTTCACAGCCTTGCACAGATACAGCTTGTTATGACCACATCTATGGTGTTCAGACTGTCTTTGCAATCACAACTGGTTCCTCGAAGACTAGGTATGGTTCTTGCTGTCTAAAAAGACTGTCCAAGGCCACAACGTGTATACGGACACGATACAAAACTGATCTCGAACAGCACTTACTCCGACGCAGTGGCTTCCTTCGCGGCTTTTCAATCTGTCCTATATTGAGCTTGTTGGAGAGGCCGTGTATCTTGCAACGGTCATGATGTTCGCGGCAGGAATTTGAGGTTCTTCACCTATCACGTGATTATAATGCTTGTTTCAAGATCTCTCGGCTCGGTCACCGTGCAGACAACTCGGCGCCTACACGATACAATAGCCATTGGACCACCATCAAACAACCCTCCGAGAGTTAAGAATATCACGGATGGCTCCGGCATATGCAGTGTTGTTTCACCATATGCCTCAAACCACACATTCCTTCAACTACAGCCAATGGACATGCCCGTAAGCTCCACTACTGTAGGCGCAAGCGAAAGCCCATGCCGCGATGCGTTGATCTTGTCTCCTTGTTCGTACTATCAAGGCTTTGTCGATTCAGTCTGGAGCGGTCGCTGTTATGTTAGGCTGTTCATCCTGTGCCATATTTGGCCGGCGGCTATCTTGTGATGGCTGGCTTGGACGCGCTCTGTTGACCGTTGCAGAATGACCTTTGATATACGACCTTCTCTACCTTTTCTTCGCTATTCACCTCGTCCTGTGACCTACTCCGCTGGGCGGACAATCATCTAGTCAGCAATTCTCAATCTTGGTTGACATTACTCCCCTTCGGACTATCGTCCACAACATTAACCTTTGTCATTGATAATGTAGTGGGCAGGATGTCGTCAAAATTTTGGACTTGGACGAAGGGTGACCCGCGTGCGAAAGAAGCGGCCGATGCGTTGCGCGCAGGAGGAGTTGTGTCGATACCTGTGGACTGTATCACCATTACAGGCATGGATCATGCACGCCATCTCAAGGTACCTATGCTGTCCCAGAGACCATCCGTTCGGTACGCTCACAGATCCTCATAGGGAAAGTATCGAAAGCCGCTTCCATTGGCACTTGGAACCGCAGGAGACATGACGCACAGCACTCGCACGGCAAATTCGATCATGCTTCAAGATGCAGCAGTACAATCTGCCACAAGTCTGATGGCCGCGATGAGCGATATGTTGCGCTCACCACATCTGTCAGCACATTTGTCTGCTCATCACAACCCTGCCGGGTTGCTACCCCTCTATGGAAGACCGCGATCACACACTGCGCCATCGACGCCGCTTGTCGAGGCTCCGCTGAGGGATCCCGTGGAATTACCTGGGTCGACCTCTTTCGAAAAGCCACTAAAGTCATCTCTTGGGCCACCGAAGGACAGGAAGGTCATGCCTTATTTGGTGAACTCTCCAACACAAGCAGCCTTTGGGAAGCAGATCGAAAGGCCGCACTCCAGTCCACAAGCTTCCACATATCCGCCTGTAGGCCTTTTTGATACAATGGAGAGCACTACTAATGACTCCGGATCCTGCGCTGCTGCCCAAGCCGCTACAGGTATTCGAAGTTTCAGTCCGCAACGTGTGCCGCCGTCTCTCTCCGATTCACACTCAGCCCAAACGGAGCACGACCCACAGAATGGCCAAGAAGAAATCTTGCCAGCGCCGACCGCAAATCGTCCAACCCTATCTGTGGTTTCGAGGTGGCCGACGAAGTCGCCAAGCATTCCTGGTTCGACGGACCTGAGTCAAGTGGGTAGTACGCAGACTTTACCACAATTCATTCCACCACCGATCCCAAGCACACTGCCTGCTTCAGAGCCGCTACAGCAAGCTGATACAGAACTGGCTCTGTTAGAGCAAATCAGCCGAATGCGATTGGCCCATGAGGCGCATCTCGACAGCCTGAAGGAATGCCACGAAAAGGAGCTGGAGTCGAATCGTTCCTATCTCAACTACCTTGAGCAGCGCTGTCAGGGAACGCAATTGACGCACAACGGAGCTAAGCAAATTCTGGAAATCGACACCTCACACGTTGTGACTCCAGGCGAGAGTACACTTTGGGACACATCAGCAACTACGATACAGTCATTTGAGACGTCTCTCGAGCATCAGAAACGCACTTCCCAGGAAGCGTACGCTGAGGTGGAAGCACTGAAGCGGAAATTGAGTCTATGCCGGAAAGCACAGGCGGAGTACGGAGACGTTCGGCGCGAGCGTGATCACTTCCGCGAGGCGTCTGAGAGAAGTGACCGTCGAATCGTGCAGCTGAAAGACATAATCAAGAAAGCGAAAGAGAATGAAAAAGCCTTGAGAAACGCTACCATCGATCTTGAGGAGCGCCTCGTGAGCGCGAACAACGAGAGAACAGATGTTCTAGAAGGATTCCATGAAGTCTGCAGATGCGTGGACCTGCTCACCAAGAGAGAGCATGACCTCCGCAAGGAAGTTGACGACCTGCAAAGCCGCGCATTCCACAACAGCGGTCGCCACGCCTCCGACACGGTACTATTCCAACCGAGCGCAAAATCTCTTGCCCTACAGCAGAGGCACATCTTCTCGGCTAGCACGACAACGAGCAACGAGTACTTACAGCAGCGTTTGCAGAACCTTGAGAATGCTCTGCGTGATAAAGAGGGTGAGATACGACAGCTGCAAATGCAATTCGTCGACACGGAACGCCACTTACAAGAGCAACACGTGACGTGCGACCTGCAATCTGCGAAGATAGCAGAACTGGAGATCTCCCTTGCCGACCAGAAAGCCATGGTTAAAGCTGTGCAAGCTGACAAAGCTGTGATTGTAGCGGAGTGCGCGAAATATAACTCTGTACTGCACACCGAGCTGCGTCGCCAGAGTCGGCAGGCTGCTGCAAACACCGGACCGCCCGCTAAGACTCCCAAAATCGAGGCGGAGGCTTTAGCAGTAGCTGCGGATAGAATTCAGTCGACCAAAACCAGCTGGTTGCTCGGAGGCGCCAAGCTAGAGGACACGAACGCAGCATTGGAGAAAGAGCTTCAGCATTGCATACAGGAGATCATCCTCTACAAGCTCGATATCAAGGGCTACAAGAAAGATCTGAGGGCGGTCCGCGAACAGCTCCAGGGTCTGGAATCTGCTGCTATGCGACCGCCGACTCCAGAAGGTGAAATTGAGGGTCCCGGGGAAAATGTCGTGGTAGGAGGTAAGGTAACGCTGCGTGATAACTCGCCGACCGATGGCCTCGGAATAGCTTATCCGTATCCTCCTCCCACACCCACACGGCTCGTCGGCCTGCCGTCTTCGTCGACACCATCTTCCTCTCTCCGTCCCGAATCTTTCAGCCCAAAGACGCGAACACCGCTTTGCACACAAAAGAAACTGCCGAAACCGCCTCCCTCACAATCACCGGACCCGCCAGTAAAGCAGTCACCCCAAGTGTCTGCTCTACATCGAGCCGAGACGATTCGATCTGTCTCGGAGTCTATCATTTCGTCATACGCCAAAAGGTCACCTGTCCAAAATAATCTCTGCTCTCTACCACCAGTTGCTGTTGGGGCACTGGTCAAGTCTAAGTCTGCCCTGGATCTCGCGCGTTGTGTTTGAATAGGAGCAATGGAAGGGCTGGGAAGAACTCGGATGACTTTTGCGGCAGAATGTAAATATAATCATTACGACACAATTTGGGAAAGGGACAATGGAGGTGTTGGTCGAAATGGCCGTATCTATTAGGTCGCAATCAATGTCTCGCAACCAGTCCGACGTAGCATGTTAAGTTTCTGCGGATGGGTTCCTGCGCTTTGGGGTATACGATCATTGCAGGTTTTGGGCACATCTAGCCCCTCCCTTCACACATACGAGATGTGCCACCATAAGGCCTTCACACCTCTTCAACCTCTTCCAAGTGCGAGTATCTGGACTTTTTGTTCTATGTTTCAGGCGCTGCAGCTTATGAGATGAACGCGCCTGAAGCTAAGCAGTATACACGCGCTCGAGCGCAGCGTACCCTAACCTTATTTCCGAACCGGCAGAACCGGGCGGCAATGTTCCACCCACGACCGTCCGCTCTTCTACCACCTTACTAGCTCTACCATTGCTCCGTAGTGCTTATGCGATCTTGGACATGCGGTGCTCGACAATGGAGCCAATAGACTTTCCCAGACCCCGCGGTTACGGTGCGGAGTCGAGCGTAGTTCCACCTAAGTGTGGTCGTTGATGTCGCAAGCCCGATTTTTAATACTCCTTTCGTTTTCGGTCTACTGTAAGCTCCTGCTCAACCTTCGATTTGACGTTGCTGACCCCGTGAACTCACAGCGCATTGCACAGGAACATCATTTCGAAAGACCAAAAAGAATGCTGGTCAAGCGCTATAGCGTGGTGGCAGGTCTCCTAGGACTCGCCACGGCAAAGAAGACGTGCAAAGCCAGTGCCTTTCCAGCGCTGAATGTCTTTGGCTTGGAAGTTGTTGCAATTCACGCTACAGAGCAGAAGGACTTCCAGGTCGCGTTATATCCTTTGGCCAACTTACCGCATCCAGCAGAACCTGTCAGCTTTTGCAATGTCACAGTCACCTATACGCATCCAGGGCAAGGCGACACCATCAATACTCAGATATGGCTGCCTTTAGAAGGGTGGAACGGCAGACTGCTCGGCCAAGGTGGTGGTGGGTATCTAGCTGGAGGTGAAACGTTAGGTGCAGGAGTCGCTCTAGGCTATGCCACCGCGAATACCGACGCCGGGAATCCAGCCGATGGCTTTGGGGCAGTATTGGACTCTGGATCGTGGGCGTTGAGCTCCAAAGGCAATGTGAACTGGGGCAATCTACAGAACTTTGCTTACCGTGCTGTCGATGATTTGCCCAAGATTGTGAGTCGAAGCTATATGTGGACCATAAGATACGAAGCATAGATACTGACCGAAGCACTTCTGGTCGAACAGGCTAAGCAGATTATTAATGGGTTCTACGGCGAGGCGCAGCGGTATTCGTACTGGAATGGCTGCTCGACTGGAGGTCGGCAAGGCTTGATGCTCGCACAACGGACGCCGGAGGAGTTTGACGGTATTCTCGCAATTTGTCCAGCCATCAACTGGGCCACTTTTCTCATCGCCGAGGTGTGGCCACAAGTACTGATGCGGAGAGCGAATTACTACCCCGCTACATGTGAGTTCGAAGCCATTCGACAGGCGGCCATCAAAGCCTGCGACGGATTGGATGGTGTGCAAGATGGTATGGTTGCAGCACCGGGACTCTGTAAGTTTGATACACACTCGGTGGTTGGTCAGACCTACGACTGTGCCGGCGACAAACGCAAAATCTCAAAAGAAGCGGCGAACATTGCCAATGATATCTGGGAAGGCCCTAAGCTTGATGGCAAGCGAGCTTGGTATGGTGTACCTCACGAGGCTGTACTAGGAGGCCCGGCACCCTTTGACGGTCTGGCTTCCACGACGTGCGACGACAAGAACAAAAACTGCAAACCAGCACCATTCGCGATCGCCGTCGATTTCATCAGAAACTTTGTCAAGGGAGATCCAGATTGGGACTTTTCATCAATGGACGAGAACGATTTCTGGCACGTTCTTGACCACTGTCAAAAGACGTATGCTTCGATCATGAATGCCGATAGCCCCGACTTGTCAGCATTCAAGAAGAATGGTGGAAAGCTTCTCATGTGGCATGGTAGAGAACCCTCCCATCTCGTCGAAGACAAACTGAGCTGACCACTGTACAGGCATGGCTGATCAAGTCATCTTCGTGAATGGATCGAGCAACTACTACAAGCGCGTGGAAGAACATGATCCTAATGTCCGCGACTTCTTCCGCTACTTCGAAGCTCCAGGTGGTCAGCACTGCTTTGGTGGACATGGCGTACTCCCGACATCTGCTTTGCAAACCTTGACAGATTGGGTCGAATCCGGGAAAGCACCAGAGACACTGATGGCGGCCAGCACGCCCCAGGAAGACCAGAGCCCGGTCAAGACCCGCATACTCTGCCCGTACCCGCGAGTGGCAGTTTACAAAGGTGGCGATGAGGATGATGCTGCTTCTTTCGAGTGTGGTGATTCATTCGCTGGTGTGGCCGAAGCTAAAGTGAGGGATGAATTGTAAGCTGTAGTATACAGTACAGTACTCTACGAGACGATGACGATGGAAGCACATTACCAATCTACGTAAACCGTGGGACCGCCTCATCGAAGGTGTAATATACCTCATCCACAGACACAGGTGCATGTAAGGACGTAGCATGCGATAGAATATCATGCACGTGACGATGCAGAATAAGCTACCGCCCATGGTTTGAGTGGCTGCTTCGGCAGCACATCAGCACAACCAATCGACACGCCCGGCACGCTCAGCACATCTGATGCAGGGTTGTTTACCATTCGACGGACCTGCATGACGCCCCTCCATGAGGAAGCCTTATTGTAGGTATCCTTGTTCGTCTCAAGCAGCTTGTCCACTGCATCTCCATGTTTCTTGATGGTTCTTTGGTGGTGCTTGGTGCGACGACCGAGAGGTTGTGCCCATCTGCTCCCTCATAGACAATCTCTTTCCTAGCTTCAGCTCTTTCATGCTTCCCAGCCATTTGATTTTGTCCTTATCAGCTCGAGCAGTCAGAGGAGTGCTTCACCCAGATGCGCCAGCCTGATCGTGCACAAACCAACACGACTCGCGCCGCACGTCCCTCGGGATGGCGCATGCAAGTGTCTCGAGCTGTGTGCTGGCAATTATTGCCTCATTCACTGGTGGCATCGATATACTCAAGAAAGCGCGTGTCAGGCGAAGACAGCACAAGCGTCCCAGCGCTGAGAGACTCAGTGACGAAGAGCAGCAGTTGGTCCGATCGCTTCGGCAAGGGCCTGACGAGATCGGTCGGCAGTATCGCAAAAGCGTGCAGGCGGCCGGCGATCAGATTGCAGTCGGAGACGGTATCATGAACCCTAGAATTGGAATAGTAATCGCAATACTAATTGGCATTACAGCTATCGCTCAAACGTCCCTTGCGGCGATTCTATTGCGACTCAATACTGGACTTGTCAGCATTATCGATGCTTTCATCAGCAGCGATGGGGCTGGTCTGTATCCTGATTATCGATCTTTGACCAATCTCTCGGAGAAGGCCTGTATGGACACATGTCGAGCTTTACGGCAGCTTCATCGTCGCAGCATGCATCTGCAGTTGGCACCGGCGTTGAGTACTATACCGGATCCACCTCGTAAGCAGGCAGACGCGCCGAAGGACAAATCAAATGGAAAACAGCAGCGGAGTCGTGGTCCCACTCTGGCTCGCATCACGATTCAGGACTCCACCAAACCACCGCAGATCGCCTTAGTCAAACCCGCGACACGCCGTAAGAAGTCCGACAGCAGCTCAAATCTGTCCAAGACTTCTTCGGCGGCCTCCTCCCCCTCTTTGCCACCGCCTCCATATAACCAGTCCAGACCTCAGGAAACGTCTCTGAGCCAACATTCTCACAGCTTACATGACGGGTCTGCGGCGCGCGCCAAGCAGTCACAAGCAGTCGGTGCGATGCCCAAAGCTTCGCTGCCTCCGCCTACGAAGAAGAAGCCCTATGATGCCAGGGCACCTCCTCCTGTGCCTCATATCCCTGCAGAGCCGCCAACGCTCTCCAGCCCTAGAGTAGAGCCCGTTCGCCGCAGAGCTCCTGTTCCAACATACTACTCCGTAGCATCCAATGGGACGAAGATCGGAGAAATCCCGCTAGAGAAGTGGGCGGGCAAGTTTGACTTTGAAGCCATGGCGCTGATGAACCAGGAGGCCGAGCTGAACGGTTGGCCATATGCGCCGGTGGGAGAGAAGCCGAAGAAGGGTCGTGCGGGCGTTTTCAGAGTATTCCGACGAAAGGCGTGATGAATTCAAGCGAGCGGGAGCGTGATGCCAGCAGCTACAATAATGACTCTTATGACGATGGCAACGACGTGGAACGATGCATGGATTTAACGCATAGATGGCGGATGTGTCTAGACATAGCTGCGGCGAATTGACTCGTCTTACTCCCCACCACAACCTCAATCGTGCCGCTCATTGTATCCGTCCTGTCCATCATGGGCAAGCTCCCTCTCGATCCTAGCACGTCGTTGTTGTTCCGCCCTAGACGTGACATCGCCAAAGACCGCGTCCATCTGCTCGAGCGTCTTGCCTTTGGTCTCGGGCACGAAGAAATATGCCCAGATGAAGCTCAGCAGACAGAAGAACGCAAAGAAGACGTATGCGCCATAGCCTGTCTTCTCGACAAGCGGAGGCGTGATGAGGCCGATGATGAAATTGTTGAACCTGTTGTGCGTCCGGTCAATCTCATGCGACAGATATTGGTACGGGAGAAAGGAAAATCAAGCTGTATGCTTACCAGTTCGAGCATGTAGACAAAGCGACACCTTTGGCACGTAGAGACGAAGGGAAGATCTCCGCAGGCAAAGCCCAAGGCACAGGACCCCACGACGCGCCAAAGGAGACCATATAGAACAGCAGAAAGCCGACCGAGGTCCAGCCTTCGACACGATGACTTGGCCAGTCATCACCGAACTTGGAGACCAGGACTGCAATGACGATGTGTGAAAGCGCCATCAAAGCACTCCCGATGAGTAAGAGAGGGCGTCGTCCGATGCGGTCCATGGTCCAGATCGAGCTGGTGACGCCGACGAGTTGGAGAATGTTGAGGACGCCAGACATGATGAGCTGCATCGAATGGTCGAGACCCATGGTTTCGAACAGGGTTGGACTGTAGTATATGAGGGCGTTGATGCCGACGAATTGTTGGAAGAACATTACGAGCACACCGACCTGGGTCCGTCTCCAGCAGCTCGAGCTGAAGCAGTCGGCCCAAGATGTAACTTCGAGCTTGAGCCGGCTTGTCGAACTGCCATCTTGCAGCTCAGGGTGACGTTCGATACTGAATTTTTCGTGCAAGGTGACCTCAGCGCGAATGTCAAGCCATTCCAATCGGATTCGGGGGTCTGAAGTGGGGAGTTGGCGCAATTGACTTAAGCTCTTGAGTGCTTCCTGATTACGGCCACGCGAGACCAGCCATCGAGGCGAGAACGGGAGGTGGAGAATCCCGATACCCAGCAGGAGACCTGGGACAATTTGCAGGAGTACAGGTAGACGCCAGGCCCACTCCGATGGTATATACTGCGCGACATATGTGATCCAAAAGGCAATGACAATGCCAGTGACAATACTGAACTCTTCCAGAACCAGTAGAGTGCCCCTGATCTCTGGAGGAGATATCTCACTGTGCAAACAATTGATTAGCAGATCGGGTAGATTTCGTGCTAATACCGAACCTACCTGATGTACAAAGGAACGACCATGGACAACATGCCAATCCCAAGACCACCGATTGCTCGAGCAACCACAAGCATTATATAGTTCATGGCAGCTGTCTGTAAGATCGAGCCGAAGGTGAAGAAACAGACAGCAAACACTATTGAGTACTTGCGAGAGTACTTGTCAGCAATCCAACCTTGATTTAGAGCTCCGAAAAGTGCTCCAAGCTCAATCATGGCCGTGAGCAGACCCTTCCAGAATCCAGCACCAGGCGCACCGTCGGCTACCTGGGTAAAACGTTGAAGAAACTGTTTTTCCACGAGGATGACGCTGACAACTCCTTGATCATACCCTGGCATCTGCTGTCAGTCACTCCGAATATATGTCAAGGTGATCAAGGTCTTTCACCAAATAGTAGACCCCCGAGGGCAGCAAAAGTCGCACAGAGCGCGACATAGCGAGAGGCGAAAATGCCTTGAAGTCCAGGTTCGCAGTACGTCTCACGATCGGCCTTCGAGGACAGAAATCCTGCGGACGCGTCTGCATCGCCAAGGGTTGTAGCATCAGTGTCGTCAGCCTACCCATTGTCAGAATCAGTCAAAGAAGATCGAAGGTTTGTTCAGCGGCCTATGCGTAGCACTTTGTGGCCTTGATCGTGCTGCACAATCCAAGTACAAAGCCAATAATATGTAAAGGTCCGCAAAGCCATAGGAGTGGGAATGACGCGCACCTCGCTACCGATCAACGGAAGTCCTTCCTCGCTCGACTGTCTGGTATCTGTACTGAGAAGAGCCATTCGGAACGCGCTCCCGTTCATCGGTCATTGTAATGTTTGATCAACTTGGAAAGTTCGTGTAAGAGAGGAGAGGTGGATGGTACTGTAGGACTAGTCCCGGCCAACGCCGCCTGATGCCCGGACGACAGCTCAAAAGTGATGTTAACATGTATCTGACCATTACATTGCACACAACATGATTTTAGAATACTGGGTGTGTGAAAGCCTGGAGCAATTTTCAATGATCGGTATCTTCCAAAGAATGGCGAAGGCCAAGCACAATGTGCCGGGGATCATTACATGCGTGATATCATTTCATAAATAGTATGTCTCTATGAGTCTGATGAGGCCTCTATACGAAAGCCAGCACTGACAAGCCGGACACAGCCATAGCCTGCAACAATGCCATTAGGTTGGCATCATGCCAATACCGCGAAAGCCAGAGCCGGAGCTTCCAGACCTTGCGCCCGCGCCGTCTTTGCGACGACCAAAACTCTTCTTCTTCGTGCTCTTCTGCACTCCGCCGTGGCCACCAAAAGTATCGGCTCGCTTCGCCGCATATGCTTTGTTTCCACCCTTCTTTGGCCTACGCTTCTTCCCCTCGCTGTGAGTGGGGTTCGCTGGTGTCTTTCTCGCTTGCGTCTGTAACGCTGTGGCCTTGATGGCGTTGTTGAAAGCCTGCACGCGTGGATTATCTCCTTGAAAGTACCCACTCGATTCACCCTCTTGTGCGGTTTCCTCGAGATCGGAAGCATCAAAGTCATCACCATACTCATCTTCATCTTCGTCGTCACTGATCAAGTTGACAACATTGCGAAGATTGTGATCCATAGGCGCCTCTTCGGCTTGTCTTTCCATCTCCTCGTAAGAAGCACGACAAGATTTCACAAGTTTGATGAAGTACTTTCCAAAGATTTCGACCTTGTCACGATTGATTCCTGGAATCTTCAGCATCTGCTCAGGTGTGACTGTAAAGCGGACAGCCATCTGCCGTAGGATTGTATCACTGAAAGGTGGGTCACGGATGCCTTTCTTGGACATGAGGTTCTGGTTTTCCTTGTGCGCGGTCTCGAGGAATCCATCGACAACCATGCGGTGCATGTCCGACAGGCTGTCCATCACGTGGTCAGATGTTATAGGGGGACCAGGCTCCCTCCGCTTCTGCCTTGATGACTGACCCGCATCACGCACATTCCCCATGAGGTCTTCGAAACCGTCAGATGATTCTTCGCTAGCATCGCTTCCGGCATAATCTTGGTCTTCCGAGTCCTCGGCAGTGACAGCATCAAGGCGATAGTTCTGGAGTTGCAGCTTACTGGAAAGCGGCCGATTGCTGCGTTTCGGAGCTGCTTGAGGTGGAGAAGAGATGTTGGTGGACAGAGGAAGCTGTTGGCGTGACTTCGAGCTAGTGGACTTCTTCGTCTGGCCAGCTTGCGTTGTCTTTGCTTTCTTGCCCATCTCCTTGGTCTTTCTTGACCCTACACATATTTGAAGCTCCAGTCGTCCATTGCGCTCAAATTGTTTGCTTTTCATGTCCGCTCCAAGGAATTGTGTAGGGAAACCGGCTTTGTTCACCTTGTTAATCTCGATGAGTAGTTCATCGCCGATCAAGCGGTAGAACAATCGTTCGACAGTCTCACGGTCAAGATCTCTCCCTGCGCCGTACTCAGCAAAGCCGGTATACCTCTTATCCTTGACCCGACTTTCCGAATCCCGAAACATGTTGATAGCTTGGATGATTGTCAGGTTTACAGATTTGTAGTCAAATTCGCCACCACCTGTGGAGTCCAAAGCATTGATCTGCCGCACGAGGCGGATGGCTTGTCGAGCATATTCAGTGAAATCCACCGCTTCGAACTGTGTGTTGGAGTTGCAGTTGTCACATGTCTTATTGCATTCAGCGCGTGTGAACCGCTCACTGAAATACGCAAGGACTTGCGCACGGCGACAGTCGCTGCGGTTGTCGCAATACTGGACCATCTTGCCGAGCATCTGGTACTGACGGCTTTTTTGCTCATAATCACCTTCACCCTCCTTGATCATGCGTCGTAGCTTGCCCACATCTGCGTACCCATAGAACAGGTAGCATCCGGATCGCTTTCCATCACGGCCAGCTCGACCAGTCTCTTGGTAGTACCCCTCAAGACTTTTAGGAATGGTATGGTGGATCACAAACCGGACATTAGCTTTGTCAATGCCCATGCCGAATGCAATGGTGGCAACGATAACCTGATGCTTGCCAGCTTGCCATGCCTTCTGCACGGCTCTTTTCTCGCTGGGTTCCATGCCAGCATGGTAATGGTGCGCCCTTATCCTGTGTCCTTTACGAAGAGCCTCGGCGAACTCTTCGCAGTTCTTTCGCGACAGACAATAGATGATACCAGTCTGGCCGGGATGCTTCTCCTTTATGATGCTAGCAATGGCTTCGAGGCCCTCTTTTCCTTTCCCTTTTGGTCGAACTTCATAGTACAGGTTCGGGCGATTGAAACTTCTTGCAAACATTTCGCAGTCATCGATGCCAAGATTGTGCTTCACGTCAATTTTGACATTCTCGGTAGCCGTGGCTGTCAACGCCATCAAAGGAACACCAGGGTATCTGCGCCGCACCGCACCAATCGCCTTGTAATCGGGACGGAAGTCATGACCCCATTGACTCACGCAATGTGCTTCATCGATGACCAGACGAGCGAGCTGGCCACGATCGTACAGCCGGTCAAACTCGCTGGTGATCCGACCACTCTTACTCAGCATTTCCGGTGTAATGTAAAGCAACTGCACAATCTCTTGCGGATTTTGGTCTCCTAGACCTTGCAATATTTTGCGTTTGTCTTCGATGTCGGTCTCGCTATTAATCAGGAACGCCTGAATTTTCAGATTTTGCAGGTGCTGTACTTGATCTTCCATTAAGCTCAGCAATGGTGAGATAACCACCGTGACGCCATGAGTCTTTCCGGTCCGAATTAAAGATGGTAATTGATAGCACAATGACTTGCCACCTCCCGTGGGCATCAGCACGAATGTGTCCTTCCCGGCAAGTGTTGCATTTATAGCTTCAAGTTGCTGGTCTCGGAAGCCGCTGAGTTCGAAGCGTTTTTTCAGCACGTGCTTCACATCATCAGACCACGGAAAGTTGAATAGCTCTTTCTCGACATCTTCATCCCCTGCTGTTTTCCTTTTCGTCTTCTTCAGACTACCAAGCTCCAAGCGAGTCTGGCTATTGCCAGAAGTTTCCGCAAGAGCCGGCCGTACGGGTGCAGTATTCGTGGAATTCTCGTAGTGCTGCGCATACTCTAATAGATCATCATCGTCATCCATATCATAGTCATCGTCGCCGCCATGGTTGATATGTAAGGGGCGTGGTGACCCCATTCGATTGCTAAATACTTCAACGCCCGTTTCGATATCGTCCGGGTCGTAGAGGTCGACGAAATCGTTATCTGCACAGACAGGACGTTGGGCAGGATTGATTGCGCTCCTTGAAATATCATTATGTGGGCTTTTTCGGTGTGGAGGCAAGTGCGTATTGTGGTCGCGAAGTTTCGACGTTGGCTGCGTTACATGTGTCGACCTCACAGGTGAAACACTCCGTCGAGCACACTGTGTCTGGATAATACGGCTGGAGCTCGGTACCGCTGGTACTGACATCCTTTCACCAGAATCAACAAGCTGTGTTGAGTGCACCAGACCAATCTGCGGGGGCTTCGCTCCGGTTGTCCCGAGTATTGCTTCAGCAGCCAGTTGATACTTCTGAAAGGCGGGTAAATGGCCCATCTCCAACTCTGCCACTCTTACTTTACAAGCTGTGAGGGCTTCTTTGGCAGACTCTCTTCCTTGTCTGCTTTTCAGAGCACGTTTGTAAGCCGCAAGGAGGTGCTCCATCTCCTGATCCAATGCAGAGTAAGCCAAACGGGCTTTAGAAAACTCTTGAAGGAAATCAAGACCCTCTCCTAGTTTATCAATATCTTCCTCTATCGCAGTGGCTTCATCAGAGCTTCTGAGTTGATCGCCAGCCATCTCAACCAGATCGTCCATCTTCTGCTCCAGCTGCTTCTGTATACGGTCCACTTCGGATGTTCCTAGCTTGAAAAACTCTCGAAGTGATAGCAAATCACTGGACTCTGCTCCTGCGACAGTCTGCATACCGGGCGACAAGGAAGCCATCGGAGTCGCTTGGAGACATGGCGTAACATGAGTTTGTTGGGTATGTGCATGTTTTGGAGTCTTTTCGGGGACACAAAATTCCTTAATTGGCACATGCAGTCGATCCGTCTGCAGTTTCGAAGATTTCTTTGGAGGGGATTCCACATCCGTTGCCCTCCTCTTCCCTGTAGACTTCCCGTTTGAGACATTGTACTTGTTGCCATTCCCCGTGAAATCAACAATATCGTCCTCGTCGTCCTCGACATCGGAATCGGGGAGTATCATTTGGCCAGCCTTCTTTGCGGTTGAGCGAGATGAGTCAAGGTTGGAGATACCGTCGGGAGGAAAGGATCCTTGAGCATGTGTAGAATACGGTGGCGGTGGGCAATCCATAACTTCTTCAATGCTAGTGAAGGTTTGTGATCCGGGCAGACCGTGCTCAGGCAGTGGGAACTGCGGAGGACTGCCAAAGCTCTCGGAAGTGTCTGCCTCAAACTCATCGCTTTTCCTCTTACGACTTGTCTTAACAGCCTCCTGTTTATGCCGAATTGGACTTGTCAATTGACTCAAGCTATCCGTGAGATCCATAATTTCAATGTCATCGTACGCTTGCATGGCATGGTCTTTGCGCTTGGACGGTGTCATTTGTGGTTGTCGGTCATTTTGAAAGGACTTCGGACCAGGACTTTGCTGTCCATGAGCTTTCGTGAGGGTATGGGAATCCGTAGTGGTGGCTCTCTTGATAGCACTGGACTTGCTGGGCGATGCTGGCGCCACTCGTTCTCTGACCATATCGTCCACACCTAGAGAGGCATCTAGCGGATTTGTAGACCGTACAGGGGCAGCAGTATGCTTGGGCAATCGTTCTTGCGAGTGTACTGATCGCAATGCGACAAGAGTTGCATCCTCGATTGGCTCTACCACCTCTGCGTGTTCGCGCGCACCACCCTCTTCACCACCATACCCTCGATCAAAAGCCGTCGATGGGCCTCCGAGTCGTCCTTCGATTTGTGGTTCATGAGGCGGCCTGGCTGTCGACGCAGTGATTTCGTAGACTGGTCGAGTGGTTCTTGATGGGATGGAAGCTTTGTCGCGAATCAGCCATGGAAGATGCTCGTTGAGGTTATTTCGCGTCATTGAAGGCGAACATGACTTTGAATCGCTCTGGGCGTGAATCGTAACGAGGTAGCGAGAGGGTTTTCGTGATCGCTACCTATTGAACAGTGGGGGAGACGCGTTGTTTGACTGTCGTGTCAAGGTCACGTGACTGGAATTGGAGCGCTTGAAATGTATCTCTGAGGAGGAGCATCTTTAGGTTAGTTCTTCGACGTGCGGCATGACCTCTGCGTCTCTATGTCGACATCAATAATCTGATTATATCTACGATCATGTCAGGCGGCCGCTGTAAGGGCAATAGACAAGAACCCAGCTCTGTCGGGCGATGTAGGTGCATCCTTGGACTGAGGGTCTCGTTTACAATAAATATGAATGACTCGACCTCGAACCTCAACATTTCTTTGCTCACCTTGTAGTCTATCACTGAAAGTGTTAAAAAGAAACATATCAATCTTCCCTTAGCTTCTCACTCCGCCTCGAAGGACCGCATCCAGCAGTTACAATGGCAGCCTCAGAGCCATTGAGGAGCCCCGTACTTCCTCCACTGGAAGTTGTGGCTAAAGCCCAAAGCACGCTTTGCTCTGAGCTTCCAAAATCTGGCCGAGGTCTCCAATACACGCAGGACCATCTCAAGAACGATATCGTTCCAGCATTGAACGGCTCTTCCAGGTCTCCGAACTACTATGGTTTCGTCACCGGAGGCGTAACTCCTGCTGCAGCGTTCGCCGACCACCTCGTCACCGAACACGACCAAAACGTAGCGGTGCACCTCCCGAATGACAGCATTGCCACCGATGTCGAGGACGCCGCGCTACGTATGTTGATGGACCTTGTCCAGCTGAAGTCGGCGGAATGGCAGCATAAGATCTTCACCACTGGTGCCACAGCAAGCAACGTCCTTGGTTTAGCTTGCGGACGCGAGTTTGTGGTCCGAGAAGCTGCCCGTCGCTGTGGTCGTGAAGCCAGCATTGCAGAGCACGGCATTGCGGAGGCAATGAAGATTGCTGGCATTGAAGCAATTCAGATTCTGACCACGGTGCCTCACTCTTCGCTTCGAAAAGCTGCATCGATCGTTGGACTCGGACGCGCAGCTGTGAGAGACACCAGTCGCGCCGAGGCACCACACCGCTTCGACATGGGCGCTATCAAGGCGGCTCTGCAAAGACCGAAGACAGCATCCATCGTCGCTGTGTCATGTTCCGAAGTCAATACCGGCCTGTTCGCTACAGACCTTCAGGATCTCCAGATGCTACGGTCACTCTGCAACAAGCACAACGCCTGGCTCCACGTAGACGCCGCCTTTGGTCTCCTCGCGCGTATCTTACCCCCTGTCCCAGAATTCCAAACCCTCACCTCCGGCGTTGCCGGCCTCGAGTTGGCCGACAGCATCACAGGCGACGCGCACAAGCTACTCAATGTGCCCTACGACTGCGGCATCTTCCTCTCCCGCCACCTCGACCTCGGCGTGTCCGTCTTCCAGAACACCGGCGCCGCTTACCTCACCACCACCTCGAATGCCAGCCCGTCGCCACTGGACATCGGCATTGAGAACTCGCGCCGCTTCCGCGCGCTGCCCGTCTACGCCAACCTCCTCAGCTACGGCCTCGAAGGCTATCGCGAGATGCTCCTCCGACAAATCGGCCTCGCCCGCGCCATCGCCACTTACATGCTCTCCAGCCCGTCCTACGACCTGCTGCCAGCGGAGACGTCTCCCACGGCCACGACCGAAGAGAGGTTGCAGAGCATCTATATCATCGTCCTCTTCCGCGCTCGCGATCCACAGATCAACGAGAACCTCGTCCATCGCATCAATCGGAGCCGCACGATCTACGTCAGCGGGACGCAGTGGGACGGCCAGCCTGCAGCGCGGTTCGCGGTCAGTAATTGGCAGGTGGATATCGAGCGCGATCGGCGCATTATCGAGGAGGTATTGGAGAGTGTCATGGCCGAGGCATGAAAAGATTGCATATGGTTCCACATGCAGTAACTTACTGATCATAGTATTCCTGTTCTCCTCATTGCTTGACCCAATGTCTACATGATGTGTCACGAAATATTGTGAAGTATAAGCTTTGTATCGCGGTTTCCGAAAGATACGAGCTAAAGCGTGAGGAAAGACTGCACGGTGAGACATTGTAAGCACGTAGTAGAAGGCGTACAGTCTTGATTCGCGGAAGAACGTAGTTCAGATAGGTACATGAGGTACAAAGGCCTGCATACATAGCAGAGAAGCCTGCAGCCGGCCTCGCACACCGTGAGCCCAGTCCGGTTCTTCGCCCTGGTCGCGCGTAAAAGCAGCATATCAACCCATCAGGGACAATCTCGTGAAGAGATGCAGTCCCGAGGTCGTCTCCATGCTGCTTTTACAATCCGCATTGCCTTTTCTGTTCGTCCTTGGACCATCAGGTGCAGACGTTGCACCTTCCCCGTCCTTTCCCCAACCGCCCCGGTTCCTCGCCTAGCCTCCCTCCTCTGACTTCAATGCAAGCCTTGGTTCTCCAGATCTGCAAGACTCATCTCCTCATTTCCGCACGAGCTTTAAAAAAGTCACGCTCCCCAGTGCCCAGCTCCAGCTTCTTGCCGAACTTCAGCATGGCCGCTCGAGCTGTTTTGGAAAGCAGACGTAAAGCATTGCGTAAGAGGAGATGGTCCAGTGCTCCCCAGAAAATGCCGACGATGCGCGTCTTCAGTGGTGTAGGCACCTCGTTGATCAACCATGAAATTATTTCCTCCTCGTTGATTCAGCAGACGATACGATCATTGATGGTCGTGTGTCAGCCGGTCTGCGCGCGAGGTTCAGTCCGTCATATATGTTCTATTAGTGAAGGAAAGAGATGCACAACGAAGAGTTGTCGCTTCGTTTTGATACGATTCCGGAGTCCATGGCGGACCCCAAAGCCGTTTGCGTGCATTATTTTCCCGTCAAAGTGTGAAAAAGTGTATCCGTTGAAGAAGCCCAAAGCACCAGAAATGCAGGTTGTTTCATGCGATCGTTGCCCCTTTTATACAGTAGATTAAAATGCTCTTGCTTGAAAGAGTCGTGGACGAGATTGAGGACATGCAAGGGCGCGAAAAGCATCATGCTCGGCAATGCTGAGAGGTACCTTGGAGCATATAGTCATGCGAAGCTGAAGTCGTATCGAGGTCGAAATGGCACCACCGTGTTTGACGATTCTTGATCCTTCTGAGTGTCGTCCGCATACCCAAAATTACAAAATTACTGTATGCTTCTTGTTTCGTGGTTGGGGCAGTTTCAACGCTTGATGATCAATCCGAAGCTGTCGATCCAGGCGCCGCAAGTGCCAAAGACGCCAGCGATGTTGTAGCCAACAGGGGGGAGAAGGTGGTATCTAGACAACATCATTGTTAGCTTTTGCAGACTCCAACACACGTCATGCCAAAGGCGGCGACTCACCCAGAGCCTCCGTTGGCATTCCCATACATCTCGCTAGATCGTCCCTGATTCGTCAAGATCTGGATGCCATCGATCCAAAGGCCGGCGCGAACGTAGAATCCAGCGATCCATTCACCCTTTCTAATATCAAGAATGAAGTCGCTGCCTCCAGGTCTGCCGCCTCGCTTCCCGAACAAGTCGCTGTGGCCATCCTCATAGAAGAATTCGAGGCCGTCCAGACTTTGGCCATGGTAAACCTTGACCAAGCGCATCAACTTTGCGGGCTTCTCATGGGTCTTGAACACCACTTCGGTGGCCTTGGTATCATTCATCTGGGAGTGTCCGAGCCTGGAGCTCTTATATCCCGAAGAACCATCGGGCAGTTTCACCTTGCTCTTGTCGCTCACAAGTTGGGCAAAGTCCTTGATCTCGTGTTTGGCACCACTGCAAGAGAAAATTTCGATGCGCAGCTTCATCTTTCTCTTCTCAACAGGCAACTCGTCTCGTAGCTTTTGCTCTGTCAACATGATCTGCTTCGGAGCTCCACCAGGGTAGATCTTAGGATCGATGTATTCGATCCAGTGGTGGCAGACATCGTCACCTTCCGGAAACAGCTCGACCCATGCGATCGCGCTCGTTGCCGTGACAAGAACCGTACCGTTGTCCACAGTCCACGCCTGGACGTTGTCTTCGAAGGGGGGTGCCGGATCTGATGGTAGCTGGAAACAAGGATGAAAACGGAATCGCAGAGTGTCCAGACGGTGCCACGCACACTCATCTTGCTGATCGATCACCCGCTTTCCTTGCTGTTTCGTTCTCGTGGAGAATGGCTCGTGTGTCATGAAAGTGCGGTTTAACGTCACATAGTCGCGGAGCATAATACCGGACTCTTGGTGTGGGCATCCCAGCAGATGGCCTGTCTCATGCAAGTGTGCGCCAATCCCGATGTTTGCCGCCTCCCAGTTGCTGCCTGATTCATTGCAGTCGTTGGCAACGAAGTTGGTGTCGGTCCGCGTACAGTCCGTGAATGCCGGCACTACCTCCTCGAGATGGGCAGGGTATGATTGCAAAGCGTGGCTTCCAAAGATTGCCAGCTTGATTTGATCGTCTCCCCCACCCAGCGCAGCATGACCACGAATCGTGCCAACGTGCTTGTCCCATGTCGTATCCAGGAACATGCACGAGACATACTGCTTCTGGCCTGGGCGTGGGGCGAAATATGCGCGCACGGCATCAGTAGCAAAATTGAACAATTCTCCGTTCTTCTTGGCTGGTCCATACTGCTGCGCGTAATCCAGATCTCTGATCTCCGCTGTAGTCTTGTCCATCCTAATCACGTGGACCTTGGCTTCGTTGCGCATGGTCCCATGTTCCATGTCCTTCCAGCTCAGCGTTCCTGGCTGCCACTCTTCCTCGTAACGGTAGCATCTGCGGCTGAATCCGTTGCGCTGCATCTGCTCAGCAGTGAACGCTTGCCACAGGTAGGCGGCCATCCTGAATTTGCGGATCGCAGTCTCCAGCCCATTGCCTTCCTTTTGAATCCTCTCAGGAACTGCATCATACGTTTCCGGAGAGTCTTTCGCGACCAGAATGCATAGATGCAAGGGTGGCGATGCGATGAGAGGGAGGAAGTTGACTGTGAGCCACGAGGAGTGGATTTGCTGCTGGCCGTTGTGCGATGACAACTTGGGGGAGGTGAAGTCGAAGCGTAGTCGGTTCGGACCTGGAGTCAGATAAACGAGCGCCTTGAAGTAGGAGTCGTTGACTGGCCACACTTGTGACGGAAACATGTCTTGATGGTGGGTGACGGTGACCGAGCCATCGATCGGTCGAGCGACGTCTGCGCAGTTTCCCATGACGAGAAGCACTTTCTGGTTGACCTGCAACTTTGTTTCAGTACTGACGCTTCCACTCTTTCACGATCCACATACCCATGACTTGTCGGAAATGGTGGTGATCCGGGGCGCATAGGCGGATGTGGGCGTGGGGCCGTATCGCGGCGCGGACTCGCCGTCGTTGATCGATGCACCCTACACCATGTGTCAGCCAGGTCATTGCTCCCAAGGTAGAGCTTCAGCAACGACATACCATCAGACTCATACGATTGCTTTGTGCGGTGGGCAGACGAGGCCTGGTCGAGTTGGTGCCATCTTGCAACACTGGGGGGGTCCTGGAGCCATTGGCATGAGGCAGGTAGGTGTGAGATTTGGACTTCAGCGAGGCAATGGTTGCGGGAGGGGAGTGTTTGTCAAAGAAGGAACTCAGCGTGGAGGAAGACTTGTTGAGCGTGGGAGGGTCGTCGCTAGTGTTATCATTGCTCACTTCGTTACCAGAGGTGTTTCCGGAGTTGGAGATCGAGCCCGTCTCGGCATCGGTATTTCTGAAGGAAGCTTTGGACTTGCGACGCAGGTTGAGGTCCCTGAAGAAGGCAGGCATTGCTGCCGGAGAGCCTGTGAAGCGCAGACGAGGTTAGAATCGGTGTTGCGTCGAATTGGTCACGTCGAGCACGATGGTGACACGGCAGCAGGCGCAGTGGCAGCGGGCAGGTAGGCGATGATGGATCGAGGCGTTGGCGGAGGTTCGGATCAGCTAGCGAGTGTGAGGTGGCAGGCGTAGAGACCGGCCGGTGGGTGGTGAAGAGAATGTAGAAGGTGTCGAGGGTGAAGGTGAAGTGAAGGAACAAAAAGGTGTTGTGGTGTCGGTGGTGGTGGTGGTGGACGTGGTGGTGGAACTGGGCCGGCTGCTGCTCCACCACGTGCTTGATGGCTGGATTATCAATGCGGGATACTGTGCCACGCTTCACACTGCAACTGGAATGTCGCGAATTCACGAATGCAGCAATCGAGCAGCGATGGAATGCGACGGCCGACGAGGAAGAAAGACGTCCAGCAGCACGATGAAACCGGCCGGAATGAGGAATTGATTGTTCGTTGAGTCGCGCTGTGAGAAGCTACAGGTCTCCGGGCCACTAGGACCAGCTGAGGCTCATGCAGGATTGATCCATCTATTATTACATCACTCACATCGACTATGTAGGCGAATGGCCGCTGATCTACTTCTAGTCGTCTACGACTTCAATACGAACCATGCTCCATGGTGGTGTTTGGCAGCTGTGAATGCTCTGAATCTCGACAGACGTCACGAAAGTGATCCTGAGATGGTGAAGCCAGACAAGCTCATCGCCAATGCGGGAGGCTGACCACATGCCAGATGCCGCCGTTGGCCACAGCCCGGATGCGGACTTGGAAGAGTTGCGGTCTGCCCTTGTCTTGGAATAACAAGATCGAATGACGCCGGCGCCGTGTCGTGCATATCAAGGTTGGGACTAGCGGCAGGTGTCCGAAGATGCTGGGAACGATGCCTGTCCGATGATTTGACACTTGCGTCTTACAACTGGCTGCCCCGCGGCGCCGTCTCCGACGATACGAGAGTTGGCCAAGATGCAGGATCTGGTGGACGCTGACCAGCGACAGCTGTTTTGGTAGGAGTCTTTCCCATGTCAGGCCCTGATCCGAGCTACCAGAGTCTGGTCGCAAGGTCCAACTCAGGCGCCTGCTATCAGCAACATGAGCATTAAGAGATGCGAGGTAACTTCCTCATGTACCGATCGTCTTATCACCATGAAAATATACCATTTCAGACGACAGCATTGGCCCGCCTGATCCCAGCTTACGAGCAGAGTCAAAGCCTCGTCTTCCTCCCGCCTGCCGGTCACGAACCAGATTTCCTCCGTTCAAACCCATTCGTCTCACTTTTCGTTGAGCTCTGAAATTTTGACATTTTCCTGCTGCTACGACATGGCATTATTGTGCCAGATGCCACCCTTGGCCTGACCTGACCTGACCCACTTGCAGTGGTGGATGGCGGCATTCGAGAAAGAAGGAAAGAAGAAGGTTTCGGCTGCGGGTCCGTACAGTAGCGTCGGTGAGACACTGGGTTAGATTGTTATTATTGTCATCGTGGGAGAACTAAACATCCATGTATGTAATGTATGCACAGTGTTCATGGCACATACAATCTGATTGGTGTACAAACATCAGGCTTACAGCGTATGTGTTCTCTTGCATGGGTCGACCAGCCTGGCCGTCCGGTGCTGACAGACATGGATGGAATCTCTCGGTTCGACAGCAGCTTCTATGTATCTTCGATTCCTCCTCATGTCCTCGTGGGCCAGCCCCATGCACAGAGTCATGAGTGATGCGGCTGAGACCAATTCATCCCACTTCATTTCCTGCGCTGAGATTGCATGAACCTGATGATAGCGATCGGGCGCATATAGGTGGGCATCTGCGGCAGTATGGCCAGACGCCGGCAACCGCAACGCCAGTTCTTGCTCATCAGTCTGGGGGAGGCGGAGTACATGCAGCTCGCTATGGTTCGGACAGGACATCCAGCAAACTCTTGTTCTTCTGGCCCTCTCCTGCAGACAAGCGACGAGATCAGTTGTGCAGTCCTGCCGTATCAGCAGCGAGCTTCATCACTGAGGAATCCGAGTCAGGGCCGAGCTGCAAGATCGAGACCATGCTGGCCTTTGTGATTGGGTCCTTGCTCACGACGATCCAGGACGTCTTTGTGACGCCACTCGGCCAAGACCGGCCATCACGTGTCGAGAGCGTGGAAGTGGACACTCGGTCGTGCAAACGATGTATCTCGAACGAGATGGATCCCATGCATGCATCGTGTTGCGCATCATGCATCGTACGGAATGCAGTGTATAGGCATGTCGAGGTCGGTCCAACCTCCGAAGAATGACGGACGATGTAGAAGCAGACGGGAGTGGACGTGGGATCTGCTCGCATGTGCTCATGGCTCCACCGTACCTCTGGCCAAGCCACATGCCCCGTACGTCTGGCGCTGCGTACATGTACCCAAATGCGAACAGCATTTCTCATACAATTGGATCATCTTTGTCTCTCCTTTCTGCCAAATTATAGCATAGTCACATCCATTCAACGCATCCCCATCTCTTGATCGTCTTGCTCTGCGTCGACGTGGAAATTTGTGCGGCTCGTTCTCCTCGAGCCGATCGTCGATCTGGCAGGCCAATAAAGCCGATGCACCGACTGACGGCTGCCGACCACTCCACCCGCCCAACTTCGCTTGCGTTGTCACTGGTGTTACCGCAGCGCTGACTTCTTGCCCCATACCGTCTACACTCCTCCTTCTCGACTAGCTGTGCCTGACCAGTATGCTGACTGCGCTTGTTCTTCACCTCCCCAGAAGCAGTGCCTGAGTCTGCCTGATATCCGTCCTGCTGGGCTCGATAGATCGTTCTCGGCGTCCGCCCTCGACCTCGACCTCTGCCGTCTCGAGCTGTTGAAACATCTCCGCCGAGACACCCCTCCCTATCTCTGCCAGCCATGGCTGCAACCTACCACCTCGAGCCTCCCAACGAGGTGGCCACCAAGGTGATGCGGAGAGTCCATGTCTCCAAGGTATGCTCCACACTGCCCATCGATCATCATGCCCTCCTCGATGCGTTTGCTAATCTTCTTTGGTCGCAGATCACTCGTGCCCTGCAAGATCGACTTGCCCTCGCCAATGTCAAGATTCAAAATGGGTGGGAGAACATGAGCTTGGACGCCATCGAACCCCAGATTGAAGAGCGCTTGCGAAGGAAGAGACCGGCCAGCAGCAATGACACCATATCGGACACGGCGTCGACCACTTCCAGCCGGCTCCAGTCGAGCTGCGGACTCGAGTCGTCCCCGCTGACGGCTCCCATGCTGTCCGATGACTTCTCTCGGCCGGGTAGCATAAGAGGCAACAAACGCCTGCGTCCTGACATGCACCGCTTTGCATCGTCAGGCGCAGTCACTGGTCGACGACAAAGACTACCGCCCGCACGAAAGGCATCATGGAAGAAACATCACAGCCTCCCAGAGTCATCGCCTATCAACCATGCGAAGCATGCGCGCTTCCCTTCCCACAACATCTCGCATCTCTCTTTTATTTCTGAGACCTCGACCATTCCCGACAGCCCGCCTTCCCCGATCCACAGCGAGGACGATGACACCGACTTGCCCGTCCATAGCTTCAGCATCAATGCATCCACCCGCATCACATCCTCACCACCTCGCACGCCTCCCCCGGACCGCCAGATGCGCAAAGCATTGACGGTCTCGTGGTCACGCACACCCAAAAACGGCGAGGAAGGGGCCGACCTCCTCATGTTCCTCCACAACTCTCCACCGCCCAGTCACAACACTCGCTCGAAGACGATCCTACAACCGCCTACGACACCACCGTGCAAGTCCACGCCTCTCCCGTCCTCACACATGACCCCCGGTACGAGCGGTGCTGGACTGCTCGGCTTTGCCCCAAATACGCCCGGCAACAATTTCAACTTCGCAGACTTCGTCAACGTCACTCCGAGTCCGGCCCAAGGGCATTGGACACGCACTCCTACCGCCGGGAGGACTCCTGCTGCCACCCGCGAGGCCAGACGAAGGCTCAACTTCGACACGCTCGCCCCACCAATCTCGAGCAGCCCTATGACCACACGCAGCAGTCGCACAGATGGTCTAGGTATGGAGCTAGGTGGCGAACTCAGACCGTGATGTGTTGCAGGACCTCACATCGCGATGCGTCTTGCTGTCCCCAACACTTTCACTTCCACACGGCTTTTCACGGCGTTTACGAGATCATGATTAATTTCCTCAGGCATTTGCGAGATTCGCGCAAAGCACCTCCTTCCTTACAGTCGACACGAGTCGGCTCGCACAGCTCCACGCTACAAAGCTTCTTTGCTTACTCTATCACCTGGATCGTATGAAGCGGCGTTGTGGAGTCTGATCACACCATATGGATACCCTTTTTTTGCAAGGCTGAGCTGAAGGAAATGGGCGGGCGTGGCCTACTACGCCAAGAAACGCGCTTTGACGCGTCCTGCCGATCACACTTTTCCAAGGATCGGACAGAATTTTCGACACAGTATGGTTCTTTCATATGTTTTGTCCAAGTCAAATTGTAGCAGTTACTGTAGATAGTTGTTCTGATCCAGCAAAACATATTTTCATCTCCCTACAGAGCCACATCGCGGCCCATGCTCGTTTCTATCCCGTCATGAGAGACGCGACGGATCAATCACGCTAAAGCGGAAGTGTTTCTGCATTGGGCCGGGAGTTGGAGGTCCCATGCAGGGACTAGTGCTGCATGGGATGATGACTACTCCTTCGAACTTCCTGACTGTACAATTGTGATGTTGCGCCGAAACCCTCCAGGCATGATCCCGATTCTTCGACAGGCCCACCCACCATGAATTCCACCTCGATGCTCGCGCATTTCCAGTCGGGCGAACTGCCCGCCAGCGCCCTCCACTTCGTCGACACGACCATCAACTCCCTCCAGAAGATCCCCGGCTCCGCGATCCTGGTCCGGTACATCCGCTCCTCCTACCAGAACGACCCCGTTCGCTCCGCCGTCGAGCTGTTCCTCGTCATCTTCGCCGTCCGCTACCTGCTGGCCCCGACGTACAGCACCAAGAAGGGCAAGAATGTGCCGTTGACTGAAGATGAGATCGACGAGCTGGTCGACGACTGGACCCCCGAGCCCCTCGCCGCGCTGGAAAGCGAGTTTGAGCGCGCGGACAACGAGAAGCGCCCTGTCATCGTGGGCCCTGCGGGACCCAAGGCGAAACTCGCGGGCTCTGGCCGGACGGTCATGAACTTGGGGAGCTACAACCATTACAACTTCGCGGCGAACCCAGAGTTGACCAACAAGGCCGTCAACACGGTTCGGACATATGGCGTGGGACCCTGCAGTCCGCCAGGCTTCTACGGGACGCAGGATGTACATGTCAAGAGCGAGGCGGACATCGCGGCGCATTTGGGGGTGCCGGCCTGCATCATCTACGCGCAGAGCTTCTCGACCATCTCGTCGGTCATCCCGGCATTCAGCAAACGAGGCGATATCATCGTCGCGGATAAGGCGGTCAACTTCCCCATTCGAAAGGGTCTGCAGATCTCACGAAGTCAGGTGCGGTGGTACGAGCATAACGATATAGAGGATTTGGAGCGCGTGTTGAAGAGGGTGGTTAAGGAGGGACTGGGGAAGCCTCTGACTCGCCGATTTATCGTCACGGAGGGTCTGTTTGAGAACGTCGGCGACATGGTCAATCTCCCTGGCATTGTCGAGCTGAAGAGCAAGTACAAGTTTCGCCTCATGCTCGATGAGACTTGGTCATATGGTATTCTCGGCCGCACCGGTCGTGGTGTGACCGAGCACCAGAATGTCGACCCAATGCATGTTGATCTGCTGATTGGTGGCTTGGCTGGCGCTCTCGCCTCTGGCGGTGGATTCTGCGCTGGTACCGCTGAGATTGTCGAACACCAACGCCTCTCCGCAGCAGCATACACCTTCTCCGCCGCTCTCCCCGCTCTCCTCGCCACCACCGCCAGTGAGACCGTCGCCCTACTCCAAGAACAGCCATCCCACATCGCCACACTCCGCGAGCATGTCCGCACCATCCGCGCCCAGCTCGACCCCCGCTCCGACTGGGTCATCTGCACCTCGTCCATCGACAACCCAGTGCAGCTACTCGTGCTGAAAGCCCAAGTGGTCGCCGACCGCCACCTCTCGATCCTCGACCAAGAAGCCATCCTGCGCGACTGCGTCGACGAGTGTCTCGCCAACGGCGTCCTCCTCACCCGCCTCAAAAGCATGCCCGTCGCCCTCGGCGCCAGCCCCAAGGACCTCGCGCGCGAATGGCAGCCCCAGCCCGCCCTGAAGGTCTGCATCACCACCGGCCTGACGAAGAAAGAGATCGAGAAGGCCGGCGTCATCATCCGCCACGCCGTCACGACCGTCATGAAGAGCCGCAAATGGGCCGTGCGCAGCAGCGGCGGCGGCAACAGCGGTGCTGCGCTGCATAGCGCCCTCTCCGGCTCGACGGGCGCGGTCGCCGCAGGCGGTGTCGCTGGCGCTGCGTGAAGTTTTGCGCGTGTTGCAGATTGCACGGATCCTCGCAAGAAAACGGTTCTCTTCTAGGTTTCTTCGCATTGCGGACGGTCGTTTCGGGGTTACGGAGTTGCTGTATTACCTACCTACATAATGTATTCCTAAAGCTCGTCACATGAGGCACTTTGGCGCCTTTCTCCCATAGCACCGCCCTTTGCCTCGTCTGTCCACTCCTCGTTCCGTCGACACTTGGTGTTCCGCACACGAATGAGTCACCTGACAACTTCCTTGTCACCTCTTCAGGAGATCACGGGATGTTTTCGCCATGTTTTCATCTGTACTGTCTCCGAACAGGCGGATTGGAGCGAGGATGGCATGTGGCAGTGACCTAGTTTATTCATGTCCTAGCCTTGGGGTTCTGCTACAATGGATGCATCGTTTGGGAGGGTTCTAGCTCGCTACATCTGAGGGTTCTCGACATGGATCGTGACATGCTATAAGCGTCCCCATACGTCTGCCCTGACAGCACCTGCCGGTTCTCTTCGTGAATCTAATTTGGCCCGGTCAAGCACCGGAGGATTCTCGAAGTGCTGTCTCGCCGCAACGGTCGTGGGAACTTGCCGCGATCTATACCAGCGCTATCGTGGTTGTCTACCTACAGTTTTGGATCATCATAGAGGAGGACCGCTTCATGGACGCTTCGTCCTCAATACGCCTTCGCCGGTGCCCCACTCCCCGCCACCTGAAGTATCCTGCCTGCGTCGGGAGAAACTCGGCGACGGAGCAGTCGAAGTCGGAGCGATATGTTGATTGTCCAGGGCGGGAGACTGCTGAGCTTGCTGAGGCTCGAGCGTTTCTGAGACAAGTGTGCCGATTTCGTCGTTCTGCTGGAGTGCAGCGTCTGCAGCATCTGGATCCCCGCTCCTCTCTGCCGCTGCATCCTTGTTTTCATGATCTCTCTGTAGGACCTGTTGTGCGACGTGCGATTCTTGAGAGTCGTTCGTTGCGTGCAGTGCAATGTTCTCGGCCTCCCCTACATCCGGCCGCTGCGAAGCGAATCGAAAGAACTCGTCGTCGCCTGATTCGTCACGAGCGCTGGCAGAATCGCTCAAGGTTTCTCTTTCCAGCGACGCCACATCATCCACAAACTCCCGCTCGAGATCTGCAGCTTCCTCCTGGACTGTCGAAATGTGATCTTCGTGGTAGACTTGCAATGGGCTGTTCGGGAGTTTCAACCTGGACAGATGCCTGGAGGCCGAAAATGCGGCTTCCTTGCTGGCGACATGTCCTTCCATGGTAGATGCCGGCTTCTTTTCTTGGCTTATGGACATCACTTTCCCAGCCTGTCGGTAAGTGCCCTTTCCGTAGCACAGTGCGCTAGTTGTCATGCCAAACTTCTCAATCTGTGCAGTGATTTCGGTGTCGATACCAGGGATGTCGATGGCGGTGACTGCGGCGACAACAATGATGTGATCTCCTACCTCAACGCATTTCTCGGCCAGTACCTTGGCGTCAATTACAGCAGAAATAAGGTTGGGTCCTGTCCCGACATTGCACAGATGAGGAGCGCTGTTGTTGGGTCGCGCATCGTCTATCCTGACCAGATTCCGATCTTGAAGTGTCCTGAAAGGCATTGTAGGATCATCGTAGGGCTTGGTGAAGGCATCGGCAACCGCAGCACCGTCGGGCCTGCCTGTAGGAATGTGCACGGCGATCTCACCCGTCGCTTGCATGGCGCTCCACGATCTTGATGGTAATTTCAGGTTGAAGCTTATCATAGGGGGGGCAAGACTGACTGTCGCAAACGACGAGACAGCAACTCCGCGGGGTTGGTTGATGCTCGGATCCTGTGAGCTGTTGGTCGTAATGACAACAACGGGGTAAGTCAGGGGCCGCAGAGCTATCCGCAGAACTTCGGCGAGTCGAGAAGGTCTGGTAGACTCGTCGACGACCTGCGGAGTCATTGTAGTGCTCACTGCGGACTGCGGCGAGGCTTGTTCTGCAGACGTCGAGAGGACAACCAACCCGCTCTTTGCACTTTGGGCAGCTTGGTCGCTTGGGCTGTTCCGCACGGTGTGAGCATGCTTTCTACCGGAGTGAACATCAGACGATGTTGCTGTGTCAATACGTTGTTCTGTAAGCTTTCCACTGTGAAGCACGTCTGAATTGCCTCCTTGATAGACTTTTGGCTGCTCAAGTTGCGGCTCTGCGCCATCTGAAGCCTCTGCCACACGCGTACTTGACGTCAAGATCTTTTCATTCTCTGAACCAGTTCTCTTTGGGCGAAATTCGTGTGCTACGAAGAGCTTCTTGACTCGGTGCACCGCTTGCATGCGACAACCACCAAGTACCAAGACCCGAAGTCGCTCTACATCACCGTTGCGAAGCCGGTGCTCGGAGGGTGATCCGACGGATAACGTGTATGGTGTTCCACTGTCTGATTCGTGTTCCTTATAGACCTTAATAGTCTCCTCGCCAACCTCCTCCCATGCATCATCTCGAACTGCCATTTTGTAAAATGTGCCTTGCTTACCGTCATGCTCAGTGATCTGCGAGAACTGATTGACGCGTGTCTTGGGCTCCTCGTCACTCCCTGCCCCTGCTTCTCCCCTGAACACTGCTCGAAGGTACGAAACTTCCTGAATTGGCCCAGTGATGATCACACAACGAATCACGCCTCTGTATTTCTGCATTGCAATGACAGTTTGGCCAAGGTCGATTGACGAGCCAGCGAAGCCACTCAGTAGACCTGATAGGTCTTGGCCGAACTCCTCTCGCATTTCCATCACCCGCTTCTCGGGCACGGCCATCTCGATCACAACATCATGATCCGTTTTGTATCGCACGGCCTGGCCGTTAATCTTGATAGATTTGAAAGGTAAGTCGTCAACACTGCGGACCTTCTGATCCGCCAGCCATTGCGTATCGACGTGAGACCCGGGGGTCTTAAGCTGTGCATATTGTCGATGTGTTGCGGGTATCAGTCGGGGACATCGAGCTTTTGGCACGCGGATGCTGCGATGCATGTGAGGTCCACCTACGGTAGCCCAACGGAAGAATGCATGGTAGAATTTCCACTCCGCCGAGACGTGAAGCGACATATCTCGAGAGGGATCTTTGAGATGGCACTGTAGTGAGGCTCATGTACGGCCCGCCAGAGTATACCTAGCTTGAGTCGATGCGGAAGCTGCGAGACGCTGAGGGTTCATCCATTGTCGTGAAGTCCCACCCCTCGGGAGTCTGCTCGTTTCGCCGCAATGCAATGGAATAGTGCGAGCAGACACCATCACTCTGATTGATATTATTCCCGATACCACTCGACTGGCGCATCTCATCAAGCATATCGCATCTCTGGACTAAATCATGCTTCAACTCAACTCTGCTCGGCCTACGGTTTTCGCAACCCAATGTGTCCACCAAGTCCGCAATGCTTCGCTCATTCGCCGACCGAAGAGGCCATACACATTCACCCAGCTAATCACCCTATCTGATGGCTCGACATTCCTCCACCGAACCACATCACCGCAACCGATATATCGAAGTACGAAAGACACAAAGAACTCGCCGCTGTGGAATCCAAGTTCTCAGAAGTTCCTGAACGTGGAGGAGGATGAGGCTGGACGGTTGCGGAGGTTTCGCAAGCGGTTTGGCAGAGGCTTCGATGCTGATGCGGTGGAAGGGGGAGAGGAGGTGAGTGCGATGCCTTTCTATGCATCCGCTGTCGGGATATCATTTGCTAACGAGCTTCTGAACAGACTCAATCAAAGAACGAGGACACTACTCAAGAACAAGCACAGGAGTCGGACGAGTCCCTTATGGATCTGATTGCTGCGAGTGGCGCAGAGGCGGCAAAAACAAACAAGCTACCGACCACAGTCTATTCCTCGAAGGGCGTCGCGAAGGGCAAAGGAAAGAAGTGATGAGCTAAGAGGATGATGTGTTATAGAGAACAGTACAGCATTCTGCCAGCACAGCAATTGCATCTGGGTCGCGGAGCCAGAGATTCGGGAATAGCACGGCTCAATATGCCGCAGTGCAAGAAAGCTCGAGCAGATTCCCCGTCGACCAGAGAGAAGGCAGACAAGGGGCCCAATGATCAGGACGTAGCTTGTACTACGCAAAGAGCATCCATCGCGCAGCCATGACTGCAAACGAGAGGAGTCTAGAGAGCATGTGCCAACCCACGCTCACTGAGGGCAGAACGTCGCCCTGATGGCAAACGCTGCTCTCCGAGTACGCAAGCAATATCTGGGTCGGAAAATATCATAAATTTTATCATCATTCGAAACAAGACCAATTTGTCCGACTACACGCCTATAAAACTACTACTTGAATGTGCGCTCAATGTCCTGTCGGTAGCGTTCTCAGATCCTGAAGAGCACTTTGCGACTAGATTCTGGCGATACTGCCCGCTCGAATGTTCAAGGAGTACGATAGCCCGGTCTGCGCCATGCGGCCATTGATATGCCAGCACAAGCAGTTAGCATTTCGTTCTGCAGGTCTGCAACGTCTTTTGTCAGATCCGGCTCACTCTACACAAATTATTAGCTGATCACGCAGCTTGCTACTCCGTTGTGACGTGATCGACCTACGCAAATTTGAGTGTCAGCCGCAAGGGCATCCAATTTGTCTAATATCGCCTGCCTCGAGCGTTGTAGCGGCTCCAATTTCGCCAGCAGCATATACTGTGTCTCCATCTCGCTAGGTGCCATGATCCTGGCAGGTGCCCGTGTTTGCACTTCCTTCTGGAATTCGTCCGCAGCAAAGCCCAGATTGGTCACGGCAGCCTTCATGCGATCGACCTCGGAACGTGGGTCCAGATCACGAGCCTTGAGGAGGCCGCAGAGATGCAGAATGGGCATGTCTTTGTCCAGCTCGCGTAAGTAGCATGGTATGATAGCTTTCTGATCAGTGGGAGTGCCGAAGTAAAGCTCACACATGGTTGTTGAACAGACCTTGAAGATGTGCGATGCCGTTCGTTGTGTGATGAGGGCTGTAGAGATAGCGACGCTGTGGCCGAATGAGGAGCTTTTATATTCAAGCACTGCTTTGACGAACTTCACCAGGTCGTCGCGCCGCACACTGATCGTCATGGATGATATACAACTTGACTGTTTGCGTTTGATGTCGTAGACCCAAAAGTCGATTGATGGTGAATATTGCTTCACTCGTTTGGGCGACAGACATCGTCTGCAAACAGTACCATTTCACCCCATTTCTTCAAGTGCAATGCATGACCAATGGCCATATTGTTACGTTGCGGCGATAGGCATGGACCCACTTGTTGCACACATCCAGCAATCATGTCACACCAAGAACGACATCTCCGCTCAACGTGGTCTCGTGAGCTCATCTCTCATAGTCTGCGCAGCTGCAGACAGCCGTTTGATCATGTCTTCCTGGTCTGCTTTGCGTTGCACCAACTCGATGATTTCCTCCCTCTGATCCTCGACGCTTCGGTCCATATCTGGAAGTTTCTCCAGTTCGCGTAATGCCTTTCTGATCTTGGACTTAAGAACCAACGCTTCTGCTGGCAGATCCTTGGGCTCAAGAGGCTGTACTTCCAGATATCGAGATCCTAGGGAATCATCCAGGTCATTGCTGGAGGACAGATTTCCTTGAACAGAGACATGATCGATGCGTGCCAAAAGCTCATGCAACGCAGGCAAGATATCAAACGTCTGTGGTGGCGGTAATGCTGGCTTTTGCGACAATGACTGCACAGTGTTGGCTGTAGTGCTTGACGGGGTGTATACCCCCCATTGCGTTAGGCCAGACATTGATATATGCTTCGTGTCGATCAGGCTGTCTCTTTACAAATCGTCGGTGAATATCAATTATTGATGGTCCCTGGTGTAAAAGGTCAATGCAGTAAGAATAATACAGATCATGAGCTGTGCTGTAGATTTAGGTGAGGTGAAAGATGGCACGTGCGACATGAGAACACAACATGCACGTTCTTCCTGCATCACGACTACATGTGCATTCAAGCACGCCCAGTTCACTGCATCAGAAGTTAAGTGATACTATCATGTCTTGAGTGCTCGATCGAGATTATACCGAAGCACGAGACGTGATATCTCATCTTGCCAGGGATGGGCACATTCGTCTCACAAATGATCAGGCTCCCTCCTCGACGGGTTCCGGAAACTGAGATCAAGTCTCCAGCTGGGTACATATGTTTTGAGTCTGGTACTGATGCTCGCTCCAAAGTACAGGTCTGTATGCACGTTTAGCGATGGCAACAGACGTAACAGCACTTTGGGCCAGGAGTCTACGCAAAACCTGAGCTGTAATCGTCAACAGACCCTGTACCTTGGGTCTAGTAGTGGACAATGCCCTGGAACCAGCTGTCGGTTTGCGATCTGGAGGCTGGTTCCCTGGGAGGACGTTCAGCCATACCGCACTCAAGTGGGATGAATGTTGCCGAGACAATGTGCTGCGACGATTTATGTGCATCGTCATGAAGACCACAATCAAGAGCGCACAGCGTCGATCGAACGACTGTGCTACGGACCTGTAGTTATGGGCAGATTGCCTTGGTCGCATTGCTATCCAAGATAATAAGCACACAGGCCAACCTCAAACTCATCTTCAAGTTGCTGTCTAGATCGCAAAGCTGTTGGAGCTCCACTCAGTTGGCCTCGAAAAGGCAACCCGGAGGGAGTGAAGTACTCAATCGGAGGAGATGCTTCGACCTCTCTACATGTCAATTCGCGCCCACGTCACTGTGCAGTGTAGACGACATGAGACCAAGCATTAAACCATGCCCAACGAGCAAACCCGCGGGCGGAGATCTTGGAATGACCAAAGGACTCCAACTTTATCCACTAACAGGCTGGAGTGCGATCGTGTGTCAACCGACGTATGCCAGATAGGCCAAGACTTTCATGTCTACGAGCGACTTGGATGACCAGTGACAACCCCTTTGACCCTAAGCCGACGTCATGACGCGAATGTAGCTCGATATTGCTCTGCTTGCGAGCGCGAATTATGGAGCTGATGTGCGGCTGGTGTTGGCATGTTCAAGCTGTCTTTCGTTCCATGCTCATTATATCTGTTGGCATCGACCAAGACGAATCGTGCATGCTCCCAGCGAGAAAGATTCTCTTGGCTGAAAATGCGCTGTGGAGCCCCTCCGCCTTCAGTAGCCGACCTCAAGAAAATTCAATACCACTTATTACGTCCTAGCCCACGCACCCTCGCTACACCAATCTTATGTTACGAAACCATTGAGAAAGTCGCGCAGCAGAGGCATTATGAAGAGAACTCGCACTGACCAAGTCTCCTGAATAAGAAATACTTACACTCCTTTCGTTCAACGACTTCACGGCTTTTCCCCTTCGTTTCAAGACGGTTGTTGTATCAAAACTTTATCTCCGTGTAGGATTAGAACAGCAAGCAAGTCAATGCTCAGACATCTTTTCCAAGCGACATTCTTTCCACGTCGAATTCCAGTCGACGCACAGATTCCGTGAACATCTGGCTTCACACCAAATCGAATCCATATGTTGGCGGGCCAATACTCGAAAGACAGATCATTCGAATACTGGTAGTAGCTACAGTTTTGCCCAACAGCGACCGCCATACCCCGAAACAACGAAACACTGGGCCCAAGGATCCTATCTTTCCAACGGTCCGGTGCCAAAGCGCCAGTCACTCTCATCTGCCTCCGTCAACAAGCTATTCTATCCCCATGCAACATCTATAATCATATAGGTTTTCACGTTGATTACTCCAGCTGATCGAAAGACTGTATAGGCCTCGTTATGGTCAAAGGCATTAGCAGACACCCGGTAATGTCCGAACCCAAACAGTATGGGACGATGGTTGTACCGATCTCGCACATCAACAACCATCACGCTTCGTCAAGAGCAGCCTCTACCAAAGAAACGATGCTCCCACGAAGCCTGCGTTCCGCATCTGGAGGCTCTGCTGATGAGATAATTGAGGCCATGGGTTACTCCTCACGCCTTGCTCGATCCAGGTCGACTTGGGGCGTGGCCTTCATGTCCTTCGTCTTAGCATCAGTACCTTACGGGCTTTCCACCACTTTGATCTATCCCCTGATGGGCGGTGGACCGGTAACTGTGATCTGGGGTTGGCTCCTGGTCTGCGTCCTGATGGTCTGCGTAGCGATAAGTCTCGGAGAGATCACCTCTGTATGTTTCACCACAGCATGCTAGCCATGCAATGCCAGCTGAGACTGACCGCAGCCTCAGGTCTATCCCGTCGCGGGCGGCGTATATTACCAGACATACATGCTCTCTCCCCCGTCGATCCGCTCACTTATGGCCTGGTTAACTGGCTGGTCGTTCTTTCTGGGTAACGTCATCATCACCTTGAGTGTCAACTTCGGCACAACTCTGTTCCTGATAGGATGTATCAATGTGTTCGAGGACGATATTGGCAACAGAGTCTTCAACGCGCAACCGTACCAGATCTACCTCATCTTCTTCCTGATTACGCTGTTGAGCAACGCCATCAGCGCTCTTGCGAATAGGAGACTACCCATGCTCGGTAAGGAACACATCCTGTAGATTGTCTAGTGGCGAAAGCCGATGCTAACAACTTCTTGCTCGCATCCAGACACCGCAGCAGTCATCATGACCTTCCTCGGTGTGCTCGCTATCATCGTCTGCACCCTTACAGTCGCAAAAGGAGGCCGCCACTCCGCCAACTATGTTTTCACCGAGTTCGAGCCAACATCAGGCTGGCGGCCTTCCGGCTGGGCTTTCTGCGTGGGTCTATTACATGCCGCCTATGCCACCTCATCGACCGGAATGATCATTTCGATGTGCGATGAGACGAGGAAACCTGCCAGCCAAGTCCCGAAAGCCATGGTCGCGACTGTCATCCTCAATATGGTCTGCGGCTTCGTTTTCCTTGTTCCCCTTGTCTTCGTCTTGCCAGACATCTCGCACATCATCAACGATCCTTCCGGACAACCTCTACCCGTGATTCTCAAAGCCGCAATCGGAAGCTCTGGCGGCACGTTCGCGCTTTGCATACCCGTCATCATCCTCGGCGTCATCTGTGGCATTGGCTGCACGACAGCCGCGAGCCGGTGTGTTTGGGCGTTCGCTCGCGACGGCGCCATCCCTGGCTCTCAGCGACTGGGCTTCGATCGTGTCAACGAGAAGCTCGGTGTGCCGGTGAACGCCATGATGCTTAGCATGGTCATCCAGCTCATTCTGGGGCTGATCTATCTTGGCAGCAGCGCCGCGTTCAACGCTTTCAACGGCGCTGGCGTCATCTTCCTCACACTCAGCTACGTGATCCCGATCGCAGTGTCGCTATTTACCCGGCGGAGGAGGTTGGTGGGTGCGAGATATAATCTTGGTTGGTTCGGTGCGGTTTGTAATGTCATCTCCATCGGTATGTCATATCCTGGCCCTGCCAAGCGAGAGCTAGACCCGGACCAGTCACTGATTATATGTACATAGCATGGTGCCTCCTCGCCATCCCACTCTTCTCGATGCCCTCGATGCTTCCCGTGACGCTGAGCACCATGAACTACGCCGCTGCCGTCTTCGCCGGCGGCGTCATCAGCTCGGTGCTGTGGTACGTGATCTGGGGTAGGCAGAACTACCATGGTCCGAGGACCATGTCAATTGAGATCCCCAGCGAAGATGCGAGTAGTCTCCGCAGTTGAGCACGAGATATAGCCAATCGTGCTGGCAGACAAAGCTATGTCTTGGTGGCACCTCGGATCACCCTGTGCCGACTCTCGATGCCCACAGCGATCCCTACCAGTCTCGTTACTACCCTGAAGATGAACTCGTCAGACGCAAAGATCAAGTGTGTGGCGAGCATACCGCGCCGAATGAGGGGCCTGGTTGTAGAGGCTGCAACGACAAGCCGCGAGCGGAAGATGGGACTTGTTACCCAGCTTCATCGACGGACCAGGACGACGCGACAGTACAACGGCCATGCAGCCCGATAGCCAGTTGATGTCGAAAGACATGAGTGAGGCAGAGTACGTGATGGGAGAAGACTAGATGTATGATTTTCTGTAGCACAGACTGGCAATGCCTGCAACACTAATGGCTGTATGCATGTCCAAGGGTTCCTAGATAATACACTCAGGAATAGGAGGGATCACATAGCGGGCACCATGGTCGCGGGAACAATCATGAGGGACATCCAATGACTGTTGGCTAGGCAGGAATCACGATGTACGAGAAAAGTTCAAAGACACATAGGAGTCAAAGTAGATTGACGTTGTAGCTACTGGCTGAACTCACAGCTACATCTTTTCTGCTGAACAGTATCATCTTTGTCATTTAGCCAGCAACTCTTGCAGAGCATCAATCCACACCGCTGTCCTCATCCTCCGAGCCGACAGATTGCATGGGTCAGCATGATTCTATCGTATCCTTGCTCGAAAAGCTTTCTCGCAACCACGATCGTTTCTTGATGCGCACCCCTGTCTCTCGAAGTCCGTCGACATCAACAGACCAATGTTGCTGGGTCAATGACGTCTAGATGTACCACATGCTCGAGACGATGTTGCCCTGGTTCGGCATGGGCATAAGCTTGTCGGGATTGTAGTTCGGAGCAGATGAACTTCCACCCTGGCCGTGGGACCCAGATGGCGATCCACCAGCTTGCTGCTGAGTGGGCGTGCCATCAGTCGAACCAACCCACTTGGGGTCATGCGGAACAGCACGGTTCGATACAAGATGGGCGTAATAGATGGCGGGGTGGATTGACACCGGCGTCGTGGCGCGAATGTATTGGTATCCTGTGAAGAAGTTAGCATGCTATGTTGTCCACATTTGAGGTTCGAGTATATCTTACCGTGCTCGTAAATCAAGGTTTGCAATTCCTCGTTCGTGATGTTCGCCTCGTTCAGGAGCACTGAGTAGTGCGTGGGTCTAGCTGTACCCTTGATGGCGGCATGGCCGCACAAGTAGAAGTCATTTTCGAACGGGTGTGTGACACCAGTCTCGACCAATGTACCAGGGAGGGGATTACCGTTCTTGTCGCCTTTGCCAGGCTCGGGGAACATGCGAATATGATGACGCTTACCAGCCACGACGACAATGAATTGCGTCTTGTTGCTGGGATCCGCCGACTTCAACAAGGCCTTCATGTCAGCAACCTCCTGCTGGAGAACGTGAACAAACTGGCCCTCCGAGACACCGTCGCGGAAGTAGAAGAGACGTTGCGGGACTTTGCCTCCACCAACGTTCATCATCCATTGCTTCAGCAACGGCTTCAGCATATTGTTGATATTCTCCGTGGTAATCATCTCGACACGGAAGCCGTTTGTCTCACATGCGCCAGCGTATCTGACAGCCAGCTTATCCTGAGACACAGTCATGGCGGCCATGCTGGGAGTCTTGGCGCCTGGTGCGGAGTGCGAAACATCAGCTCCAATAACAACAGTAGGCACAGTGAATATGCCTGTCGGACCACCTGTCTTGGGTCCAATGGCACGCGAAGTGCTGCCACCAAGCTTGGCGTTGAACTTCATGCATACATTGGATATGTATTGAGGTTGGCCTTTCTGCACATGTGCATATTGCATGCATTGCGAGACTACGCCGTAGCGACACTCGGCAGAGCGCTTTATGCGACCGTATGTGTTGGCATCCTTGTCCGGCAGGATGAACACGAGCATCTGAGGACGGCTCTGGGAGGCGTTTCCAGCAGCGTTCCATACTGAAGTCACCCACTGAGCAACGTCGTCCGTACTAGTGAGACAATAGGCCGGCGTTGCATTATCCACACGACCACCATGGCCTTTGTAGATCTTGACGAACTCCTTGACGAAGTTCTCGATGACGTTCCTATCCGGCTTGCCACCACGGCGAGCTTGCACGACGCAAACTCCCCATGACTTCAATGGGACGGCGTTGGGCGTCAAGAATTTCTTGCCCTTCAGGTCCCATCGTCCAGAAGTTCCCGGCTTAGCTTCTCCAGTACCAAACTGGACTTTGGGAGCGGTAAGAAGGCGCCCATTGACAATGGTCTTGTTCGGGTTGATGCGCACACCATAGTGCTTGAGTGCGGGATCATTGCCCCAATCTAGCATCTTCAAGGAGTATTGAATGGAGTCCAATCTGTCCTTAGGCGGCGTGGCGGCGACTTTGATCATTTGCGAGGTTTGTCCCTCGTTTAGCTTGAAAGGATATCTTTGATTTTCCTTCAATTCCAAGCCCTCCATCGGTAGCACTGCACCTCCTTTCTTCGTCATCTTCACCAATGGCAGGTTGGGGAACGACAGCTTGAAATTGTACGTTTTCGCGAAGTAGTCGTAGATGGAGATTCTGCTACCATCCTTCTCGAATTTGTAGTCCTTGGCGGATTGGAAGATGAACTTCTCGATGACATATTCATCCTTTTGCCCGCGGTGGTTGGCGATGATACGAACCTTGCGGAAGCGATTTAAGTCCTGCACCGCACGACTCTTTTCGCCTTGGGCAAACCTCTGAACAAGGTCCGCTCCGCCACGGGCATTGACCATCTCACATATGGCATCAATCAGTCTCATTGCTTTGAAGAATGCCGAATTGTTCACATCGACGTTGATGGACAACTGTGCAGTACCAGAAGGTGAGTGCACAATGCGGACAGACTGGTATGCACCCTTGAGAGCTTCGATCGCGCCTCCGAGGTTCGTGCCAGGACCAGATCCTCGCATGAATAACGAGCGCTTGATGGGGGTGAGTCTCTTGGCTGGCATTTCACGGAGCAAGTGATCGAAGAAATTGATGGCTTCTAAGACCGCATTGTTGAAACCAGACCTGCCAGCCATGAATGCTCCCAAAGCAGCAAAGTCGACTGTGTTGGTCTGCCGAATGACCACCCTGTGCTTGTTTTCTTTGCCGCCAGGCTTCACCGTCCTATTCTCTTCGGCGTCGAGGTCAACCTGGATACGCTGCTCCCGAGTGATTGGGACGTCACTCCAGGCCAGCTTGTTGCCGTCGAAGATGAATCTCGCCTTGCCCAAGGCTTGCTGGACAGCTTTGGATGCCCAGCATTTCATGATCAGACCGCGCTTCTCCGCGCCGCTACCAACCATCACGTCGAACTGGTACACAGTGGGAGTGGGCAGCGACTCCACTGCAAAAGTGTTCAAAGCAACCTTGATAGGTTGTCCAAGAGTAGAAGCTTTGGGACGAGGTGGCATTGCGCTGCCTGACAATTCGACGCTGTTGATGGTTTTCCAGGCCGAAACTGGCAAGTCCACGTTCTTCACATTCACCTCTGGACGGGCAATGGCCGGATCTCGCATGGGTCCGAGTAACGGTGAACTTGGCGCCGAGCCACGAGAAGACCCGCCATCGTATTGCGCAATGGCTTGCAGACGGGAACCACTGCTGATGTGGGAGCGTGGCGGTGATTGAGTGGCCTTGCCCGACGATGAGGACATTCGGCTGCTATGCGAAGTGGTGGAACGCGATGTGGTTGACCCACGTTGCTCATCACGCAGACGATTCGCAAACTGCTTCGCTTGACCAGCCATGTTGGTCTGGACGAGGTGTCAGTGTCAATGATCAGGTCAATATACGCATGTGTGGCACGACATGTACAGCAGCAATGGATGGGCTAAACAAGGAAGACGAGGAGAGAGGATTCACCTCGAGTGCTCGAATCGCCGGCGAACGGGTGGAGCTGCTGATCTGTGCGTTGGTGGCACGTACCCGTTGTTACGAGGTCGCTTGTGACGCAGGAATGGTTGTCTTGATGCTGGAGAAGGCTGTCGACTTGCTGAGGTGGAAGGCGGAGGTGAGGATGTGGATGTAGAAGATCAAGAGCAAGAACGAAGAAGAGAGAGGTTTTGTAGGGCTGTCACAGGACAGATTGCTGCCTCAGAGGGAAAGGGTACGAGCGCTGACGTGCTCAGGTGAAAGTGAGGGAGCACATGCAAGTGAAATGAAGCACATCAATGATGTGAGGCGGGTGAGGACAGTTTGGTTGCCTTTCCGCTTGTAGGTTGTGCTGAAGTCGGAAAGCCAACGTAATGTATACACCAGGACGCGTTGTTTTGACGAAGTGAGCCATGGTTGCTGGTGGCGACGCGTGTGGGAACAACAGACATCGAGTCTCATGTGCTGAGTAGGGAAGCGTCAGGGGAGACGTGCCTTGCCACTGCATCAGCATATGAATGTGATAAAATATCATGGGCCAAGCATACCGGAGCTTTACTTGTGCTGCGTTACAATCACGAGAATCCGCGAGATACAGTTAGGTACATGTAGCCTACGAAAAGCGACAATGCTACGAATTGAGCAATTCGAATGTGAGTCCAGAATCGCGCGCCGCCACCGAAACAATACCTTATCTAGACATCTGTCAATCTCTTAACGAGTGATGCACGGATTCATTCGTGGCTCGGTCGATCAATGGCTTGACAGCTCGCCCGATACAACGGCTTCAAGAAAGACTCCATTCAATGGGCGACCGCCAACTCAAAAGTCTTCATATGATGCTCTGATCCGTCCAGTACATCTGGTTCTTCTTATTAGCGGGCATCTATCAAACCATGACGAATAGCCGGCTGTCGTCAACATCAGCAGCCTGATCTGCTGTCCTGCATCGTGCCATGGGCGGCGGACTATATTCAGATAATGCTGTTGACGTGGCTCAACGCCAGCTTAGCAAGTCCTGACACACCCATGACCGTCAAAGGGAGTTCAAGAGACCCAGCCCAGACGACGTGTCATGACCAGGTAAGTGTAGAGGTGTTGCACCATCGTGGCGGCTCAGTTTGTCGATATTGTTTTTGATCTGCCCGCGAAAGGTCCGTGAGGAGCGTAATAGACACAATTGGAACTGAGATATCGAAACCATCTTAGGTCACCTAACTCTGAGCAGGGTAACATGGTACCATCTGAGACCAAATGAGTCCTAAGCAGACACCGTACGCTGCAGGCCATGCCTGGCCAGAATCACTCACATAACCTGCGGACCAGTTATACAGACTGCGTGAGCGCAGCGCTGGTAGTATGTGTTTGTAGCACCACTTACTGCCGAACGACGATGGTTGTATCGATGCCTTCGCACCACATGCACAATGCTCTGACAGGAGGTACCAAATGTGCTTATTATTATGATACACGTGTAGTCCCGTCCGTTGCAGTCATGCTGACAGACTGGGCTCAATTCTCCGGCTAAAGAGTCACGCATGCAGCCATCGTACATCTCGAGATTCCAGTCGACTTGTGACCCCCGGCCGTTGTCACAGGCCTCTTTTGTCGCCCTGGTGAATGATTCCTGGGCGTATCATGTTAAGAAAAGCGACCGTGACGTTCGTGGATCTGCTGGTATGCACAGCGGCTAGCGGCCCGGCCCGTCAATGCGCGCAAACAATCACGTCGTTCGCATTGTCACTTTAAAGTCTGCTCTTGCGACTTGATATCTTCGCTGCTCACAATCCTTCCGCCTAGCAACACTCCTTACCTCGACCACCACGCTACAATGGACGACTATGATCCCGCAGCGCAGGGTTACGGTGACGAAAATGCAAGCTTCGGAGACGATGAGGTTGACTACTCACAGCATGAGCATGACGGGGCTGACGAGGACGATGATGCCTCCGACTACGATCCCTCGAGCTTCCAATTCGACAACGCACCCACAACCGCGAACACGAACGACCCAAATTCGGGCTCACGGCCGACGAGCACAATCCCACAGCCAGTGGCAACAGTACCGCCCAAACCAAAGACCACCGGCGGCTTTCTGATTGAAGATAGTGATGATGAGGATGAAGAGGCGGAGGTCCCGTCACAACAGAGTGGAAGTGCAGGTGCAATGTTGGAGGCAGCTCCAGATATTTCATCAGTAGCTAGCGCACATCTACCAGACACTGCTGCACCTGCAATTTCCAGCGTCACTCTCAACGGATCTTCCTCAGTCCCTGTCCCAGATCCTGCTTCTGTGCAACTTCCTTCCTCCATTCCAAGCCCCTCTCTACTACCAGACTCTGCTCAGGGTAAGATGACTGCCTCAGGAGCTCACACTCCTCAACAACACTTTGCTCCGCAACCAGATGCGACCGTACCTGCTACTGTTCCACAAACTGCGGAGCTGCAGGTGCAAGCACAGCCTACACATTCCAGCCACGTACCGATCGACAAACTTGGCGTATTGGAGGAGCGGGTTCAAGAAGACCCGAGGGGTGATGTCGCTGCATGGGTCGGTCTCATCGAACACCACTTGGAAACTGGACAGCTTGATAATATACGGACGACATACGAAAGATTTCTCAATCATTTCCCAACCTCGGTAAGCTGTCCCTTTTCTGAACGATGGATACTGGTGCTTGCCCTCGCACAAGCCTGCCCATTACCATTTCACATTCACCTGTATTCTAACCAACTACACAGCCTCGACAATGGTGCCAATGGATACAGTTGGAAATTGAGCACAAGGACGAACCTGGCAATCGGGTCGACCAGACGTTGCAGGAGTCGTTTGGACAATGTCTCTGTATGGACCTTGTCAAGATGTACATCGAATATATTCGACGAATCCATCCTCTTGTTCCCGATCCGAATGGTGAGAACAGGGGTACTGTCCTACAGGCTTTCGAATATATCCTAGGCATTGCTGGGAATGATCCAGAATCGAGCTGGCTATGGGTGGAGTACATCGACTTCGTAAAGGCTGGACCCGGCATGATTGGGGGATCGAACTGGCAGGACCACCAGAAGGTCGATAACGTGCGCAAGGCTTACCAACGAGCCATCAAAATACCGCATGCCAGTCTTGCCAGGCTGTGGAAAGAGTACGATCACTTTGAGAACGGACTCGATAGAGCTGCTGGCCGCCGATTTTTGCAAGACCAAAGTCCGCATTACATGACAGCTCGTGGGGCATGGACGCAGCTTGAGCCAATAATCCAATCTCTCGATCGAATGAGCATCCCGCCGCTTCCTCCACTGCATGGATTCAATGGTGAGCAGAAGTACGCCCATCATATCAAAACATTCAGCGACTGGATCGAATTTGAAAAGCGCGACGAACTTGTGCTGAAGGATGAAAACATTACACTCTTCCGTGACCGCATTGTCTATGCATATTCGCAAGCGACCATGTCTTTGCGTTTCTACCCGCAGATTTGGTTCGACGCCGCTGGCTGGTGTTTTGAGCAAGGTACAAAAGAAATGACGGAACAGGGAGAAGCTTTCCTTGAAAACGGCATCAAAGCAAGTCCAGAGTCGGTACTTTTGGCTCTTGCCAAAGCAGATCGTGTGGAGCAGGCTCTCGACACATCGACTGATGACGACACAGCTATCGCCAACGGACAAAAGCTGGATGTTCCGTTCGAGACTGCGCATTCAGCTCTGTACAGCCTGCGCGAGAAGCATTTAGCAAGGGACAAGAAGGAGAAGGCTAGGATCGAAGAAGAGTATGCATCTAAGCCGACAGAAGAGGTGTCAGAAGACTCGGGTCAACTAGCCGACAGTGACGACGAAGACGCTGTGGCAAGCAAGCCTAAAACGCGCGATCAGGCCATGAAACTCGATATCGAAGCCGCACAAGCCATCTACAAAAGCGCGATCAACGATATCAAGCAACTGATATCGTATCTGTGGGTTGCCAAACTTCGCGCCTTTCGACGAGTACAAGGTCAAGGAGTACCGAACAAACCCAAGAAAGGGTTCCGTGGTGTGTTTGGTGAAGCAAGGGTGAGAGGACAATTGTCGAGCGACGTCTACATTGCAAATGCTCTCATGGAGTGGCACTGTTATAAGGATCCAGCTGCGAACAAAATCTTTGAACGCGGCTTGAAGCTCTTTCCAACTGATGAGGTCTTCGCGCTTGAATACATCAAGCATCTGATCTCCATCAATGATCACACCAATGCCCGCGCGGTATTCGAGACCACAATTACCAAAATCTCGAATGCGGCAGCGCTTACAGAGGGTCAGAAGGCGGAGCGATGCGCTCCTCTCTATGACTACATGTACGAGTCTGAGAGCAAATACGGCGAGCTGCAGCAGATTCACAAACTACTCAACCGCATGAACAGTGTCAAGTCCCTGTCAGTGCCTCCTGCAGTGCGTTTGGCCCAGCGTCACAAGTTGTCAAGGTTCGATGGCACCACTTGCCAGATTGTCATCAGCCCCACCCAAATTTCGCCGCCAGGTTCAAATGTGGCGCGTGAAGAGCAAAACAACCTAGAAAGCAAGGCTTCGACAGATTTCGTGAATGACCACATCCGCCTTGGCAAAAATGGACCATATGTGGCCAGTCCCAAGCGACCACTCGAGGACTCTGAAGACGATTCCCCGGCACGCAAATTCATGCGAGGTGAATCACCACTCAAAGGTGCGGCAGGACGGCGCATCCAAGGCCATTCTGCCAACAACTCGATGCAGATCCCGACCCTTCCTGAAGTCAGGAATTTTCTTCCACAACAGGTCCCCACCGCAGTGCCCAACGCGGCCAACGTTAGTGGTGGATTCGCAGTCAAGAACTTCGCTCCTCCTACCCACTCTTTGCCTCCGATGCCTCACCCGGGCTTCCCTGTGCCGCCTGCGGTCCCGACGCTCCCGCAAGACATCAAGTACCTCCTCAGCATCCTGCCTAACGCACGGTACTATCAATATGTTACATTCGACCCGGTAAAGATGGTCGAGGTGCTTCGAGGAGTGGAGCTCAATCGTCCGGCACAGCCTGGTGGTGTCAACATGCAGTATCATCAGTAATACCGGTTGATCGACCTTTTGATGAGTTCATGCTGTGGCTGCAATGGAGCAGAGAATAGAGCATGGCCGAGATCCTGACGTGTGGGACGTTCGGTCCACGAAGGGAACGATACAAGCACGACATGTATTTTAGCGTAACTGTATATCTTAATGAATCCTCCTCGACACGAGGACTGACGAAGTCGTGCTCTTATTTCTTCAGCGTCATATCACATTACACACGTATCGAGATGCGACACGCGATTCACAAATGATCATCCCCTACAAAGCCGCCTTATCCTCCACCACCCACCGTCCACTCCCTTCCTCCGTCTGCTTCACCTTTCCCTCCGCCTCCACCTTTCGCAGCACCTGCACCACCCCGCCCTCCGCCGGCCCATGCAGATTCTCCGGGTACCCCTGATACACCACCTTGACGATCTCCATGCTCGTGCATCCGCCCTCGTGGCCCTCTCTCCCCAGCACCTCCAGGATCTGCTCCTCCCGCTCCTTGCGATGCGTGATGTACTCCGCGATCCGCGCCCGTCCATCCTCGACCACTGCTCCATGCCCCGGGTACGCACGCCCGCTGAACTGCTCGCGCATCCCGCCGAGACTGCGCACGTATGCGCCGAGGTCCTCGAAAACCGCCGTGCCGTGTCCGAGCACGTTGTCACCGGTGAACATCGCGTCCTCCTCCGCGAGCACGAGTGCCATGTGGTCGGTCGTGTGGCCTGGGCTGTGAAAGGCCGTCAGCCGCGCGCCTTCGATATCAAACACCTGGCGGTCCGCAATGGCGTGCTGCGCTTCGCCCGGCGCATGTTTCCATACTCGCGCGTTCGGAAACAGCGCGAGGACATCATTCACGCCACCAACGTGGTCGGGATGCCAGTGGGTGAGTACGACATCCTGGATGACAGTATCCGGACCTTCGGCAGCGAGCGCCGCTTGGAGTGAAGTCTTCCACGCCGGCCGGCCTTCGGCTGTGTCGATCAGGAGGCGCGCTGGGCCGATGCCGACGAGATAGGTATTCGTGCCTTGGAGGGTGAATTTGCCTGGGTTGTGGCCGAGGATGCGGATCACAAGAGGAGATAGTCTTTCTATGTCTGGGAGAGCCGGAAGTGGCGAAGGGGACTTTGACGCGGACATTGTCTTCCTGTTCGGCCTTGAAGGGTTAGGGACAATGATGCGGCTATTGCTCCTCCTATAGAACGGTGATCTTTCAGAGACTGGGAATGCCCCGTGGAGAGATGTCGATATCACAATGCCGACGCCGGGTGTCGTTCTGACTGCTCGATAGATAGCTCGACTAGCAGCGAAACTGCAGCTCATCTATGATATGTGATAAACTTCTGAGTGTCCTCCCGGTGGTACATCGTCGACTCCCTTGGTCCTCTCAATACGCATACGTCAGTGTTGGAGACAGACTGTTTTCTAAAGGGTGGTGAGAAGTCAATTTTCGAGCTGTGGGCCGAGGTCAGCTCGACGGTAATAATGAAAGATGGTATGCATGGTGTCTAATATCAGTGGTAACAAGAAGTACGTGCCAACACACATATGGATGCTCAAACACTCCTGCAAGGAACGATGCCGTCTCAGTGGGCCGAATGCATAACAAACACCTAGAAATTCGATACATAGGAAGTGGCAAGACGAAAGCAAGTGTCAATCATGAAGCGTAGGTCAGTTGAGAGCAACGGTATATAATGGCTACACATGTCAGCGAGTGGGACCCTATCCTCGCCAATGCCTCCACTTTCGTCCAAACTCTTCTGCGCCCAAAACGCCATGACAGCGTTCAGTAGAGCGACCCATAAAGAAAGCCAAATCACTCGTCCCACGCAGATCCAGTAATACAAATCTTCAAGCACATCACTCGGACGACTTTCTTCGCTCCTTTTTCTCCTTCTTCTCCTTCTTGTCCTTCTTAAGCTTCTTCTCGATCGCTTCCTCATCAACATCCATCTCGTCGCCAGCCGTCTTTCGTCGCTCCTTCTTTGCCTTCTTTGCTGCTTTGGCGTCCGCAGCCTCATCCGCATCGATATCCGCCATGTCGACATCTTCCATGGACTTGCGCTTCTTGTCCTTAGTCTTCTTGTCCTTGCGTTGCTTTTGCTCCACAGCGGCGGAAGTGACGCCTGGCGCAGTGGTTTCATCCTCAGCACTGGCTTTGGTAGGGTCGGCAACATTGATGGAAGACAATGTGGCTTCCATTGCTGCTTGCTGTTGTAGCACAAATTGTTAGCAAACTCCTTCACAGCACTGCGTGAAAATATCCTTACCATGACAGCCTCGTTCTTGGTCGGGTTGATGCCCTCAGAATAGAATCTCAAGCGCTCCTCAACCTGCTCCTTCAATGCCTCGCCAAACTTTCGAGTGGGCTGGGTGCTGAAGTTGTCGATTCGAGACGCAATGGAAGTCTTGTTGGCGAGGAAGCGCGAGATACGACCCTTGTTCTTCATACCTGCACGGCCAATGAAACTTGAGTGGTAGATGAGACCATATTTTGGGGTGTTGCCTTTCGTCTTAAGTGCGCGGAATAGTGCTTTCTCAGCTCCCAGTATCTGTACGGTGGAGGCCGGGTACTTGGCAAGGTTGGTGAGCGAACCTGCGTGCGAGATGAGGCGAGCGCCGACCGTCTCACCGATGAGTGCAGCAAGGTTAGGAGCGACAATGGCCATCTTAGCAACGAGGTAGTTGCCCAGAGATTTTCGGTAGTTCGTCAATGAGACAGTACGCTTGGCAAATGTCATTACATTCTCCATGTCATTTTCAGAAATGTCTTGACCCATAGACACACGAGCAGCCTCGATGATAGCGCGTGCGGTGCTCTCATCGTCGTCCACCAGAGCTGCGAGATCATGAAGGCTTTCGTCGGTCAAAGTCTTCTTGTCGCCAATGAACAGTGCGCACTTTGCGTATTTGGCGTTCTCGCTGACGATACGAATAAGCTCTGGGAAGTGCCAGCCGTACCACTCCCTGACACGCATCGAGAATGTGTTGACAGCCTTGTCCAGGTGGTCGAGCGTAGCAATGGCCTGGATGATGTGGTTGTCATTCTTCTGGACGCTGAACTTGACCTTTGCTCTGCTGTATGCGTGGCCCAGACCAAGTTGCGCACGCGAGATATCACCGGTCTGCAAGTTCTTAAGCAACTTTTCGGCATGCAAGCGCAGTCCTCGCAGCAGATCAGCAACCAGCTCCGACGTCTCGCCCGTCTCGCACTCGACACCCGCGAATTCGGCTTTAATGCTACCAGCCAAGTTGCGGTCGGTCACGCCCAACGTGATCTTGTTCTTCTCTTTCTTGCCGCCTTTTGGAAGGTTGCTCTCGAGGACGGTCTTCAGGTAGTCCGACATGATACCCTCCGACACATCGTTGGCGTTCTCCAAAGCCTGGCTGGCTCCCTGGAATGGCGCAAACGAGACCAGCTGCACCAATTTTCCGAACTTGGATAGCTCTCCATAGCTGTCTTGGATCTCCTTCAGTCGAGATGCGATTGAGTCGGATTGGAGGCGCACTGAGAATATGGCATATCCCACACTCGACTCGTGCAGGAGATAGTCCGCCATGGCGACCTAAGAGCTTGGTGGAGGGAAATATTGCGGTGATGTTGGTACTCGAGTTCAAGCCCGGGAAAATGAAGCTGGTGCTGGCGAAAATTCCGTCGGTAAGTGCACGGACCACATATTTTTGGCAATGCTGTACTGTGCAGGTAGAGCTCGACACGCGACTCAGGCTCAGGTTGTCAACCCACATACCACACAGCAAATTTCGCCAGCCCAAGCCCAAGTGACAGAAAGAATAAGTCAACAGGATCTGGCCGAGGAGCGTTCACATCATGTCGGCAGCGCAATTGCTCAACCCAAAGGCTGAGAGCAGGCGACGTGGAGAGGCTCTGCGCGTTAATATTTCTGCCGGAGAAGGTCTACAAGATGTTCTTGCGTCGAATTTGGGTCCTACCGGCACGTTGAAAATGCTGGTAGACGGTGCAGGAGGGATCAAATTGACCAAAGACGGATCCGTGCTGTTGAAAGAGATGCAGATTCAAAACCCTACGGCAGTAATGATTGCAAGAGCAGCTACCGCTCAGGACGAAATCTGTGGTGATGGAACGACTTCAGTGGTGCTGATGGTCGGCGAGCTGCTCAAGCAAGCGGATCGGTATATCAGCGAAGGTCTTCACCCGAGAGTAATCACAGATGGCTACGAGCTGGCCAAGAGCGAGGCTTTAAGATTTCTGGACGATTTCAAGCTGCAAAAGGAGGTCGACAGGGAGTTGTTGCTCTCCGTGGCGCGGACATCACTTTCCACCAAGATCAACGCGACTCTTGCCGAACAACTCACGCCGGATATCGTTGACGCCGTCCTTGCCATCTACCAGGCACCGGCCAAGCCAGATTTGCACATGGTGGAGATTATGACGATGCAACACCGCACAGCCGCAGACACTCAACTGATCCGGGGCCTCGCGCTTGACCACGGCGCAAGACATCCTGACATGCCAAAGGACGTGAAAAACGCATACATCCTGACTCTCAACGTCAGTTTAGAATACGAGAAGAGCGAGATCAACTCTGGGTTCTACTACAACAGCGCAGAACAACGTGAGAAGCTTGTCGAGAGCGAGCGGAGGTTCGTGGATGAGAAGCTGCGCAAGATTGTCGAGTTGAAGAAGGAAGTGTGCGGGACTGATGGCAAGAAGGGTTTCGTCATCATCAACCAAAAAGGTATCGATCCGTTGTCGTTGGACGTACTGGTGAAGAACGGTATCTTCGCACTACGAAGAGCAAAGAGGAGAAACATGGAGCGTCTTCAACTGATCTGTGGCGGTACCTCGCAAAACTCGGTCGACGACATGGATGCATCTGTCCTGGGCTGGGCAGGTCACGTCTACGAGCATCAGCTCGGCGAAGAGAAATACACATTCATCGAGGAAGTAAAGGAGCCGAAATCAGTCACGTTGTTGATCAAGGGCCCCAACTCGCACACCATCTCCCAGATCAAGGACGCTGTTCGCGATGGTCTCCGGTCGGTCTACAACATGATTGTCGACGGAAGCGTGGTACCCGGCGGCGGAGCCTTCCAGGTCGCATGTGCTGCACGGTTGACATCAGATGAGTTCCAAAAGCAAGTGAAGGGCAAAGCGAAATGGGGCGTGTCCGCGTTTGCAGACGCTCTGCTCATCATCCCCAAGACCCTTGCTGCCAACAGTGGCCACGATGTGCAAGACTGCCGTACGTATCTTCCCCTTCTTGTTCTTCTCAACACTCGCTGACAAGCTTTTAGTTGCAACACTACAAGACGAGCACGCCGAAGGCCACATCGCCGGTCTAGACCTCACTCTCGGCGAGCCCATGGATCCCGTGCAAATGGGCATCTACGACTCTTTCCGCGTGCTGCGCAACGCCATGTCCAGTGCGACAGGCATTGCCAGTAATCTCCTGCTGTGCGACGAAATGCTCAAGGCCAGACAGATGGGCAAGAGCGCGCCCCCAGGTGGCGGTGGAGAAGAGGGCGAGTAGAGTGGACGTCAGATGTCGAGGAGTGAGCAGCTCGATAGATAGACTGGCTTCTTCCGTCGATGAAAAATAACACATGACCGACGACGCCTTGCGTCGATGACTGAACATGAATCTTTCATTGGCCAATCTTGAGCCGACGTGAAGTGCAATCTGAGGTATTTCGCGGCTAACAAGTACGATTCGAATACAAGAATCGAAAGCTGTGATGTGCAACGCTGTATCATCGGAGACAAGGCGCTCCCGGCCCACCTCAATCTCCGTCACTTGCTGCCAACTGTGCGTCCCATGTCAATACTAATTATACAAAGCGGCAGAAGGTACGTATGTTGTACCTGCGCATGAGACTATAGGTCATGTCAACATCGCTCATATACATGTATGTAGTTCGATTGGCTTGTCCCCAAATGTTCAACCCTGGCCACATACAGGATCCGCAGCTTTGGCAATTCCTCCTTCTTATTATGTGAACCAGTTGTGTGATCGTCCGTCGGGGTTGGTGGATGATTGTACACGATCTTTGCGGTATCTGGTCGCATGCGCATGATCACTAGGCCGGTGAAGAAGGGCGCGATTATTCCCGTAATGGAATTACAGTATCGTTCATATAAACATGTCTCGTTTCGTCACTTTGATCACCTGGAACGAGTTTCACCTCTACGTCTGGCGTTGACACAGGCGAGTGGTCAGGTGCCAGCTCCATGTGGTGAGCCACATTTCAACCTCGATCGTCCGCAGCGCCGAGCACAGCATCCTGCTCTGTCCGTCCAGCTGCGAATCTGGCGCTGAGGAGATCTCTGAGGACGTCGTATAGGAAGTGGAATTGCGATTCACCCTGCACCATCATCATGCGCTGCTGTCTCAGGTTGTCGACGATCTCCGCGATTGGATCTCGGTCCGCGGGGACATTGTCCAACTCGCCAGTATCCATGAGGTGCAAGAGGTAGTCGAGAGCAATGAACGTTCCACTACGACCCACGCCAGCACTGCAATGTATGATGCGTGGACTTGATTGTTCATCGGTATTGTTACTACGCGCAGCTGCGTCACCATTCGTGTGAGGCGTGGCGTTCAGTTGCGCGGAGAGGCGGACAAGCTCGAGTAGGGCATTGCGGTCTTCGCCCTCCGGAACGAGGAAATCTGGCCAGCCAGAAAAGAGGCAATGAACTATGGACTTCGCAGAGGAAGGTGATGTATGCGTCGCAGTAGTAAGCCTAAGGTGGCGAATCTCACTGCGCGTGGCAGCATCGCTCTTGATGTCTATGAGTTCCACATGACCTTCGAACCCGTCCGGGATACTGTCGTCCGGTGCGATCTTCATCGTTCGGTCGTCTTCGGCGAGAGGGTAATATTGAAAGCATTTCTCGCGACCAGCTTCGTGAGTTTGTGTTAACATGACGACAACCACTGGATCTGGTAGATCTGGCGAAACTATCATGCGGTAGAAGTGATTGACACTGGTGTCTTTTGGTCCTTGGGTGGCAATATATCTCCTTGTGCCCAGCTGAATGGGACTCGCGTTGATATAATCGTTCTGGCCTTGCGCAACGTGTAGCTTGACCCTGTTCTGCGCAAAAGGCTCTACGTTGAGATAGCGATTACGAGCGGCAATGCCTTCTCCGCTCAGTCGTGACCATTGTGAAGGAGGATCGGTGGCATTGACGGGGGGCTGAGTGCCCTGCGCCACTCGATTGCGTTGCTGCCATTCAAGGTCGACAAACTTTGAGCGTAAATCTTGGGTTCGATCGTTAGCTACCGGCCGGCTATAACATGAGACAACCACGAGCGCAACAACATACCCGCTTTGGATTGTTGTAAGAAAGCTGGTAACCTCGCAGAGTTCGAACGCGCCGCCATGCCGTGCTTGAGACGAAAGTAGTGGAGGACGAACGATCATGCAGCAAAAGGGGAATGCCAGCCGAATGATTTGCCTTCGTTAGTCTTTGTTTGTAAAAGCGCCTCAAAGCCCGATGGACTTTGAGTGAAGGTGAATGAGCGGCAAATGAAAGGCAACCCAGATCTGAGGCAAAGTCCAGGTCTATGGCTGATCAGTCCTGGCGGTCTGGTAGGACGAGTATCAACTGGTTTTATAGCAGAAGACCAAATGGCGACAGTAGCGGCGTCGACCTGCACTGTCAATCAGTATCGGAAGGGCATATGGAACATGAAGGAAAGACGAGACGCCAGCGGGGGCGAGTAAGAAAGATATATCGGAGAAGGAGACGCCAGGATGGTTCTATATCGAGTCGCGTATGCCAGAATGCGAGGCAGGATGTCGTGCGGCGGCGCCGGCGGCTAAATGTATAGACGTGACTGGCGTCTCTAAAGCTCGAGCTATGTCATACATTTCGAACATTCTACAACACTGATTCTATATCTCTCGTGTCGGCTTTCGACATGCACTTCGCTTTCACTGTCCACTTCATCGGACGCTTGGGTATCTCTTCGGACGCGTTCGCGACGTTGTAGCATCTTCGCCGTTTTGTGTCTCATCTGAAACCAACGGCTTCCTTCCAAGATCGCGCTAGAATCAACGGTTCGCCTCAGCATCAGCCCTACCATATGTTTCTCCTCGGCTTTGCTTGAGCCCTCAGTATCAGAAGGGAGTGAGCCAGACGTCCCGAACTAGACCTCCTGAGCCATGGCACCCTGGCTCCAGGTCCTCGAAGCCTATCTCATCGCCGCTCTCCTCCGCCAGCCTGCGTTCCATCGCGCTGTAGAGAAGGTCGCAAAGCAAGTCCATCGCATCCGCCACGGTATTCCGCCTGATGAGCTTGGCGGGACTAAGATCGATGGACCTAAGGAGAATGGGTTCCTTGGACATTTTCTTGATGAGGTCAAATCGCAGTTAGGAAAGGCTGAGGGCAAAGACACCACAGGTGTGAACATCGATCGCAGGGCAATGGAATCACAAGCAGAGAGACAGAGGAATGCTGCAAAGATGGAAGAGACACGTGCAGAAGATGAAGGCGCAGATGCTGTGTGGCAGACTGCCAGCAAAGATGTCAACCGCCCGCCCAAACGTGGATTCCTAGGAGAATACACGGAAGCATTACGAGAGCAGATACGCACAGGTGGAAAGACTCGCTGATGACGAGTGATGTCGATATGAACACATATCTGTCGGGAGGCAAATGTCTGCCAATCTTGTACTCAACACCACGCACCAGAGGACTACTCTCTTCAAAATTCGTTCTACATAACAGGCAAACGGAACGAAGGTTTTTAGTCTGTGGCAGCCAGGGCAAGGCGCAAGGGCGTGGTCAAAGTTCGTGCAGTTGTGCCTCTTCGACGTACGCTTAGCACAAGAACATCGACCACAAGTTCGGCGTTTGAGCGAAGGGCCGTTGGCCGCAATACATTTCCGATGTATCCCGAGGCTTGAAAGCCAGCCTACCTCAACTACAGAATGGACTTATGGTTCTAAATGACCTTGTCCAATACTGGTCGCTTCAACTTGAACCCTGGCAATATCACAATATCGAATACCCGAAGCCTTGGCCGTGAGTATCGAAAGATGCTAGCAGAGAGCCGACAAACTCGACATGAGCCACGCCTTCGATGCGGCATCTTCAGGCTCTGCAGTATTGTTCACGATTTCCACTCTCGGCTGGTGGGTGCGCCCTTTCAGAGCTCAGCATCGCAATAGATGACCTGATGAAAGAAACCTGGATTCGGGGCGGTGGCTCGGATGTGCTTTGGCTCCCACATGAATATCGTGGGGTCTTTGCCACAAATGGGAATGTGTCCATTGTGGGCACACCATTTGAAGCACCATGCTTCTACCACTATCGGGGCCTGGATCCACTGCTCCTAGCAAGGAACACTGGGAAGGTCACCATCGGTCCAAGCTTTCCAAATGCCGTGTTGGTAGTTGTCGTAGCAGAGAAGCGACTTGGCGACGGACGTGTATTCAGTACAGTTGAGTCCCGCCAGGATGGTCCCCTCCCCGCTTGTTGTAGAATGTGTCCTATCTTGGTCAGGGCGATCATATGCTGTTTTCAGAGGAAGTAAGTGGTTGTACAATACAAGGTGCCGTGAAAGAATATCGCAGGGACGCGGGAATCATCTCGATCGGACACCACCATCGACTTGAGGTCGAGACCCATGCTTTGAGAGATTCTTGCCGAGACATCGGGGTACAATACTACGCCATTGAGACTAGATTTGTGATTTACTGGGCTGTTCTCCATTGCTGATCAATCCGATTCTCTCTTCGGTGAAGTCATCGGTCCATTCTTAAGCATGGGCAATGTAGGACATCCATAAGTTAGCATACCTTATGCTTTCCCTCATGGTATGTAAAGTATACGAGATGACGTGACTGTGTGGCTCAGTCATGCCGCCATTCCAATGCGCAATCACTTTGTCCCGCTACTGGGTCTTCAGTGTACCTGTAGTCATCTGTACACTTTTACCTACCATTCGTGCTCCTAAGATGATCGAAGAGATCTATCCCTTACCGCTCACTGGCTGGCTGCTCGCAGCCTTTGTCGTCCTCTTCTGTCCCGTCCGCCTACACACGATCCCGATCCGTTTCATCGTCGAGATCGTATGGCTCTTTTTCGGCTTCAATGGCGCTCACGACCTCCCACTCCCGAATCTCCACCCGTGGGCGCAGCGACCCCTTCTGCTTCTCCAAAAGCTCCTCGGGCCTAGCTCTACACGACCAAGCCGTCTCGCGGCAAGCTTCGTTCCCTGCTTCGTTCTGTGGGTTGACATCCTCATTCAACGTGGACCATGGCATCCCAATGTCTGGATGGTCGGTGTCTGTTCTGTCGTTATACCAGGTCTTCATGAGATGGGGCGATAGGGATAGCGTGGATCTGCATGAGGAGGCTTCAGTCCAGCGGTACCTTAGGGTTGCTTGCCACCTTGCTCGCTAACGTCATCATGCTAAGGAAAACATATCCGACGCTTGATGTTCTGATTGTTAAGCAATTCATCGGGAGAGTCATATATATATGTCACCAACACTCAGTCGTTGCACTTCCTCTCTCAAGAGACGTTTATCGAATTGCAAACTATACCACCGTTCATTACAGTAAAAGGCTACTTCATCTTCCGATACCATCATGACTACCGCGGTCTTCAAGCATATCGATCTCAACTCGTACAAAGACAAGCCATGGTCCAAAGTTGACGGTCCTGGCCAGTCCTTCAAGTATGTTGATGTTGAGCGTCCGGTGCACAACATCCGCGACAACGTCGATGCGTTCACCACGGACAATTCTGGCTTCGCCGTGGTGACCTCTCCAGCGACAGAGAAGACATTCACGGACGACAAGATCATTCGCGAAAGCTACTATCCCGAGGTCGAGGCTCTGCTTCGTCAGAACCACACGGGAATCAAGAAGGTACATATCTTCGACCACACGATCCGCCGCCGAGTCAAGGATGCTCCTCGCCAGCCAGTGCAACAAGTTCACGTCGATCAGACTCCGGATGCAGCTGCTGTCCGCGTCCGACGACATCTGCCTGACGAAGCCGATGGGCTTTTGAAGGGCAGATTCCAGATCATCAACGTTTGGAGGCCGATCGAGAACCCCGCCACCGACTTCCCCCTAGCTGTCATCGACTGGCGATCAACCGAGCCAAAGGATTTCGTACCAATTGGTAAGCTTTCTCCGCCAATGCATCCATACAATGAAAGGAACTAATAGCCTCTTCAGATCTCATGTACCCTAAGCGTTCTGACTCTGTGCACGACGACGACGACCGTGGCAAAGAGGCATTGCCGAGCGAAGAATCCCTGTTCACGACCGAAGGCTACGAGGTCAAGGGCGAGACCTTGGGCGTGTCCAAGAGCGACCAGCACAAATTCTACTATATGAAGGACATGACGACTGACGAGGTGATGCTATTGAAGTGCTTCGACTCGTACGGGGAAGGCATGCCAATGGGTCGGAATGGTCTAGCCGTCAGAACACCGCATACGGCGTTTGTGGACCCGAACACTCCTGAAGACGCTCCTGGCCGGCAGAGCATTGAGGTGAGGTGTCTGGTGTTTTATGAGTAAGATGTGGCAGTTGTCGCACGTATCTGTACATATGCACCCAGTTATTGACGATGCTGGAATCAATCTATCAGTACTCTTCTTCGACGCTCTGGTAGCTTGTCAAACCAACGGCACTGCTAAGTTTCTATCCATCTGCTCTCATCTCACAACCGACAAATCAATCACTGATCTTTACATATAATTGAGTACTCTAAGGTATCCTCTCGAACTTCTTCCCAAGGAGACAATACCGCGGCACCAATTCCGCACCCCTCACAACCTCACTCCCCCGGCTCGAAGCACGCAATTAGCAGCTTATCACTCGCAAGACCCATGAGCTTTCACCATGCAACCGAGACAGCCCTGATACAATATACATACAAGGTAGTAGATAAGTCAATCCCCCAGGTAGGTCGTTTCTGTTCGTGACCTTTGATATGGAACCTGTCCTCCTCTACTCCCTCTCCCTTCTATTCTACAACACTATATCTCTGCTCGAGACGAATCGATTTCCTTACCATTTCCGTTTCACCCTCCCTCATCTTGTGGACGAAGTGTTATCTCAGCCATGGTGCCTGCACTTACAGAACAGCCTTCTGTGCCGGCTACTTTCACCTACGATAAGCCGTCCAAGGCCATTTTCCCTGATGGCATCAAGACCAGCGGCCAATGCTCGCCTGACTATCAGCTCTTGAAGCCATACGAGGCGTTCCCGAAGGAGATCACAGGCCCCACGATCTGGAAACCGGAGGATTACACGAGCAACCCGGAGAGATGGGTACATCCGTTCTCAGAAGAGGAGATTGCGGAGATGAGCAAGGCGGCGGACGATTTCATGACTTCTGGCACGTCATTGACTGGGATCACCAAGGTGAGATGATGGCTCGCGATCGTATGGGAGCAAGACATGTACTGATGCAGCGCGAAGGAAAAATTCCCGCTCCCAAACATGCAAAGCTTCCTCGCCTCTCTCCGCAACGAGATCCTGAACGGCAAGGGCTTTCTGCTCTTCAAAGGCTTCCCCGTCAAGCAGTGGGGTAATCACAAGTCGGCCGTGGCGTACATGGGCCTCGGCACCTATCTGGGCTACTTCGTGTCGCAGAACGGGCTGGGCCACGTGCTGGGCCACGTCAAGGACACGGGCGCGGACGCGACGCAGACCGACAAGGTACGCATCTACCGCACCGCCGCGCGCCAGTTCTTCCACGCCGACGACTGCGACATCGTCGGCCTGCTGTGCATCGCCCGCTCGCTCGAGGGCGGCGAGTCCGACATCGTCTCCTCCCAGCGCGTCTGGAATACCCTGCAGGCCGAGCACCCGGACGTCGCGCACACCCTGACCCAGCCCATCTGGTACTTCGACCGCAAAGGCGAGGTCTCCGCCGGCCAGCAGCCGTACACTCGCCAGCCCGTGTTCTACATCGAGCCCAACGGCGCCGCGCGCGTCTTCTGCAAGTGGGATCCCTACTACATCCACTCGCTGTCGCGCTACAGCGACGCGGGTGTCATCCCGCCGCTCTCGCCCGCCCAACAGAAGGCCGCGCGCGTGCTCGAGGAGACGTGCCAGCGCCACGCCCTGCACATGGTCCTCGAGGTCGGCGACATCCAGTTTCTTAGCAACGTCCACGTCCTGCACTCGCGGACGGCGTATAAGGATCACCCGGCGCCGGCACCAGCGCGCCACCTGATGCGTCTGTGGCTCGCGACGCCCGAAACGGAGGGCGGCTGGAGTCTGCCGTTCGCGGACTCGAAGCATCGGAAACGTGGAGGCGTGCAGGTCGATGACCGCCCGCCGCGAGCACTGCTGGACGCCGAGTAATATTGCAAGCTTATATATCGGTTCACATTACCTGATTATGTGAGGTAGTAATTCATGAAATGTTGATAGCTCAGAATGTAACTTTTATCTTGTGCAACACGCATCTACAGATTTCTGTCGTTACTTTTTGGTAGGTTCTTTGGAGGATTGCTTCACGGATCCGCTGAAGAGCACGACCCCGCCGACGACCCATGCCGGCCACCAGACACCCCACACCACGAAGCCCGTCCACACGCCCTGCGCGTGCCACCCGCGCGCCATCTCCAATAGTACGCTCTCCAGATCCTTGCCGAAGTAAGCCGTCAACACGTACAGTAGCGCCGGCGGAGAAGTGGCATAGTAGATACTCGATGCGAGGACAGTGTGCGCGATCCCGGCTGGGGATGTGAGGGAAGGAAGGGGTCGGGTGAAGTTCAGCGGTGCGGCGAGGACGCCGAGGACGAAAGCAAGGCTGAAGTTGAGCGTGGCTAAGGTGGAGAGGATGGCACCTAGAAGCAGCAGGGAGAGGGACTGTAGGATCTGGAGTTGTTGCAAGGTGGTTTGTAAAGGCGTGGAAGCGAGGAGGAGCGCTGTCAGGGGCGGAAACAGCACAGAGAGCAGGCTGACGGTGTGTAGTGCAAGCGTGAGGTACTGGATGGACCGTCAGTGGGTACCTTGGGGGACGTGCAGTGGACCGTGTGCTTACATTCTGGTGGACGTGATTGAGTAGTGTCAGGGGCGCAGAAGACAGAATCTGTATGGCGAGCAGCACGAGCGCCGGGAGGAACATGCGACGCTCCACAGTCTCGGCTTTGGGAAGAATGGCTACGTCTCCACCAACTTCGATCTTGACTTTCTCGCCTGCCGAAGCAGGTCTATCATCGCGCCGCCCACTTTGCATCCACAAAGCCAGAGCTGTGATCGTGAAGCTACCAGCGATTAACATGGCCGCCGGGAGGTAGTTGCCGATGCTGACGAAGCGGTTCGCGTTGAGCAGGACGTAGAAGAAGAAGCTCTGATGCAGGTGCTCGAGCAGGTTGTTGATGCTTCGGATGAGACTCTCGGTGGTCCGACCTAGACTCATCTCGTCGTGCCACCCATCTCCCATGGTTTTCAGTGTGATGGCATCGACATGATACGGCATGAATGCTGAGTGTGGTCCCGTGGCATGTCCCGCGCCCTGAGTCACGACACCTTTGGCGATGGTTTGTAGGCGATCGTGATACTGGTCTCCATGCATTGCCATCCCATGTAGACTACAGCCAATACCCACCTGGCCGCTAGCGACTTGGATGGCGGTGTTGAGGAGATCGAGGTTGGGCAGAGCACCATTGACCCCATCGTAGATGATGTCTAGCCGCTCGAATCTCTTGCCCCATGGTCCGACGGGATAATCCAGAGCGACCGCTGCTTGAAGCGCACCAGCTTTGATGGGCAATGAGCTTACATTGCGAGTTGCGGTGACAGCAGTGTACGTGCTGTGGTACGCAGACACCCACGCTTCGGGCCCATACGTGCTGTCCTCTGGGATCAGTAGGAAGATGTCCTTGCTCCAGATGTTCCATCGTTTGAAGTACCTCATCAGTGTCAAGGCCAGTGCCACGCCCGAATAGTTCAGTTCGCCGTCGAAGTTTGTCCAGGCGGCGATCAGCACCATGGCCTCGGTAGCATCTGCACGAGGACCTTTCAGCAGTCCGTAGACATTGGTGCCCTTGATGTCTTGCCCAGCAACCCGGTATTTGTACGGCTGTTCGGCTGACTTCAACCCATTCTCTCGTATGATACGGCCCAGTCCTTCCCTCCTTTCCTCGTCCGTCTGCTGTGATAGTGCGAAGACTTCATGGCGATATGCCCGGAACACGTTGTGATCACTTCCGCCAAAATATGTGTACGCTTGGCCCGGTAGGATGGCATTCTCCGAGATGTATGTTTTCCGAGAATATCCATTGAGTGGCAGGATGAACAGCCATGCTATTCCCACGATCACGCACAAGGCTGAGAGATATGGAGGAAGCTGGAGGAGGACAGGCGAGCGTCGAAGACTGAGGAGGCGCGCAGCTGGAGGACGCGAATTGCTGTTCAGCAGGTGACATTCCGATGCGAAGAACAGTATGAAGAGGAAGACTTACGAAGCGCCATGATTGTCTTCTTATTCTGCCATTGATCGCCCTTGTCATTGCCTGTTGCGCAATCTGCTGCAAGGGGAGTGTCGTTGGAGGCAGGTGTTGCATAATATTATGCTACACGTATATGGTGCATAGCCACATGGCAGCCCGCAGGAGACGCAACGTCGATCACTGCATAAAATGTGGAAAGAAGTCGCATGCTCACATCGACGTTAAAGGACTAATGAACATTGCCCAGACTTCACTCCGTCCACTCCCCGGCGCGACATCCTCTCTTCCGCCGCTTCTGCTCTCTTCGACTCATCATCGGTACTCTACTTCGATTCTGCGTTCGTCAAGAGGATGCCATTTCCTACCCTTGCGCTGCCGGACGGACGACGCGCGCGAAGTTATCTCTACAGACTGCCCCTGGCTACACGAGGATTCATTGTAGTCATCACAGGCTTCTACATCGCACATTTCTTTCTCGACTGGTGGGAGGACTGGGGCTCGTTGACGCCGAACTTAATCAATCTTCAAACTCGTACGCATTGCCTAGAGACAAACAGATTCGTCTGTCCGCTGACAAGCATCCTTTCTACCAGTCTACCGCCTAAATACCTTCCCACTCCTCCACAAGTCCTTCATCCACTACCTCTTGAACACGATAGCATTGACGCCGCTGCTGGAACGCTTCGAGAACGAACATGGCACCATCGTCACTTTCATCCTCTTTACGGGTCCTTTCGGCTTGCTGCCTGGAATACTATACACCGGTCTCGAAGTCTATGTCTTCCACTTGAATACGCCAGTCATCGGAGCCAGTGTTTGGGTGTTCCTCTTATTGTGCAACGAAGCCATGAAGACATACTACGCAAACCCATACTTTGAGATCAGCGATGTCAAGATACCAACCTGGACATCACCGTTGTTCCTCATATTTGTCATCACATTCCTGGTTCCCGGCACGAGTCTGCTAGGCCACCTTTGTGGTGCGGTATTCGGTTATCTCTGGGGTTTGGGCTACATCCGATTCCTCGCGCCGCCCGACAAGATCTTGAAATTCATCGAGGGCAAATTGAATCTCTTGGGAAGATTACCGCACTACGTGAGTGTGGATCAGAAGATGTACGGCCGGTATGGCGTGCTGCCGAGCACGAGTACTGCGGACCGTGTCGGACCAGGGCGAGGGACACTGGGTGCTGTAAACAGTACGCCCTTGATTGGAAGTACACAAAGATTAGGTCCTTGATGCGATGATATGTATATGATACCCGATTGAAGCGCACGTCTATTGTGAGCATCTTATCAGTAATAATAATGATAACAACCACACGCTGTCCCTGCTGATTCCTTACCAACATCTCTGTACTCGCGTAATGACTTATCCAAACTTGGGATGTTTATGCATTTGGGGATGCAGCAGAAGAGCCGCGATGCATCACGCTGTGCAACAATGAGGGGCTAAGAAGGCCGGTTTCTGTCTTCGCGGTACGTCTCGCTTGTGTCAGATAGTCCGGTTGATACCCATTTATGTTTGCACACTGTCATTGATCTCATCTTCATGTGATTAGTACTGTTGGAAGTGATGTGTGCCATGCTCCGCCATCAAATCGTGGGGTCTGCATGAGATCAGCCCCAACTGCATGAAGAGACCAGCATGCCACTGATCACCCTCTATTTCACCTTCACATGCAATATTTTGCCTACATAAGTGCATGGCTAACCTTGCAATGTCTCTGTTCCTCGCAGTATAGTTTGTACCATACTCTTAATCACCTCGTGGTTCTGCAGACCCTCCTCGGCGAATGCGGTGGTAAGCATTGCCCGCAGTGGCTTGCGAAGTAGACCTCAAGACACGGATCCACGAGGATGTCAGGAAATCCATTCCGAACTGGAAACCGGCGTCTACCAGACAGCAGGGTAGAAACATCTCATAGTGATCAATTAGGTGGTATGTCGAACGTTCGTACCGAACTACAGCCACAGATGAGATGGCCGACGCTGAATGTGTTCCTCCATAGATGTCGGAGCAGACAAGAAGAAAGACAAGGCGAAGAAACGAGTCAAGATCCTAAGCCCGCCACAATCACCCGCCGAAAGCAGACAAACTCTTGCTCGGCGACTCTCCGATGGCTTGACTGGTTCTCCCCCACCACCGAAGCGCGAGCATGCGGAAGACGAGAGTAGTTCGGACGAAGAGGTCACGACAGAAGCAATCGACCAAGCGGTGCACAACACACGGCGGAACTCAGGAGCAGGTACAGGCATGGTGGCACCGTCACTTTCCTTTGGGACATCGCAGAATGGCAGTGGGCCAGAAACGAATGGGGGAAGTTCTAGCAGTGTCAGGGCACCATACAATCCATTCGCGCGAACGCTGGCGACAAGTGAAGCGTCTTTTGGTCGATCGCCACAAGGAGACAATACTGCCGGAGATGCTACAGATCAGTCACATTCGCGACCAAGGCGAGGTAGACCGGTGCTGGATGTAGATCTGTTCAAGGACATCCTCCTCAATGGCGCAACAGTACCACAAGCACCTCGATCAGTCGTTTCAGCGTCACCCCCTCAGAATGGGACCGTTGAGCATGTACTATCAGTACCATCAAGACTCTCCATGTTCGATAGCTTCGCCCCTCTCGAGTCACCCGGATTCTCATGGGACCATGATCGACCGTACTCGGATGATGATGGAGACGAGGGGGACGAGAGTACAACCTTGATGAGTTCCACGGATGACACTCGACTAGACACAATGGCACCACCTGCGCCACCGAAGAACAAAGGCGGAAAGACATATCCACAGACTGTGTCATTTGCGGACTTTGATGAGTCCATCCCTTCTTCAGGATTTAAATCTGTGCATGCGGGGCCCAGTACACAGCACCCTACCGGCATCCTTCGGCCTCATATATCTCGATCTTCGAGTGATCTGAACAAGCCTCTTCCACGGCTTCCACCAGGACTGCAGCCCTCAACACTGTCGAGTGCTTCAGATGCCGAGCCTCCATCATCTCCAGCCTCGCAACCAATAGAGCAGAGTGTCGACGCAAGACCAGTGCCGCCGCCGCCTCCAGCAGCACGTCGACAATATCAAGGCCACACAGCTCCATCACATGCAAGCAACTCGCCAAGAACCTCGGAGCAATCATTACCACAGGCTATTGAACCGAGCAAAACCTCGAACAACACACCAGCAAAAGCTTCAGCGCCAGCGCCACCTCCGCCACCGTCCCGGAGAGTACAACAGGCTCACACATCCAATACGTCTTCCGCAGACCCAGCTCGAAACATTAGCAATCCATCCACAGACTCAAAGCTCTCACCGCTGCCACCGCCTCGACGAGCCAGCACAAAACCGAGCTCCACGCTCTCCCGCACTTCTTCCGATGCATCACGCCGTTCCTCTGTCGCTCCCCACGATGCTGCTGCGCCACCACCTCCGCCTCCACGACGGGATCGCGGCAGCAAACGCAGCAGTATCGACGTCCCAGTCGCGCGAAGACCGAGCGATCAACGATCGCAGAACAGTAACACGCCAGGACAGGACATCGGCGAGGTGGAGGAGACGCCATCGTGGGAAGTAGACCGGCAGGGCGGCGTCGATGTGCTCAAGGATCTCGATGCGTTGCAGGCGGAGATCGATGCGCTGAGGGCGCGGGAGGAGCGATGATGACAGTTGATAAAAGCATATACCAGTAATGTCACGATATCATTGACCAAAAGCGCTGTCACTGGATTGTTATGGGCGCTCTTGTATAGACAGCTCAAGCATAGTTCGTTCGTGATCATGAATCCGCGAGATTATTCGTGATCAACACCAAAGAGACATACCTTATCATATCAACAACATGGGCATTCTGAGCCTTTGGAAAGACGTAAATCTTCAGTGGCTTCATACTGATACAGGGCATTAAATAGCTACTCTCCAACCATCGTACCTGCAGTCTCCAATTTTGGAGGACACAGCCAGCCCCCCTTTCGTGATCATCACACCCTCCTGCGGTCCAATCAAGGCAAGTAAGCTCCGCCCGCGACGACCAGGTTCATCTGTGTGAACCGCACTTTGTAGACGGCGCTCTTCTTGGTGGGAAAAGCGCTGATCTGGTCTGGCGAGACCATGACGTCTTTCTTCGCCTTGCCAGATTTAGAACCGCCTGCACCACCAGCAGCAGCAGTGGTAGTGGTGACCAGTCCGCCAGCTACTCCTGCTGCTGTAGTGGCGCTTGACGCGTTTGCGGTTCCATCGCCCTTGGCGCCCGGTAGATTACTATCGCCTACCGTCTTGCTGGCCGACTCTTTGTTCGGTGCAACGTCCCAAACACGTACAGTACCATCAGCACCACCAGAGACGAGGACCGAGCTCTCGATCGACCAGTCCAGGGACCAGACCCCACCGCGAGCATGTCCGCGCATGCGCTTGATCAGCCGTCCGGACGGTAGATCCCAAAGGATGATTTCGCCACGCTCATCGGCCGATGCAAGTGTGATGCCGTCTGGAGCGCAAGCGAGTGCGGTGATGGTGTCGGCGTGGCCTGTGTATAGACGTACATCGCTGCCTGTGATGATGCTCCACATGCGTATTGTTTTGTCACCTCCGCCCGATCCCGTGAACATGTACGCACCATTCGGATGCCATGCGACAGTCTCCACGTCCGAGTCATGACCAACAAATAGGCGCAACGGGGCGATTTGCGATGTGCTCCACAGTCGAGCTGTACGGTCTGCAGAGCTGGACACAAAGTAGTGACCATGAGGACAGAATCGAACATCCCATACAGGACTGCTATGTGACTTGTATACGACCAGATTCGTCCATGTGTCGAGGGACCAGAGCCGAATTGTGGAGTCCGCCGAGCAGGAAAGGAGGTATTTAGGATACCCGGTATCTTGAGCCACGCCATTTGTGTGCCCATTGGTCGCGTTCGTGGCTAATGCGACAGATGGGGAGAACGACAATGCGTATACTGGACCAGAGTGGCCGATCAATCGTCTTGAGTTGGACGGGTGTTGGCCAGCGGGGTCCGTGGGTGATATCAGAGGCTGGTTATCTAACGACCAAACACGAATATATGATTCCGCCGTTCCAGCAGCTACGAGCATATTATCGCCCGAAAATTCGATGCAGTTGACACTGTCGAAAGTATTATGTAGCGTGAACATGGTCACGCTGACCCCGGGACCAACGCCTCCTGTGCGGCCCTCGATGCGGAACCTGTCGCGGTTCTCTTTTACCTTCTGCACCTCCATCGCGACGTCCTTTGCCGTCGAAGGGGGGAATGGTAGTTGGTCGCGCGATGGCACATTCTCGTTGGGCTCAACTTTGATATTCTGTTCGAATTGCTCCGTCAGAGATAGCTGACCAGGGCCTGGTGGATGCGCGGCATCTTCTTGAGTCAACTCAGCTTTGATGTCTTCAGCAAGATCATTCTCGAGTGGTAATGGCCCGAGTGAAAGCTTGTGTAGAGTGGTTGCTGTGGTCGTTGTCACGGTTGCTGAGCCGGGGTTGTGACCTGGAATTCCTTCGTCCTCGGCGGGAACATCCTCATCACCGTTGCGCTGGGCGAGAAGCTTCTGTAAGCCTCGAGCACCGCCTGCAGCCGCGCGATCAACGGCATGGATGTCGACATGCCCGTTGATGATATTGAGCAATAAGCGGCCTCCGTCGTCCGCTTTCGACTCCAGAAACTGAAGCAATGTGCTGAAGGCCATATTGCTTAATGTCAGCCGGTACTTGTGCGTTCGGTACAACTTGGCGATATCGTTGTCCTGAACATGCTCTGGGAGGTTCAATGCTGTGAGTGCTCGTAAATCGTCCTTGTGTTCTATCTCGAAGAGATGTTTGAAGGAATTGAAGAACTCTTCTCCATCACGGGGGTAGAAATCGGCGATTAGGTTGAGGTAAGAATGGACGAAGAGAGGCCATAATAGTCGTTTCAGCTCAGGTTTGTATATGTCCAGCATGTTGTCGATCCACTTATGAACCAATGTGAATGCTGTACCTGTGGCTTTGCCGCCATGTTCTTCGATACGTGTATGTATGGGTTGGCCGGCGGCATCGACATTCGAGCTTTCTCGTCGTAGCATAGCCTCAGTCCTGCTATACCCTTTCTTCGACAGATATTCAAGGACCTGTAATGGCTAAGTCAGTGACACATTTTCCAACCAGTGTTTCCTGAGAGGTGAATTTTGAGCCATAGTGACTCTCGGTTCTAAATGTAACCAAGATAGTCGACTAAACCGTGGTGCACTGATATTAGGTCAAACGCGGCTGTTGATGTGCTGATGTGTAGGGACGATAACGATGATGTGCCACTGGGTCGTTTGCCCTGAAAGAGGTCTGCACGAAGCTGTGCGAACACATACATCTCGCACCAAGGCCCAATCCGGGTTCATGATACTTGACGGCTTCATCATGCTTTGTCTTGACTTGAGGCACGAGAGACAGGTATGTCGTTTGGACTGCGCATGGCTCTCTCCTGTGGATGTAGGTTTTTGTGGCCATCCGACGATTGAGAACAGTCCAACGACCGATGTAACAAACATCAAGCCAGGTGTGGTTGCACTTCTGCTATTGTGACTTGCGCGTACTTACTATTTGATTGAGGTTCTGCGGATTTGCAGGAACTGGCACTCCGGGTGTTGGTGCTGCTGGGGCGTTCATGCCGCCAGCATTTGCAGGTCCGACGCTCGCCGTCCGCGACGGCGGAGGCGGCTGGCCTGACATGATGGATGAGGATACTGGTTCACATGGATTGGAGTGTCGTATCGTCGAGGCCGTGAGGAAATGGTTGCGAGTTGAATGGTTGTGCAGGAAATGGTAATCTTTAAGTTGATGTGCCACGCTGGTTCACGTGTCGAGGAGTGAACCTCTATAGACTCAATTTTGCGCTAGTCGAAGCTTATTTCTTTGTGCATGTCTCGCTCGCTCAAGCTGCTATGCTCCACAGCAACGAACAAGCCCGATGGCGACTCTTCATGTGACACCAGCGGATCGCATCCGTGAATTGAACGGTATCAACGAGGATGTTGCTGCAATGGTCCGGTCCGCGGGGCTTGCGATGAATGCACTGACAGGCCGTCCACTCGACCCACGCGATTCCACGGACGACATTGCGGGTGAAGGCAGCATACAAGCACGAAAAGAAGCCTTTACACGTGAAACAGAGAGCTATTACCAGAATCTACAAGCGATCGTGGCCCGATTAAGGCGACAGGCATACGCTTTGGAAGAGGCTAAGATAATCACACCAGAAGCTCAAAGCATGAGTTCGGCACAAGCGATTGGCGGGAAAGTCGTCAATGGCGGACTGGGGAACCTCGATGTTGGGTATTTGAATAGTAGAGGCAACAAGGTGGGTGCAGAGAAGGAGCTGGAGCTCATAGAAGAAGCGAAGAAGCTTCTCGAGAGCAGGGCTGGACATGCCTCAGGATAAGCTGTAGAAGGATTGGAGCGATCATTCGAGGCTTCAGTTCCCTAAAGACCTTCCACACCTGAATGGTCTGTTCCCGGCAATACTTCTACGTCAAGCATTGTTTGCCCAACAGCACAAGCACACAGCAGTCATCCGGACCGCCCTTCTCTGCACGCCAGAGATCATGATAGGTGTGTTGGACCAGAATTGGTCGCGGACAGTAAAACCGTTCAGATTGCCGGACCGCTTCAAGAATTTGGGCACATAGCTCAAGCGACATGTGAGCTGACGCATCGTGGGGTATCAATATTGCTCATCGAGACGATGTGCCGTCGCGATCACTTTGAGAGATAGCGAAAGCGACATAACCTTTCCAAGATTGCTAGTACGGCGAAGCTTGGTCTGAAGCACTTGCATGCACTAGTCGAGAGCGCAGTTCGATGATTGCAATTGGACCGAAAGAGTGCGTTGAGCCTTTTGAAGATAGAAGTCAACGAACTCCAGACTACCGACCTTTGCCAGCAAGCTCTTCCCATTGTACTCCAGCCCATTCCTCCACATAGCCTACTTTGCCTGCTTCGATGTCCTTCTCCTGGCAATCAGCACTGCACACTCCAACGATGATCGTTCCCCAGTCCATGCCATCAACGGACATATCATCCGCCTCGAGCTCAAGAATCGCATGAGGAGTCAACTGTAACTCGAAGACCCTGCCAGCGCCACAATTCGTGCATCGGGGTATCTTGGAAGCAGTCGAACTACTGCTTGCAACCTTGACCTTAGCATGGCTAGACTCCTGTTCCAAGGCAAGCAGCTTTCCCACAGCGTCCTTTTTGGCATAAAGTAGGGCATGTCCGTCATACTCGTAGCGAAGAACCTGCTCTGGATTTTGTGCAAGTCGGTCTGCGAAGCGCTGAAATGTTTTGTCCATGCTGCTTTCAAACAAGGACTTTTCGTCAAGCCCGCCATTGCTACCTTCGCTCTCCAATGTACCACCCCCCACGCGAGCGTTAGTTGGTATGTCCATCGGATCCGACTCTAGATATTCGGAGTCGGCATCAATGTGGTAGTGCGGGAAACGAGCTGTGAATGCAGACTGCTCTGGCCAGGGGGCCCTAACTTCCTTCGGTCCAGCTGTGGGAGGTACCTGTGGAGTTGATATTCTAGCTTTCTGCGCAAATGTCTCTGGTAGTGTCTCCACAGTGACTGGTGCTGAGGCTGCCTGGGCGGATATCGAAGCTGAGCTAGCAAACGGATTGGACATTGCGCTGCCGCTCGAAACTGAAGAAGCAAACGGGTTTACATTCTGTGCCGATGGTGCTTTGCCACCGAAGATTGCATCACCAAGATTCGTAGTTGAAGGCTTGCTGATTCCTGCGCCGGCTGTGTTGGAAGCGGGCTGTTCATTTCCCGTGGCTGCCATCTTCTTTTCTACGGCATGACCTCTCACTGCCCTGAACGCACGAATGCTTTCGTTCTTTCTCCTGCATGGCTTATGTCTGCAAGCCCACACATATATTCGTCTCTCGTGGCCAGGAAATCGATCCGGTAGATCTGCATTCAATTGTAACAGTAGGCTTAGATGACCATTGCAGACTCTGCATTTCGCAAGAGCGCCATCAGGAGTGCTTGATTCGTCTAGCCAGGTCTGCGCTCAGATTAGTATGTATCTCCAGTACAAAAGTGGCGGTACGCACTGGGGATCCGCCAAGCTGGCTGAAGTCGTCGCCTGTTGGCTCTTTCGAGGCATAACCTAGCATGACATTCGTCTGAACGTCATCTCCGCCGGAGGAATCGCTGTCGTATTCTGCCATACTTGTTTCGAGAAGACACAAAGCAAGTCTTGCAAACGCTGAGTTGTTGTAAGTCATGTACCTTACTATATCTTCACGACTTTTTACAAATTCACGGTCGTTCCCGAGGCGGCTTCAACGTTGCGTTGGTACGATGTCTTCATCGATATCACACTTAACTGATACTCTACAACCACATTACTTCCATACCTGCGAGTATCTCGCTGCAATGCCATCATGGCTGCCATTGGACAGACAACAGACGTAGATACCAGGACGCTTGTGGTTCAACCCACACTCTACGTCCTCGTCCCTCCCTCGCCACTCTTTGCCGCTCACTGGTCTTTCTTCATACCGGAAATGCTGCCATATGATTCCATAAGCAAGCGACATGAGGAAGCAAAAACGGGAAGACGTATACATGTTTCTGGAGACAGACTGAACGGCTTTGAGCTGGAGATTGTTCGTGATTACGACATTCGCAAGCATCGCAGCGTGGGAAGTCGAAGATTCCCTGTGGCCGCTATTTCATCAAGTGCCTTGAGAAAGCGTGATATCACGCCCTCTACAACCTCTGGCCAAAAACCGTGCGTCAAGGATGATGATGAAGGCGGTGGGTACATCGACAACGAGCCTGTTGATGCATTCGAGCAAATCTGCATTGAAGTTGAATCTCCAGGCCCAAGCTTGAACAGTGTCAAAGCGGACATGCCAGCTGAAAAGGAAATGACGAAGAGACTCAAACAGGAAGTCAAGGACTGTCAATGGTGGGTACGCAGAGTCGTCGAGGTTTTGATCAGCAAGGATATGCTGGAACCACTTGCTCCTAAAGCCAGCCAACTGAGTACGGACATCAACGAGCTTGTGGCACGTCTACCAAGTCACTAAATACTCCAACATGGACAGAATGAGTAGCTCCTCGAGGAGCTTCTCAGGCCCGCGGTGTCATTGGTATGTAACGTGTATGAAATATGGATGAAACGATGTGTCTACCACTATCTGTGCATGGGACTGCACTGCGTCGTCTCGATGATGCTTACAATGTTCTACTCAGGCTGTTCACAAGTCAGTCCGCCATGACAAAAAGTGGCAGGAAGGCGTGGGATCCACAAGATTGTGGGTGGATGGTTCGAACTTGGAGGGTTTTTGACATGACTTTGACATAGAAGCTGCACTGCTTGAAGCGCTAGAGAACGATTTGCGTATGGGGACTGCAAGAGACTGGAGCCCAGCTTTCAATGGAGAGGTGCCTTCTCCAATATCGTGAGTGGGTCCTTGTTCTTGTTCAACCCCTTTGTCGGAGGCACCAGCTTACCCTTCTTCACCAAGTTCTCAACACACTGAGTGACCCACCACTGACAATCAGATAATTCGGGTTTCCTAGATAGACTTGTCCCCTACTCTGGTATTAGTATGGCCTGAGGAGTAGTCGTTAAGTTACGCACAAGAGAGGTAGCGCCGGAGCTGACTTTGTTCAGGCTCGCACTTGGCGCTGGCGTGGAGGCAATCAATTCCTCCAATGCATCCTTTGGCTCTGCGTCTTTGACCAATGCCTGGTCTCCCGTTGAGCTGTCCGAAACCAGCTCGGCTGGGACATAGCCTATCTCAATTGGCGTTCCAGGGCGTCTTCTGGACTTGTCTAAGTCCCAATTGCGAACGATCTGTAGTTTAAAGCCGGTGTCCAAGGCGCCCTCCACATGCATGTATTTGCCCTTCTTGAATGTCTTGTCTGTCGAATCAGGTATGAAAATGGCCCAGTGAGCCTTGAAAGGCTGGGCAGGCCATACGAGGAGGAATATGGGACGATATTGGACAGCGCTTTGTGGAGATTCCATCTTTGTGCTTGGAAGGTCGATGTATAGTTATGAAGCTGAAGAAGAACGTACAACGTATTGAGCCAGTAGAGTGATGATTGACTGAGAGTGGGTCTATGATTGACGATGATGGAGGATATTGATATCTATCTGAAAGCGACTTACTCTCTTGCGCCGGGGCACTGCACGATATATCTGCTTCCTTTCCAGTAGGCACAGCTCAGAGAGCTTGTTCTTGTGCTGACACTGCCTCCACCGAACGTATGATCCTGGTCCCATCCGCGCTAGCGTGGATTTCATAGGCCAGCTCCTCGGGAATCTCATAGATCTACATGTACATACCGGCGCCTGTAATTGTAACAACATACACCGGCGGCAAGTGAGCGCCAATCAATCGCTCACCTCCACCGGAATAGCGTTCGAGTCGTTCTCACAGACACGGCGCGTAAGACATCCGTGACGACATCGACATTGAAAATAAAGCATCCCTTTACGAGCAATACGATGGCAATGGAATCAATCAAAGTCCACCAAGGCGAGCTACCGTATGACGACTGTGTCGTTTTCAATCGCGACTTGCCGTCAGGCGAGGAATCGAGGCTACTTCCAGAACCCGATGAAGTGCGCAGACAAGCCGAGCAACAGGGTATCAACATTCGTAATTTACATCGTCCAGATCCCGTACGATTCCCTGATCAAGGACTCATCGTGAAATGGGGAACAGACGTCACTATCGCCGAGGGTCAATGCCTTTGGTTCATAGGCAAATACCTGCGAGACTCTGTACCGGTACCGGAGATCTATGGATGGTCGCAAGACCGTGGTCAAGTGTTCTTATACATGGAAGCAGTCTCCGGAGATCGCCTGTATGATCGATGGCCGCAGCTATCCTTGGAAGACAAATCGAGACTGTGCGAGGATCTAAAAGCTATGATAGCAGCCTGGCGACGTATTGCGCCGGAGGGTGCTGAAGACGTATCATTATTTGGACGGTGTCGGAGCATGCTCACATCGTGGTGGACTGGCGTATCAGCAATCGGCAGCCCACAGCTGAAACAGATTGGAGGTCAAAGTCTCCGAGACATAATGTTTCACGACGCTTTGTGTGGCATGTATCCAGCAGGGCCTTTCGCGAGCGTCAAAGACTTCCACGACGCTTTTGCGCGCCTGACATTACGAGCCAGGCCTGGCATCAAGGACGCAAGGAAAGAGATCGAGGAGCTCCAAGGTTTCAGAGACGACATACCAGTCGTGTTCACTCACGGGGATCTTGATCAAAGCAACATCCTGGTTTCGCGAGTTGGCAATGGTAGACCTCGTATTGTGGCGATCATTGATTGGCATCAATCTGGATGGTATCCCGTATATTGGGAGGGGCTGAAAGCTCAGTGCGTTGCTTGGCCCGACACAGACTGGAAAGACGAATACGTGTCCAGGATCCTAGACCCAGCGCCATTTGAGTATTTCCGCTCCTTCCAATACGTAAGCCTGGCCACAATCTGATCTGAATCCACGATCTTCCAATCAGTCCACGATCTTCGTCTTAGCACACTGGGTAAGCTGTAGTGCTGGCTTCCTATGCGTGAGGTCATGTACTGTGGTGTCCTGCCTGGCTGGCCCCTTCTTTATGGATTCCCAGCGGACGTTCGTGCTGTACCGTCGCTTCCTTCTGGATATATGTGCCACTTGAGAACGAGTCGATGGTCAGATATCGAACAAGTCTTGGTGGAGTCTATCTCACATAGCTCATATGATTGGAGGTTCCTCACCGCCTAAGGTATTCAGATGGCACCTTGACCTTGTGATGGGGAGGGGGTCATTTGGGCAGGACACCTATGTACAGTAGCGCTACTCGAGTCGGCTGTGTGGCATTGTTTCGATAGTGATGCGATGAACGAGGACGAACAACCAAGCTGTGAGAACAGTACATAGGATACTCAATAGTAGCCTATTTGTGTAATACTACCGGAACGTTCACGACTCAGTCTGGCCTAGCTTCATACTCGCCCAAATCTGCAGCTGTGCTTCGTAAAAGTTACGTCTACTTTTGGTCTTCATCTGCTTCATCTCGTGGCATGTTGATCCCAAGCGACTTCATAAGATTTCCAGCTGGCCCCGCCATTCCTGACTGGCCTTTGAACGCCTCCAGCATGTTCCTCGCAAGTCCCAGATCAACATCATTGAATTCCTCGTCATCAGAACTCAGCTCTCCATCGCCAGGCTGGAGATCTTCATCGCCCGGGCCAAGAGGTCTGCTGTCATCGTCAGAGTCTTCGTCAACTTCGCCATGGATTGGCTTCATCCCTGGTGGTCGCTCGGGGCCAAACTGAACACGCTTTCCAGCTTGCAGGCCGTTCTGAACTTTGCTTTTAGACTTGACGCTCGCCTTGTCATCAACTTTAGGTTTTCCTGTCTTTTCGCCGCCAAGATTCAAGGCACCATGGCCTTTAAGTTCTTTCTCCATCAGCTCCATCACTTTCTTCATCTCCTCATCCTCATCGACCTCGCTACCGTCCTCCGCGTCGGCTATTGCTAGTCTTCGGGCTTCATCGAGGAGTCCAGTCTTCTCGAGCTCGTCCTTTGGCATGCTGAGCGTCTCTTTCATCGCCTGCTCGAAATCTGCATCTGTATACGGAAGCTCGTCCTTCGGCTCAGCAGAGTCATCGTCTTCGCTGTCTTCGTCGCCGCTTTCGTCATCATCGACACCTCCAGCACCAGCATCGTCATCGTCGAGGAAGTCTTCAAAGCGAGAGACCATCTTGCGCAAGTTTTCCTGAGCATGCTGATCACCAAAGCCATCACCTTTTGCCGCGCTTCCAGAACTGGTCTTGGACTTAGCTTTCCCCGCGAGCTCGTTCTCGAAATCTGTGTAATCTATGTCGAGCCATTTGTCGTCATCCTCAGTCTGTGGCCAAGCCGCGATGTCCTTGTTCGTGGGAAGGGCTTCCTCGCCGCTCTCGATGTCATCTAAGAAGACTTTCATCTCTCGCACACTCTGCTTATCTTGGTTCGCAGCGTCACTGATCAGCATCTCGAAGCCACAGGTGAGCTTCATACCAATGCTTACTCGTGCGTCATCAACCCGCGGAGTTATGGCGGTCCATGCGGGCGGCGTTTCAAAGACCTGTGATCGCAGCTGCGCATAGCCAACTTTGGTAAATTTGGTGCTGACCAACACGAAATCTTCCGGTGCAAAGTTGAGCGTAGACAAATCTTTTGTAGCAAGAGGTTTGAGACTGACAGGATCGCGGAGATAAAAGCTTTCGATAGCGGGAGACACCAGAGCTCGACGTTCGTGGAGGAGATACGCCAGCTTTCGTGGTATGGATACAAAAGCGTGGTGTAGGGACGATGTTATGGCTGAAGGATGATCGCGAATACGGAAGAACGCTTCGTCTTCGATGAATGGTGAGATGGTGGGTTCGTCAGGACTCTTGCGAATAAAATCGAGTGCTTTCTGAGTTGAGAGGCTTCCCGGTGAAGAACTGTCATCGAGCGGGATTATGCGTAGATGTCCATTGCTAATCCACACCCGGTTCTCTGCAATCTCCGGGTTTAGCCATTTTGGCAGCGTATTGGCAGCTTCGATGAGTAGGAACTCGCCGTCGGTATCGTAGACACGTATCCAAGCATCTGGGTATTGCTTGCTGAGTTCAAGAAGCAGATAGACCACAAGCCACTCATCGGCAATTGAGTCGCCAAAATTGACTCTGCCTTGCAGATGTGGCGTTATGGCTGCGGTCTTGCTTGATGGCTGAAAGTCATCGGACGAGGTATCCGGCAAGACCTTGAAGTCGAAAGCATCACGCTGCCAGATGTAATCTTTCAGCAGGTCTTTCCGCCATTCTCTTGTGGCCTTCAGGATCTGGTTAAGTCTCGTCAACGTGGCAAATGCGTTTTTGAAACCTTCGTCAAGAACATACAGCACGTATTCCACGCAGTCGTCGGGTAGGCGTTTAGGAAACCCCTCGAATCCTTCACCAAACCACTTTGACCCTTCATCTGGGAAAAATTCCACATTCACCATCTTGCAGAGGCTCGGCTCTGTGGTCCACTTGCGTTTCCCAGTTGGACTTCACACGTCAGATTGTAAGTATTAAGAGGTGAAGTCGCCGGGTTTGTTAATGAGTTGAGTTGTGCCTTGCTTCGAGATTGAGTGATCGTGTTGTTCCTGGCAGCCTTGGACCGGCAAACCTCTGTTTCCAACACCTCGCAGACGTGTAGCGTATCTGAGCACTTACGACAAGCGCTAGCGATCTTTCATCCCAACCCTACTTAGGTAAGCCATCATTCTAAGACACACAAAACTCCAAGCTGATTGATGGGACGCAATTAGTGCCGTCGCCTTAGCAATGTCTAATAAAGAGTAGTAGGCAGAGTCAGTAACGCTGTTCAGCAGAGGATGTCCAGATTGAGCATCATGATGAAAGTGCACGAGTGAAGGCGATTAGTCAGCGGTATAATTCCCGTCTGCTTGCTTCAGATGCCTTGCCTTTATTCTATCTCTACGCTGTCTCTGCCACCCACCCCGACCACGCTTAGGAGTGATCCGGGTGTCAAAGCCTGCCCTTTCTTGACTTGCTCGTCTGGCCCAGGGTATGTCTTCGCCGGACCATGATGGTGGAGAACAAACGGCTTTGCTAGGCCGCAAGCGCAGTGCTGGCTCCAGCATCCCTGGTCGATTACGCGAGCATCTCACCCAGGATGTGAGCAGGAGCTGGGGCGATCTGATCCTCCTCGCCTGCTATATGATCACTGGGCTATTGGACAGCAGTAGTACATTCATCTGGGGAAGCTTTCTAAGCATGCAGACCGGTTAGTCACTCGTTTCTCGCCACTCGAGCAAGGTCCCTCCGAGCGACTGACAGATCTCAGGCAATACGATCTACTTCGGTCTCGGCCTCGTTGCCCCGGACAGGGACAATCGATGCATCCGCGCCGGCATTTCGATCGCCAGCTTTGCTCTCGGAAGCTTCTTCTTCAGCCGATGGCACCACGTCTTCGGCCAGCGCAAGCGTTGGGTCATGGTATCTTCATATACCATCCAACTCCTGATGACCTCGGCAGCAGCATTTATGGTGACCCTAGGTCCGAGAACGGGGAGAGATGGACCGGTGTCTGTCTGGATAGGTCTGGCCATCGCGCTGTGTGCATTCCAGTCTGCCGGTCAAACAGTTTCGAGTAGAGCATTGCAGTACAACTCGTTGACGAGCGTGGTGCTCACTAGTATCTATTGTGACCTGTTTTCGGACCAGAAGCTCTTCACGGCTGGATTGGCAGAGAACGTAGAAAGAAATCGACGAGCTGCGGCACCAGTGCTGCTCATGCTTGGAGCCGTGCTCGGTGGTCTTTGGGCACGTACTGATCTTGGTCTGACCGGAGCACTATGGACGGCTGTAATGATGAAGTTTATCATTGTTCTGGCATGGCTTTTCTGGCCAGCTGAGCAGGAAGATTTAGATGCATAAGTATGTGCAGCGTCACAAGGCATATAGGTGTTTGTTGTATATCACTCGGTGGCGGACTATGCGTACGAGATCTATGAGAGTTACACATGCAACCGATCAATGAGGGTTGTCGGCGATGGGACCTATGTCACACGGCGGGAAGGTCGTCTTCACCTAGCACATTAGTAAAGCCACTTTCGTAGGCACCTACAATCGTCGCACTCAAGGACCGCCCATATCTTCCACTGCGCCCTCACGATCCCAGCTCTCCTTCTCGAGCTTCGTCACGCGCTCCAAAAGATCCTTCGCCTTCCTGCTCCATGTCTTTTTGGCTTGCTCTTGCAATCGCCATGTCTCTTGAAATACATCGGTCATGAACGGCTTCAGCGGCGCTTTCTTGCCCTTGATGTAGTCATACACAACGATGTCCTCAATACACCTCGCTGCAGGCCGTTGATGCCGCTCCGACAGAATCACGACTTCCAGGATAAAACTGTCTGTCCCGGGACCTGGTTCCGTGCGAAGCTTATGATAGACCGTGATACGATCCGGCCATGTCATGGGCTATCGGGCAGCAGGAACGCACAATCTTGTCAGTCTGTTGCCTTCAGCCGACAGTATACGTTGGACAGAACATACAAATTTAAACTCTGTCGTAATGCTTCTTAGAATTAGACCTACACCGCGCGGCGTCCACAGCTCGCTCCAAGCCTGGCGGTTCGTCGGATCGATATGATTGGCGATTTTCTGTGCCCATTGAATGCGACCCGACTCGGCGTAGCGGTTGTACACGACGTTGTTCACATGTCCCTTTTGTTTGACACCCTTAGCCTCCAATGTACAGCAGCGAGCAAGCAAGCAGATCTCTAGGACTACTCTTCCATTTGTAATCCTAGCATATCCACAGCTATGTGCTGACCAAGGGAGGCGTCCGTGTGTTTCATACCATACTGTCTTGTTCACCCCATACGACCTCGTGCCTGAACAATCCTCGACGGTTCGCGCCAGTTAGGAAGCCTTCGCTGCCCGCGATCAACTCCCGCCAATCTTGCGATATCTCACGCAGGATCTGCCCGGCTTGTGCGGTCTGCGCTGGCTGCAAGCCGAACGTGATACAGTGGCCGAGTCGTCGCTTGACATCGGACAGGAATCGGGTATCGACAAAAGCGGCGGAGGAGGACTGCCATCGCCGTGGCACCTCAAAGGCAGGCTGGATTCGGGAGGGTAGACATCGACGAAGCGATGCAGGGGATTTGACCACACTCATTCCACGATCATTGGAGTTGTGGGATTGTCTAGCAACGAGTCCATGAGTCCCGGGCTGTGATATTGTTGTATGCACACTGCGGTAGCGCGTGCGGATGTTGAACCGAGCTTCCGAAATCATCATCACTGCTTCATACATGTATTCACCAGGCCTCCTCCATGCCTTGAGATCTCCTCCTTTCGCTTTGACATACAGCAACGAAGTCGCGGCGTGGTATCTTTTCGAGCATCGAAGACACTCAAAAGACATGTCCGCGCCTTCGTCCCCTTCACTTCGCCACCAGGTGATCAGAATCTACAAAGGTGCGTCTCAAACGGCTCTTATACCGCTCTCCATTCACCCTGTCATCCGCTCTACACGTATTCTGCTGCGTATATCCCTCTGACAATCATGTGTAGAACTCCTCTATCTAGGTCGCTCCTATCCCCTTGGTGCCGAGTACTTCACCACACGGCTACGCAAGGCGTTCTCCGCGAATGCCGACTTACACGACGACGAGAAGATCCGTCAAGGCATAGCGCGGGCCGAGTTTGTGAAGAAAGGTGCGCACTTCCTACTGTAGTGAGATGCTACAAACGACGGCACGGAGATGCATCTTGCTGACAGTCAATGGCGGTCTTGGTACGAGTTGTAGAGATTGAAGCATTGTAAGTTCTTACTCCATTGATTTGCCTTTCGGGGATCCATGACGACGTCCAAACAAAAGCCTCCCTTCCCTCTTAAGTTCTGCATGGGTATCTGTTGCTACACAAGGCCGTGAGAAAATGAAGCCGTAAAAGAATGAATCCGCTAACTCCGTACCTGCGACTTGCAGATATTACCTCAAACGCTACCGCGCGCTCAGACAACGATATGACAAGATCTGATCCCCAAACCATGCCTGATGGCTGAATCGCATGCCACGATCATTGCTGGTTTCGCTCGGCGAGCCCTATTTTTGGGACGTTCTGCGACGAAGGCGATCATATGACCGCTGAGGATCCCAGGTCGGTCTCTCGAAATGCGAATCATCCAGGTTTCGTCAATGTCGTCGATTTCCATGGCTCCTCTTCACGGCATACCATGCGCCGATCTCCAACGCTTCTCCGGTCAGCGCTGGCTTTGACCTGTCTCGGTCCGGGTCCATCACATTGGCCATCATGCTGGCTTTCCATTGAGCCCACCCTTCTGAGCTTTTACCGCTCGCTTCTTTCAACATTGGCTCCATACTCTCAATCTGTTGCAAGAACGTCATCAATGCCGTCTGCCTCAATGCAAGCTGATCTACGGTCACGGGTTTCCTGTTTTGGGCGTGCGGATCTTTGCTTCTATAATGTGAGACTGGAGAATCCGCGAGATAATCTTCTCGCTCCCACCACATCTCGCTTAGTGGGATTGCGATGCGTCGCCATCCATTCTCAATCAGACTGGTTTCGTTAAGCATGAGCTGCGCAATCCGTGCGCAAGGTGTGGATAGCAAGCGGCGCTTCGAGAAAGCAGTGTCTAACCAGCCGCTGGCTTGCCGAATGTATTTGTTTTGCGCTGGCGCGAATGGAGTGCCAGGTTCCACCAGATATGTCGAAGTCGCATCAGCGACATTCTGATCATTCAATTTGGTCCCCACTGGTAGTGGCGGGTGTGGAAGCAGACTGCGCACCGCATAATCGGATTCCCAGATTTCATATGTCCCGCCTTCACGCAGAACACGTATGAAATCATCAACGACACGCTGATAAGCGGTGCCTTGTGGCATCGCTAGGCTGACATCCTTTAACACGACGAGATCGAATTCGCCATCGCTGAATGGTAGCGGCATCCGGCGCAGGTCGTGTTGCACAAATGTCCAGTTCATACCTTGCCTTCGATAGTCCGGAGCCAAGGGGGCGAGGTCAATCCCTGTAAACGAAACATTGGGAAACCCGAGAGATGAGAAGTACTCGTGACACAGGGCGCTCCAATACCCTCCACCACATCCGATCTCCAGGACTCGCCGTGGGATATTGTGCTGTATGTTTGGGGAGCACACTGCGCGTCCGAAGACTTGATAGGCCAGTAAGGTCCTCAGATTCTGGCGTTGGATTTCAGCCAGGTCGCAGGGCAAAGGATAAGACCCATCACGTAGATACCGCCGTCCATAGCGCAACTCGAAGGGCTGAATGAGCAAGTCCCGATGGTTAAGCTCCGAGTGCGGAGAGGAATTGGTCATGTCGATGTTGCTGCGGCGGGGGGGATTCTCCGTCCACATCGACATCATCGCCGACGACGATGACGAAGCGAATGAGGTATCGACGGGAACATCCTTGAGGGAAGAGAAGCGGTGATGGTGGTGATATATGCCGGAGCGTGGCGAGGATGGCGACGTTGGCGGCGTTAGCGACGTTGGCGATAGTGGTGGTGAGGATAAGAATAGGCTCTGGGGATCATCTGCGCGCCGAATCTCCCTGCTGACAAGCTCCGAGCCTCTGCGTTGGCGCCGTTGAGACGCGATTTGTGCCAGGCGGCGAGCGGTGTACTCCTGCTGCGCTTCTGATTTGCCTCCGGTATACGCATAGATCACTCCCTCCATAGGTACATATGGCCAGGTGGGTCTTGGTGCGTTTCAGACGGGACTTCAAACGGGGCGGTTACCCGGCCTTTCCTTTGAAGCCGCGACGATCCCCACACGTGGGCCCGTCCAAGTCGAGCAAACGCAATCCAGTCTACGCCTGTTAGTTGGACGCCGACGATGCCTTGGACCGGGGGCCACGTCCTGTTCGGCGTGGCGGTACAGAAGACGTGAGCGGTTAGCTAGCGGACGGTAGTGTAGGGGCAAAGGCATAGATATGGGGGTTTCGGTGTGTGGGTACTGGGTGGGATCAGAGCTCGAACTTCCTGTGAAGACTAGCATGGATAAGCTCTGCATCACCAAACGATCGACGTGGGAGATGTGCTTTTGTAGGTAGATCGAATGAGAAGAAAAAGGACGAAGGTTATCATAAGCACGCGGATGAAAGACGAGAGGTATGCACGTCCGCTTGTACCCGAAGACCATCTAGAATCCGCACCACATGTACTCATATGTACCTTATAGGTGCCTGGCCATTCTTGTGCAATGCAAGGTGCTCGTCGGCACGCGAGGAGCGAAGGGATGGGTTGCTGTAGGCTGACTGGGCTGCGTTTCATAAGCCCACGGCAGACGTGTGGCGCTGTGTAGGTTCGTACAGCTTTGTCATTCGTCGTCCCAATCTTCTCTCAGCAGGGGGCGCGCTCTGGTTGTCCCCAACGTCCGATCAATCAAACACCTGCAGTAGTCTCTTGAGGTCTTTTGGATGTGCCGTGCAGATGGCGATCGTCTGGCGCTTCTCCTGCATGTCACAAATTCCCGCCGCGGATCGCGAGATCCCGGAATAGATCGAGCGGCCACCTGCAGGACGCTGTGGCTCGACACAGGAAGGTGTAATGATTGTGACGCGCCAGTGGTATCGACAATCATTTCGCTTAACATCGTTGCTGTGCATATATCACACGTGTATACGCCGCTGCGGTCATCACGCACATGGGTGTGAGCAGTATGATATCAAGCTTCAGCCGCAAAGCGTGGGTTGGTCGGTGAAGATGATCTGACAGCCAAGTAATCAAGTCCCGGTACGTCTTTCCTCGGTCTCACAGCCAGCCGTGAACGAGGGTACTTCTCCACTCATCAAGGGTCGACATTTTGCGCTCTTTTGTCCAACAGCAGCATGGAGACGCCACGGGCTCACAAGCTAGTGCCGTGAGACTCTCGCGTTGATTCACTTGGCACGGCTGGTAGTTATGGTATGCATGTGTAATAATGCCAGCCCGTGTCTGCAGGTCTGGATCTGGCCATGCCGATGGATGTGTTTCTGTGCTGTGGATGGCCTTTCTACATTCCTGCGTACCGTAAAGATCACCGAACTGAGAGGCTGACGACGGCGCCTCTGAATGCTTGAGACTACATCTATGTCCCGCAGTGAAAATCCACATCTTCTGTTCGAGAATTGCCATTTGTACTTTACAGTGTAGTACTGAGGTGGCAGGAATTCCACAGCTTGCCTTTATTCCTGGAACATGGTTGTCTACATGCGGTCAGGCGATACACTGGAGGGAGATGAGTTTGATACGCTGAGGTTGATGTGTTCCTCCCCTAGGGACCTTGTTGCTCCGAGAACACAGATCCCAAGGTCCGTGGTTCGGGAATTGTTCTGGCCATGGCCATTGCAGCTGCGGTGTTCATTTGGCGGTACTGGTAGCGTCACACATTGCGTTCTGCGCCTACTACTTGATGGATGGAGATATTGTACCATTTGCAGCCCTGCGAGTCACTTGGAGATGAATCGAAGATATGCCATCGGTAGTGGTCCGGCGGCTCCTGATTCATTGGCACACTTTCGATCTGTGCCAGTGAGGTGGAAGCAAGTGACTCCGTCCTGCCGAAATGGCTATCAACACATTTGAAAGTAAGCATCACCAATCATATGTCCTAGAACATGCCTTGGTGTTGATCAACCACCTCACGCCGACAAAGTCGCCCTCAACAAGGAAGCAAGTGCAAAAGGGAACCACCGCGTGAAACCCGGTGTCATGTTTAATGGCGGCCATCGCAAAGCACGCATCCCCTGAGCAAGGTCTCTCGAACGAGCAGTCTCTAATGGCAAGTGTGTTTGGACATCAAGCTTCTTGCGCAGCTTGAGTGTTGAGGTCACTTGGCTTCTATCATGTTCCAGTATGGAACGCTCGTATCTTCATCACAGTATGGTGTTCCTACAGTTGGAGCTTCCGGGTGATCACCCCGTCTAACGGCATCTTCCCACACACGTTGGACTGATGGCAGGATCAGGAGATCTTGGCGACGTAAAATGCGCCTGAGATGTGTTTGGAAACATTGCAATACAGTATCATGGTACGCAGGCTCTGGCAAATGCAGTGATGGCCGAGTTGATGCATGTGAGGTTGTACGCAGTGATCCATGGGCATTCTACTGCGATAATATTGATAGACAGCATGGTAACCTAGCCAGCTACTGCCATCTTTTCGTGCGGTATGTGTGTTGGTAGGTCTACATGTAGGGAACATCCTCAAGACGTGTGGTCTGATATCAGGACGCAGCGAGAGCTCTGTCCCACGACTTCTGCTTGGGTGGACGCGGGAGCTGCCGCACCATTGGCGAGGTGGATCCAGTCTGCTGTCGCGCGGTCAAACGACGACACCTTCAAGGCGACATCATATCCACGTCCATTCATCATCGCCAACACCGCCAATACCACCACCACTTCCATCTACCAAGCCACGCTCTGCCTGCTTGCTGCGCCGTATCGCTCTTTACGCATCAATACGACCGTTTGACTAATTCTTCACCTTCAGCCGTGGCCCTCTGCGCGCCCGTACCTATATCACGAGGCAGCATAGCATACACAACCCGCCATCCTCGAGGCTCTTCGTCCGTACCATAACCCGGACCGAGTCCATCCTGACAGTCCAATCAAAGAGCCGGTAGCAAACAGTGTCGGGCATCTCGGAACGTTCATGCGAGCATCGAGTGCTCATGTACTGCAGACGAAGACTGCGTCGGCCAGCAGACCCTCCTCCACCTTCCTAAGCAGTTGCAACCACATTCTTTCTACACTGGGACAGCCAATAGCCACGGTCTCTACCGCCCACATCCTTCAGGCTTGTAATGGCCGATGGTTACAACCGGTTCACCGGTGGCCAGTATTTCTACCCGAACAATCATTCTGCAACACACACTCGTGGAATCAATCATCGCAACGGCTCGCCCGTGTCAAACAATAGAGGTCTTATCTTCTCGCAGAACCCCGACACGCCCTCGCCGAACCGATCGCCAGGTACACATTCCCCGGCGCACAATCCATACAGCAGCATGTACAACCATGGCACACACCGCACGAATCATGGCCTACTTAACGGCAATACAGGACATCAGACCTACCAGACACAGATGGGAATGCACAAGGGATTTCAAACACAATCACATGGGCATCAAGGACATCAAGGACATCATGTCGGCAACCAAGGCGGCCATGACAATGGACTAGGAAGCCACAGCTCAAATTTTGGCAATCACCAGCACAGCATATCAACTAGCACGCTCTCCAACAACACCCCGCATTTCACTCCGGCACATCTGCAAAACGGCACGAGCGATGGCGCAGGATCAATGAACAAGCCAACGAATGAGCATTGGGCGGAGCAGCTTCGGGAATATAACCGGCTTAAGTTGGCAGAACATAAACCACACTTCTATGCGAGAACGACACCTCATGTCAGCCGGTTACCAGGACCCTCCGCCAGCGCCACTTCCACTCGAGACGCCGAGGAGCACGGGGAGCGGAGGAGAGCGGCACCTGTGGAAGAGCCAGAGGAGTCCGGAGAGTGGGACGCGTTAGATCTTGGCGGACATGGTCTCAAGGCCATGGCTCCAACCATCTTCAGGTTCTATCCAGACGTACGAAAGATCTATCTGAATCACAACAAGCTGCAATGGGTACCTACCCAGATAGGACAAATGCGAAACCTGACGGTCCTTGACCTGTCCTTCAATGACCTGCGACATCTGCCGGCTGAAATCGGCATGCTCACGAACTTGAGGAAGCTGTTGCTCTTCGATAACCATCTGGTGGATCTCCCGACGGAGATGGGCTCGTTATATCAGCTAGAAATGCTGGGCATCGAGGGTAACCCGCTGCGGCACGATTACAAGGAGCGAATCATGGAGCAAGGCACTCGTGACATGATCGAGTATCTTCGCGAGCAAGCAGAACGTGAGTAATGTCGAGATCTTGTATATCCGAGTTAATGCTGACTTTACCATAGCTCCACCTCCGCCAGAGGACCGTGCATGGACTGTGCTGGTCCCCGAGACTGATTCGGAACCCGACAAATTCTCTGTACTCAGTTGGAACACCCTTTGCGATCGAGCTGCGACACAAGCGCAGTATGGCTATACACCCTCCGAAGCATTGAGCTGGCAATACCGAAGAGGAATCATCCTAGAGGAGCTCCGCATGCGCAATGCAGATATCTTGACGCTCCAAGAGGTCGATATTGAGAACTACAACGAATACTTCCGGCCGAACCTGGCAACAGAGGACTACAAAGGTGTATACTGGCCGAAATCACGAGCGCAGACCATGAGCGAGAGGGAGTCGAAGAACGTGGATGGTTGTGCAATCTTCTACAAGAACAGCAAGTTCGTGCTACTCGACAAGAGAGTGATCGTGTTCTCCCGTGAGGCCATAAGCCGGCCAGACATGAAGGGCGAACACGACATGTACAATCGAGTTATGCCACGAGATCACATCGCTGTGGTCATCCTCCTGGAGAACCGCATGACAGGTTCCAGAATGATCGTCACCAACACGCATCTGACCTGGGAAGCCTGGTTCGCCGACGTCAAGGTCATCCAGGTAGCAATCATGATGGAGCAACTGGAGAAGTTGGCCGCCGAATGGTCAAAGCTACCACCCACCAAACCGGAAGACAAGAAGCTGTTCAAATATGCCAACGAGGACAGTGCAGAGGGCGTCGAGGTCGTCGTTGCAGAACCAGCGCCATCCGTCAAGTACGAGGATGGCCAACAAATTCCACTCCTGATTTGCGGCGATTTCAACTCTACAAGAGGATCCGGTGTACACGATCTCATAACGCAAGGATCGCTTTCGAACTCCCATCCTGATCTTGGACCTCAAAACTACGGCGACTTCACTCGGAATGGTATGGGCCATCCTTTCAGTCTGAAATCCGCCTACGCTCAGTCCGAGCTGCCGTTCACCAACTACACTCCCGGCTTCATCGCCGTCATCGACTACATCTGGTACAGCACGAATGCCCTGCAAGTCACCGGCTTACTGGGCGAAGTGGACCGCAGCTACATGAAACGTGTCGCCGGCTTTCCCAACCACCATTTCCCTTCGGACCATCTCGCGCTTTGGGCCGAGTTCTCGGTCAAAGGTCGCAAGGAACGCAAACAGGTCGAAGCTGACTTTGGTCCCTCCTCTCGCCGTGACAACACCAGACATTAACACATGCTACGAAATCTGGAGCTTGGGATGTGCGTAAATGCGTTTGTGTATGTTGTGTGTTTGATACTTGGATGACTTCTCTCTCTCCTTTTCTTCTCACGCAAGCGCACGGCACAAAACGAGGCGGGGTTTGGGTTTGTGGTCTGTGGTTTTTGCGAGCGAAGGCGAGATCGGAAATGCAAGGTACATCTGAGCGAGGGGTGATGTGTGTTTGTACGTGTGAAGTATGAGTAGGGGCGGGAGTGTTTTTTGTGTATCAGTCATTGCCAGAAGGGGTTTTCTGTCTTTATTGTCGTCGACTTTCAGGATTCTGGGACTGACAAAGGGCTCGGAGGTCACCTTAGGGAGTCGGTTATCGTGGTTTCTGTTGAAGGAAGCCGTTCATATTTCGATCTTCAGGAATCGGTTTGTTTCTCTTTTCATCGTCAAGTTGAACGTACTCGTCGTTGTTTCGTGTGATGAGGTTGGGCCGACAGGGAACCTACATGACTTTCCGTTGGTGATCCATCACGCAGGCACAGATGCGCGAAGCATGGGACCCTTGTTTTAGCCAACGTTTATCATGGAAGGCTTATGACCGCTCAACACATCTCCAATGATAAGGTACATGCACATACTCTCAAGCTAGTGAGGAGGACGACTGCTCCCGCCATGGGAGACATATTCATCGACGGAGATCTGTAACTACCACTCGGGCTCAGCACTACCCTTGCCTTCTTCGCCCGCTGGCCCACATTCACACAACCAGACATTGCCCTACGCCACGCCCAACCCGACGATCTCGCCGTTCTCGTTCTTGGCTTCGCTTCTCCCCGGCGCGGCGCTGACGTTGTAGCTGGCGCGCCATCGCATCTTGACGCTGGTGCCTTTGCCGCGATCGACGCCTTGCAGACGGATCGTCTGTGTGATGCCGTCGCGTTGACGGGGCGCGAGCGTGCGTGACGATTGGGGTTGGAGATGGAGGGTGTAGCCCTGCAGAGCAGCATGTGTTAGCTTATTGAGAGCGTTGGTGATGCTAGGGAAATGCGACGAACCTTTGTGACTGCTAATTGGAAGGTGAGGTCGGAGATGGGCTGGTTTATTTGGTTAGAGATGCGGCTTTGGATCGTCAGTTCGTTCTCGCTGGTGCGCGCGACGGTGAACATGGCTTGGATGCTGCTGTTGGCGTTCGTGACGGTCAAGTCATGCGGCTGGTCCGGTAATGACGAGCTGAATGTCCACTCATCGTCACCGCCATTGCTAGTATTGGCCGTAGGAGCAGTTCCGGCCGGCGGTCCACCCCCTAACAGGTCAAGAGCAGCACCGCCTTGCGGAGTCGGCACTGGCGATTTCGACTGGTAATGGAAAGGTGAACTCTGTCTGGGTGGCGCGGAAAGCGATGCAAAGGGATCCGATAGCTTGCTTTGGTGAGAAAGGTGCTGCTGCTGCTGCTGCGTCGACGGGATAGGAGTGGCTGGTTTAGAGGCAGGCTGTGATGACGAGCCTGCTGCTAAGCCACTCAAAACATCACGCTTGGGAGCGTTGTATTGCTGAGAAGCAGAGAAGATCGAATTCGGCGCCACTTGAGGTTGCTGGAACTGGGCCATGATGTTGGCTGTTCCACCAGCACCTCCTCCAAGACTGATGCCTCCGCCTGAGCCGTAGTTGCCATCGCCCATGTTGAGACCAAGGAGGTCGTCTTCGAGGGCATTTCCGGTGGGCGCTTTCGATGCTGGCTGCGCGGCTCCGTTACTTTGTGAGCTACTCTGACCAGCCGGCTGTGCTGCTGACGGGTCTTCGTCTTGCCCACCGAAGTCGATCAGGGACAGCTCGTTGTGTGGGCCAGTCTTCACGCCTGCGCCACTGACTCCTAGGGTACCCTTTGGTATGGCGTTGGCACCATTGACGTCGCCCTTCTTGATCAACTTGTATCGCTGGATCGTCCGGTTAATGCTATCATTGATTTCGAAGAGCTTGGCCACGGCCTCTGTGTCCTCACTTTCCTCTTCGCACATCTTCTGAATCTTGGGGTGAGCACTTGCCAGCGCATTCGCCAGCTCCTCGAATACGTCCCCTTCTTTGATCTCATCACCAGGCTTGTAGCCTTGTAACATCTCTTCCAGCAGCTTTGCTTTTTGCTGGATTTGCCCCACCTCCCCTGCTGCTTTGGCTCGATAGTCCGTCTTGTGTCGTGTATCATATCCCGCCATGACTTTCATCAGCTTGTTCGCCTCCTGCAGGTCATGCGGCGTACCTCTTCGGATCAGCTCTTGAAGCTTCGCCGACTGCGCCGCATGTTCCTCCGCCTCCATCTCTTCCGCACTCTTCAGGTTGTCGCTCGGATTCAGCACTGCTGCATCCTCGCGTCGTACCTCCGGGAATTGATATCCTTTGTACGTCAACAACCGATGCATGTCCCGGATGAAGCCCAGGTCTTCCTTGTATTTGGACGTCTCGCATATCGTCCGCCGCCATTCTTCGATCAGCTCCAAGATGCGGTTCTGCACTCTCGTGGTCCGAATCGGCGGCCGCTCCGGGAATCGCCGGACCAGTTCGTTGAGGAACTCCTTCGTACTGATCTGCAGGTGGAACGGATAGCCACAATTCTTGACGCAGATGTCCAGCAAGCCTAACGCAAGCAGGCTGACGTTTGGGTTGCGGTGGTTGATATGGCCAACGATTGCGATGGCTGCTTCACGTGGCGCACCGCCCTTCTTGGAATTGATGAGGTCGGTAATCTCAAGTGAGAGCGCCAGATTCGGCTCGAAGTTCTCCGGCGAACAGGCATTCTGAATGTATCGCTGGAGGGGTGTGGAGGCAGGCTCAGCTGGGAATGAAAAGCGATCGCGAGTTGCGTAGCGGGCTGAGGCGGCTTCCATCGGGGTAGTGATTGTTGGGAGGAGAACGACCTCCCTCTCGTATGCCTCGTAGAAAGGAAGAAGCTGCAGGAAGAGGTCCACGTTGACATCCAATGGTTCTGGAGGTGTGTCTCATAGATGAGGTGGCTGTGCATCTGGGGGAACTGTGGCACGACTCGTGGAGGACGGGGATGATGTCTGCTAGGTTACGGTGGGGTGGATACGGAGATCCATGTGCCACATCACTTCGACTGCCTCTTGAGTACATCATCAGAAGAACTACCTGCCTACCCACGCTTCATGTACGTGGCATCAAGGCCATGGGTGTCATCACACAATCTACATCAAGTCTGTAGGTACTCATGACGCGAAGTAATGAATGCTCTATTTCACTTTTCAAAGGTGAGGTAACTACCACTCGAAGCACGTTCGACCAGCATGGGGAATCCGGCCGGTTCACTGCGATGGTGCCTTAACCTCGATGTGATTACTCTTGACCTCCGATTCCTTTGTCGAGGAGGGAGAAGGATGCGCGAGCTCAAGCAAATCTGACGGGGCATCGGATGGTTTCCTGCTCGCGATAGTCCTGGACTTTGCGCTACCGGTGAAATCTTTGAGTGACGACCATGACCGACCAGACCATGACATTGCGGACGTCCAAGATTTGGTCAATGGTTCGCGCAGCACACGGTCCCAGAAGGCCGGAAGTGCAATCGCACCCGCCACCATCAATCCTATTGAATACTCCAGTTTCCTTGCACAATCTGTCAGCTATGTTGGCCACTTCTTTTCCGGCACATCCTACTTACGACCACAGATCGACACTCATCTGCGAGGCCTTGTTTGGGTTGTTGTCTCGCCGTATGTTCGATACAAGCTTGACAACACTGGTCACTACCGTGAAGATGCCGGCCGAGAACACAATGATCAGCCTAATCTTACGCTTTGCATTGGCGTGAAGTCTCAATACCATGGGCATAGGCAAGATGAGAATGTAGAGGTCGGAAATGACGTTGAAGACTCCTATGCCAGCGCCTGGTAGAGCCTCGTCAGCACATTTTCCATGGATCGAGTTATCCCAGGAAGTGCTGATAGGAACGCAGCGAAAGATCAAGTACAGGAAATTTCCAACGTAGAACGCGGCACAAACTGCCATGCCAGTCCAGATAAGCCTTCGCATCGCTGCTTCCGGGCTGAATATGCGCAAGTACGTGAGGAAGAAGGTAACCTTGAGCGAGAGATACGTAAGGCAGCCTAGGATTTTAAGGACGAACGCCATCTGGATCGAGTCAGCAGTGCTTGACACATTGCCGCGTCTCGAGACGGCTGGAATACCTTGAACACAAGCGCAGCCGCCGACGGGGATATCATTGCAGTATCATGTCCAAAGGGTATGGCTATACACCACTATGTGAGCGAAAGTTGGTAAGCTTGTGCATGGTGTGCGACCTACTGGCAATGGTGAACGATATCTGCGCGACAATCGCCAGCCAACTGAATATACAGAAGCCTGTTCATGTTGGTAAATGCTCCTGCGAGGTTGTGACTGGAGCCTAGCTTACCATCATCATACCCAAAGCTTTTCACGATAGCTGCTCGAGTGAAGATCCGAATTACAACAAAGGCGGTGCTTAGTATGATGAGCACAACATACAAATCTCGAACGCCAGGGCTCCATTCTTGTAGGGACACCTTGAACAGGCCCGGTGGGGATGAAGAATGCGTAATGGACCGTCTTTTCTCGATCGATCCTACCGTGGCAAATGAAGCCATCTCAAACAGAAGAGTGTACTGAGAACAGATGGTTCGATTGGTATGACCAGCAACAAGTCTTCTTAACGATAGGGTGCATTTGAGGCATGCTCGTCATAGGAGTCGAAGAATCGCCATGGTGGAGACTCGACCGCGGGTAGCAGCTTTCTTATACAGCTTTCTCAGCGATCATCACAGAATCCTCTCGGTATTTGCGTCGATAGCACTCATGATCGACATGAGCATAGCATGCCAGCAGTCAGCCCAGGATGCTTACGCATTTGTGTGGTGGGAAATCAGAGCCAATTGAACGACAAAAGACATGGATCCCCAGGCAGCTCCGTTCCAGAGGCTGCATGCATATAGACATACCTTACCGAAAACAAGCAGGCGTACAGCTTGGCACGCCGTCCAGGAACGAGCCGTATCTTTTGTTCCCGTCGATCATGGATAGGAATGTCGCCTTTTGTACTGCTACAAAGGATGGCGGCAGGATTGGATGCATCCTTTGATCTGCATTTGTAGCAATGTCCGTGGCTCGAAATAGTGTCCTAGAAGGCTATTCCGACGAGCTGCTCAATCGTCATGTCGCCAATCTACCACATGATTCCACATTGGAAGCCTTTTGTGTTTGCAAATTGGCTGCCCTCGATGCGACTTGCCTATACGATACTATGACAGTTCTTCCGACTGGAGTTCAGAGAAATCGATGAGCTGGCAAGGGACACGCGCTGTTGCTGACGAGATGTGATCACGGTTCCGTGTAGAGACACCGCACACACTGGCCGGAGTTATAGCATCAACGGGACGTCGTTGCAAGAGATGTGCAGGACACCATCAAAAATGTGATAGCAGCAGTACTTATGTTGCTGCTCGTGGAATTGATGTTGTCGGACGTGTGTGAAGGGCGAGGCAGATGTCGCAGTGGAGAAACATCCCAGCCTCAGTATTTCCCCCACACTTCGTCACCAGCCACACCCAGCCAGCCGAGCATCGCTTTCAAGCAGCAGACAGCTCACAACCATTCCACCGCGCCAGCACTTTCTCCTTACTCTCCCATTCTGCTTTTCTCCTCCGATTCTGTCGCCCATTTTGAACCTCCCCCATTGCCGCATATACAACTCATATCGCTCCTTCATACCGCAGTTGGACGCGATCGGACACGCACGCGCAACCTCCCCCCACCACCGCGCGATCCCCGCTACGCAATACACTCGACATCAATCACTGGGCAGACAGTCGAGCTTTCGGGATCGCACGAAAGAGACCACTTTTGACAACGACATACGGTACCTGCTCCGATCTTACATCGGGTGAAAACAGCTGGAGGACTTGAGAACGAACCGTCCATTGGACCAAACGAGGGATCGCTGCACACACACCCCTATCCATCATGGCACGAAGCAGCGTGATATCCCGCCGGGTGGTCGTCCGGCAGTCCTACTACTGGCCAGACCAACAGCTCAATTTCTGGATCATCGTGATGCTCGCATCGGGCGGTGTGCTGATTGGCGTCTTCGCGTCGTTCATCGTCGACCAGCAACATCTGGGCGGGCTCGGCATACCATGGTAGGTCCTCCAGTCCAACAAGATCCGGCTCCAAAAAGTCGAAGAACCGTTCGCTAACCTCCCCGCTCCCCCACAGGATCATGCCCTTCGGCATCGCCGTCGGCTCGCTGACCGTCATCTTCATCTGGATCCTGATCGCGCTGGTGCTGCAGCGGCGCCTGCTCCCCGGCGTCGTGATGATCGGCTCCTTCATCCTGCTGGTGCTATACATCGCCGGGCTGATCGAGACGGCGATCCAGCTCTTCGGCCCCGCGGGCAACGTCAACGGCCGCTGCCAGACGTACGTCTTCGACCGCCCCAGCACCGACTTCAGCCTCAACTCGCTCGCCTGGCTCGAGCAGAACAGCATCTGCCAGAGCTGGGAGGCCGTGTTCGCGTTCTGGATCATCGGCGCCGTGTTCTTGACGTGGATGATTGTGCTGGGCAGCACGGTCGCAAGAGGTGGATATGGCGAGCCGGATGAGTGAGGGAATGAAGAGCAAGGACGAGGAGAGATTGATGGGTCGCACGCGCAATGAATTTTGTTTCAGGGAGCATGGCGTTGGAAGATACAATGGACCGCAGCGGCTAAACGCTGTTCTCTCATATACAGGCGTTGTGATTATTCGGAGTCCATCCAAGAGATACCACCGCGCATTACGAGCACAGAAGACACATAAAGATGAGCAAGAAAGTCGAAGAATGAAGATGTCTCATGAGATTGAAGGGATATACGAAGTCCAACATCTCGTCATGTCATGTCCTGTATGCCATTTCATCTCACAACGTACAGTATCAATTCTACATACCTCGCTCGCGCACCCATATGCCCCTTCAAAGCTACAGACCCTACCGTCTCGCCGGCGCCGTCACGACCGCGCGACTAAACGACGCGCTCAACTTGCCCTCCTTCTCCATCGCCCGCTTGCGCTGCGCCGCCGTGATGCCCGCGCGATCCGTGACGGGGGCCGCGTTGAGGATGTGGTCGAACTCGTCATCGTCGGCCTCGTCGCCTACGTCGGAGCCGGACTCGGCGTCGGAGTCGACGAGCTGGGTGGAGGCTGCTGTGGAGGGGGTGGGGTTGCTTGGACGGGGGATGGATTGGGGCGTGCGGTCGCGGGTGGGTTGCGACTCGTCGTCTTCGATCGTCGTGGGGATGGAGGGTTTGGCAGGATTGGTGAACGGTTTCGACGCCAGAACGCGGCGGCGGAGTTCGGCCATTTGCTCCTCGTCGTCGTCGTCCGAAGGTGGCAGACCGTACGGGTCGTGGCCGCTCTCCTCATCCTCCGCGTCCTCGTCTGCGCCTCTTGCTTCGCCAGGCTTGGGGCCACCGAGCTGGATCCCGCCGAGACTGCTCCCGCCATCGCTATCCCCCGCCTCCTCCTCCTCCTCCTCGTCATCCGACCCCTCCTCCGAATCCACATCGATCTGCCGGCGGTTCAGATTCCCGCCCCGCCACGCATCATCCTTGTTCGTCTCGCGATCCTCGCGATCCTCGCGCCACTCATTCTCGATCTTGGCCAGCCACGCCGCCTCCGCCTGCTTCACCTCCTCCTCGTCCGCACACGCCGCATACCGCTTGAGCACGGCCTCGTTGATCTGCAGGAACGCCTCGCCGTACGAGAACGTGGATAGAATCTCCGCCGCCCACTCGGCATGCCCGCAGATGGCGAAGCACGCCGCCAGCGCCTCGACGCAGTTCAGCCGCCACGGCTTGCCGTAGTTGGTCGGGTTGGCGGCGATCAGGTAGGGCAGCAGGCGCGCGTGCGGCCCGCCGATCTTGCTGAACGGCACCTCGTCGATCCGCTTCCAGCTCGCCTCCACCACCGCCGCGCCGTACTGCTCCAGCAGCGGCCGGTCTGCTGGGCTGAGTACCGTCTTCGCCTTCGGGCTCACCACCACGCCCGCGTGCTTCTGCCCCACGTGCAGCTCGCGCATCAGCCCGAGGCGTATCAGCCGCTTGCCGGAGCAGCGCTTCGCGTCGCAGTGGTTCAGGTCCCAGGCGGCGGCCTTGAAGGCGGGTCGTTTGTGTGCGCCCATGCCATCTTCGCGGTCCGGGTGCGTGTGCTGGGCGTAGGTGCGGGGCCCGTTGGTGTGCTTCTTGCCCTTGGAGGCGAAGTCTTTCTTGTGGCGGACCATTGGGGGTGGGGATGTCGGGGGAGGGGATCTTGAAGAAGAGGTTGTCGCGGAAGGGAGGTCGGGACGTTGAGGAGGGTGCAGTCAGATCTCAAGAGTCGGAGTGTTCACAATAAGTAAGGTAGAGTTCCGATGCAGACAAGCAGATGCGGTAATACAGGTCCCTCGCTCGAGTCGGAAAGTTTGTGCGGGGTGCACCGCCACATCTGTACGTGATTTCATCATCGATCTCCATTACAATGACAAGTACGTGTATGCAATGGAGACAGACTATACTGTGAACGTCACGGTGGTGAGCGCCTTTGACTGGAAGCATCTCAGCTATCAATTGTTTCGCCGATCATACATGTATTACCAAGTTGCGATGGGAGGCAGGCTGAGAATGGATGTCGAGGTCAAGACATAGATCGTGTATGGTAGGCATCATCGGAAGAGATATGTTCTCACAGCGCAAATGGATGCAAAGGAAGAGCTCAAGAGTAAGAAGTCAATCTCCTTCATTTCATATACTAGGTAATGTTACAGGTACATAGGTTGCCGTCATATCATACAAGCATCAGGTGAAGAAGCAAATCCCCGGTCTGGCTCATCCGTCCGTCATTCTTCCTCAAGTCTGCATCGCCACCTCAACAGTTGTATGGAGCATTTGCAAACAACTCCGCGGTCCCGTTGTTCGGATACGAGTCGTGTTGATGCGAGGCGTGGTGAGGGTGTTTACGCTTCGACGTCGTTGGATAGGAAGTGGGGATGTGGGCCGGAGAAGCTTTCTAGTGCTTGTCCATGCCGACAGCGTGCTTGGCCTTGTCCACGACCGATGGCTGGGTGTCGGTGTGGGTCGAGCTCTCGACGTGATCCTTGGAGCGAGAAGTCTTGTCGTGGACTTCCTGAGAGGTCGACTTCTGGGAGTCGGGGACGGTGTCACTGTGAGAGGTGGGTTAGTGCTTGTGTGGGTGCGTGGGAGAGGTAATTGTCAACTCACCGGACAACCTTGTCAGCAGTGCCGGTGATGGTGTCCTTGGTCTGGTCCAGAGTCGACTTGGAGCTGTCGGGGGTCATCTTGTCGGCAGCCTCTGCGAGTCAAGTGTCAGTGGTGGTGCGGAAGAGCAAGACGAAGAAGCATGATGGACGAACTGTCGGTGAAGTCCTTGCGGCCAACATCAGTAGACATGATTGAGATGGGTGTTTGTTGATTGATGTCTTGTGACTTGATCGAAGGTGCTGATTGGTGCGGTTTAGAGTGATGTAACAAGTGGATGTTGTTGCAGAAGTGTTGGCTAGTTGAGGTTGAGTTGAAAGTGGATGATGAAGAGCAAGAAGAAGAGGATGTTGAAGAGGGAGATGAGAAGTTATATGCCTGTTGCGTTGACCTGCTGCTGCTTCTCTGGCGAGCACTCGAAGAGAGTTGCAGGCAGGTGGTCGTTGTTATGGCCGCGTCATGCAAGCACATGTACGGCAGGGAGGCACGAGGTCTGTCGTGGAACTCCCGACTACATCTGTGTGTGTAGTGAAGCAATCACGAAGGTGGTGAAAGTGTGAACCTACCTATGTTCGTACGCACAAGGCATGTTGAGAACCAGGATGTGCATTCAACCATATAGACGAAGCCTAAGTCAACCACGAGGATCAAGGTGGTTACATTGGAATTGCAAAGTCAAGTGTATGAATGAACTAATTCGTGGTACTTATTGAGACTACACATATGTATCTGATAAGAGAAACATGCTCCCCTATTTGCTCTGCCACTGGATCGACAGGGATGTCGAGTGACTGCTGCTCGTGTACACGGTCGCCTGCGTCGACCCGCTTGGCGTGCTATCGGCATAGAAGGTCTCGCCACCGTTGTAGACGAGGGTGCTGCCATCGCCGCTGAAGACGGTGGCGGTGCTGACGGACGAGCCGCAGGTCAAGGCACCGCTCGAAATGGCGCATTTACCCTTCGACGAGCTGAGGGTGAAGCCGCTGCCAGATTTGGTGGCGGTGAAAGTGGCGCATGTACCAGAGGTGTACCAGGTGCCAGCGGAGATGATGCAGCCGTTTTGGCTTCCTCCAGTGACGACGTCCAGGTAGCCGGAGCCGCTGAAGCTGCTACCCGGCGAAGTGGTGGAGGTCGGGCTAGCTGAGGTTGTAGTCGTCGAAGTCGGCGAAGGCGAACCAGAGGTCTTGGGAAGGTATTTGATACCCGAGCTCGGGCACGATCCACTGCTACCAACCACATCGGTGGCTTCGAAGGTGCCAGTCTGGACAGAGCCCTGGACGTTGAAGAAGTACCAGATCTCGTCAAGCGCGCCGCTTGCACAGCCGACGTAGACGGAGTGTCCGCCGCGGTTCTTGCCGAGAGCAGACTGGATGGCGCTGAGGGTGTAGGTTTGACTGGTGCTCGGGGTGATGCCGGCATCGCTCAACCACTGGTAGGTGGGCAAGGTCTTGAAGAGGGAGACGACCTTGTTGAAGAAGTCCGGCACCTCTTCGGTGGGTTGATAGTTGGAGTAGCAGTTGGGGTCCAGGGTGCTGATGCAAGTTCCATGCTTTCCCCATTCGTGCTCCCAGAAGCTCTCGTCGTTGCCTTGGTAGTCAGGCCTAGCAGGTCGAGTCAGTCATGGTTGTGTCGGCGGGGATGAAGCATGATCCAACATACCAGTATGTGTTCATGTAGTCCAGCAGATCAGTCTGGCCAGCAGCTTGCAGGATCTGAGTGATGTTGGTGTAGGCCCGCGAGCTATCGCAGTTGGCCTGGTATGTGCCATCACAGTTGTCTGGCCTGGTTCGTTCGTCAGTGAAGCTCGGTCAGCAATTGAGAACAGTACATACCACAATCCGTGGATGGTCCAACTGTTGGTAGGACCAGTTTGAGGGTTGGTATCCCAGAACTGAGTCTGGAGGAGAGCACCACCCGGGGCATTGAAGCAGCACAGATTAGATTGAGCGGTGGTGTTGTGGCACGACAGTTGGCCGCCAGATGGGCATGATGCTGAGGCTCGGGAGTTGAGGTCGCGCAAGACGGGGCTGGTCATGCCCAAGACGGCCTGCGCAGAGCCCAGGGCGGACAGCGCAAAGCCGGAGACAGATCGGACGGAAGGCATGTTGTTGGTGTATTGATGGTTGATCTCCGCCAGCACTTGGTCGCGGGCATCGACGAGCTTTTGTAAGGCCATGTTCGCCATTATTGCACCTACCAGCGACGCACCACGCTCGTGCAGATCGGTGGCCTGCAATACACGACTGTCGATCACTAATGCAGCGTCACTCGTCGGCCGCCCGTATGAGGTAGCAGGCCGTGGTTGTATCTGATGAGTAGCTCAGCGCCGGCCGTCGACGATTCGGTGTCAGAGACGCCCATCCTGCCGTCCTGCCTGTTTCAGGTGCACGGCCGAACAGGCGTGGGCAGGGCGAGGGTCGTCTGTGGTTGGGCCAAGACAGATGAGAGATCGACGTCGTGCTCGGACCGCGCCGATGGAACAATCGTGGCGACATTCTGATCGTCGAAGCGAGTGGCGAGCATGGCATTGCATTGCATCTAACACGCATACGGTCCTCTGGGATGCGACAATCAAGTATGATAACATACCGTCACCGTGGCTTGACTTGGTGGGACAGACATGACAGAGGACAAGGCTGGGCTGAGAAGGGTACGGTACTTATCATCTGTCTCCTCTCAAGCGTATAGAACCGGGATGCCTACCAGAGTAGAGATGAGCCACCTACAGACGAGGTAAGGTAGGTTAGGTACCTTAGTTACAGTACATGAATTACGTACCTGGCGCTGGCGATAACGGCGCGATAACTGCAGGCCGAAGTGGGCTTGGGCCGGCGGTGGTGGTTGTAGCTAGCTGCGGCGACGACACGACCTCTGCTGCTCAGATCGGATACACTAAGTCATCCACACCATGTTTCGACATGTTGCACGCGCCGGCAATGGCCTCATCCACAGCCCTCGCACGACTCCCATCCGATACAGCAGCTCCCTCTCCTCCACCATCAAGATCCAACATGTCCCCGCCCCTCACGCCGGCTCCATCACCGTCCTGTCGCTCAACCGGCCCAAGTCCCGCAATGCCTTGTCGAGACACCTCCTCTCCGAGCTGAACGAGCTGATCGAAGGGCTTCATGCTGAGAAGGCGACCGGATACACCAAGGCTCTGATCATCGCCAGCGAGAGTGATCATGCCTTCTGCGCGGGTGCAGATTTGAAGGAGCGAGTCGCAATGCAGCCGGCCGAGTATGTCCTCGCTACACCTCCCCACCTCCCAATGGTACATGACTGACAATCCATTTCCCCACAGAGTCCAAGACTTCCTGCGCATGCTCCGAGACACCTACACCCGCCTCTCCACCCTGCCCATCCCCACCATCTCCGCCATCGGCAGCACGGCCCTCGGGGGCGGTCTCGAACTCGCCCTCTGCACCCACTTCCGCGTCCTCGCCTCCACGGCCTCGGTCGGTCTACCCGAGACCAAAGTCGGCATCCTCCCAGGCGCAGGAGGCACCTACCGCCTCCCGGCGCTGATCGGACTGAACCGCGCCCGCGACCTCGTCCTCACCGGCCGTCGCGTCGGCGCACCCGAGGCGTACTTCCTCGGGCTCGCGGACCGCCTGGTGGAGATCACCGAGGACGAGGTGGATGCGCCGGGCGTCGCGCGAGGCAAGGTCCTAGAACACGCGATTGCGCTCGCACGCGATATCTGCGACGGTGGCCCGATCGCGACCAAAGCCGCACTGCAAGCCACGACCGACTGGGAGCAGGGAGAGAAGAGCGAGAACGCGGCGTACGACCTCGTCATGCACACCGAGGACCGGATGGAGGGCTTGCGGGCGTTTGCGGAGAAGCGGAAGCCGCACTTCAAGGGCAGATAATTAAGTGAACGTGCTGATGGATGATGGGTGATGTACAGGACATAGGATTGGATCGGATCGGATCTACGACGCTGAAAAGTTACGGGATAAATGTTGTGACGGACGATGAAAAACAAGTAAAGTAGGTATATACCATATCAGACCAGACCAGACCAGACCACTTTGAAAATGTGGCTGCCAACTTGATCTCGCCCCTCCAGAGGATACACTTACATCCCTTATACTCTCTGCCACGTCCGCCACATATTGCCACTAAAACCCAGATTCGATCTGTCCCTGGCTTCACTCAAGACAGGGTATTCTAGCAACACGCTGACTGATTACAGACACGCCCAGCGCTGGGCAAATTGCTCGTGGTGGACAGGCGCGAATCAAGGGATGTGCAATGCATGAAGGACGATCGGACGAGGAGAATGATGCTAGGTCCCACGAGAAAGCTTCGTACACTCGTGGCTATCCGGAAGCTATCTATCGCAGAGGAAGAAAGCGGAAAGAATCATAGAAGCCAGGCATTGCCTTTCCCATCCCATACGCCATGGCCCCCCGGACCTGGGCCCCAGCCTGCCCACGCCATCCCTACCGATACCCGCGTCACGCTGACGAGAAAGAAAAGCCACGCAGCGTCGCTACAGCGTCGCCGACGTCTATTTGCCGATGTTGCCGCCGGGGCTGGGGTCCTCGGAGGTGGTGGTGCCCGCGGCACCGGCGCCGGCACCGCCGTCGTTCAACCAGCCGGTGAGGAAGTTGGCGACGCGGCTGGCGTAGGCGGGGAGGTCACCGCCGACGGCCGGGTTGTACGCGCCCTGGTTGTACCAGGAGGCGGCGAGGTAGTAGACCTCGGAGTCGGTGGCGCCGCCGGACTGGGCGTCGTTGATGAGGGTGGCGAGGCCGTCGCCGGCGTCGGTGCCGGCCGCGCCGTCCATGATCATGCCGGTGATGGACTCTGTGGGAGGCGGGTCAGCGCGACGGGTCGGGAGGGGAGTGGTGGGGAGATGGGAAGGGATGTGTGCATACCTTGCGGGCAGGGGTTGACGACACCAAGGTTCTGGCCGTACTCGTCGTTTTGCTCGGTGTTGCAGGTGGAGTGGCCGTCGTGGTCTTGCATGAGACCCGGGTTGTAGATGGTGCCGCCGCTGTATGTCACGGCGGTGGTGGGCACGCGGACACAGCCGGTGGACTCGTTCAAGATGATGGCGAGGATGAAGCGGTGGTCCACGCCGGTGGTCATGGCGACCGACTCGATGGCGTTGTAGAGGTATCCGACCTCGTCGTCGCTGTCGTTGGGGAGACCGTAGATGTTGCCGCAGGATGCCATGAAGTTGGCCTTGTTGTTGTTGAACCTGGGATGCTGTGAGTGTTTGTTCCTCCATCGATGCTGAAACATCGTCTTACATGTTCTCGAAAGACACCCATTGGGCGATGCTAGGCCAGCCAGCACCGGTGGTGCCATCACCAGAGTAGGTGTTCTCGACGTCGGAACCATCGCCAATGCCATCCTGGTCATTGATGCTGGTGACAGCAGCGGTTCCAGTCACGGAAGCATTGGCGTCACGGGCGGAGACGCGAGTGGGGCCCTTGACGGCAGTCTTGGATGGGGCAGCAGAGGCCAACGCCAACAAGGCGGGCGCAGCGAAGAGGACGGAGCCGCGCATATTGAATGGTCAATGAATGCTATAAGAGGAGTAGTAGAAGCGAAGAAGTGGTGCTGGTGCTGGTACTGGTGCTGGTGCTGTCGAAAACAAAACCCATACCTTGAGGTTCATACTTATATATTGCTCTGACCGGTGAAGTGATGAGTGTCATGGCAGTGCCATGTTACAGTGAGTCCTGTCATCCTGCTCTATACAGACAAAAGCGTTGGACTCCGAGGTAGCATAGGTATGTTCCTACATTCGAGAAACGTGCTGCCCAGAGAACCAGAATGGTTGGTCTAAGGCAGCCCCATGGTCCATGACCAACGTGTTTGTCACCGCAAGGATCAGAGGTAGACTTTGGGAGGACGATCGCACAATCAATCCAGCAGGGAATCCGTGGTAACTCTCTTTTGAGGAGCAAGGCGGTCGCTGTATACCACGCGGCCAAGCTTATTGCTTACAACATTTTAAGTTACTCTTCCGGAGAGCGAAGCTGAACTTTTTGTCGGCTTGTCGAGATACCGACGTCGTGATAACTCGCCTGCTTTTGGAGAACGTCGTCTTTCGAGCGATGTCGAATTGTGTCATGCTATTAGGCGCGCAGTATCGTGGAGAGTGCTCTAATTTGCGCTACAGCTCCGAGCAGTATAGTCTGCGCTGGACTGGGTAAAAGTCAAGTGAGGATCCGCATCCGCATACCACATGGTCCACATGCGGAGGAATACAGGATCTGCGGAGGGTGCCCAGGTTGTTTAGCGCAGGATCTAGGGTGGTATGCATCGTGGTTCAACGGCTCTTCCTTTCCAAAAAGCGTCCGTACACAGTCGGTCGACAATACTGTGGTGCTTGGGCGGCTTGGGGCCATCCGTGATGGTCAGCGAAGTGATCGTTGTGGCCGTCGAAATGCTGTTCTGATTTGTGGGTATTCTACTAATATCATATGGCTCGTGAGAAGCGGCTGATTGATGCTGGCAGTACCTCCCAGCTGTCACCAGTGCCAGATATATCGTCAGCAGTCCGGTGTGTTCAGGGGCCACACACGAGATGTGGAGTAGTTACATGTAGCTGGAAGTGGTCCACTTGTGGCAGGAAGTCCTCAAATTCCATATTGCAGCTGAGGATGTCAGCGGTAACAAGTGCAGGTGTCCGAGAGCTTGCTCGCCATTGGATTGGCAGAAGGACTATGCGAGCTGTAAGGCGGACTATGCATCGCTGATCCTAAAATGATGCAAGATGCAAAGGATGATGCCCTCTCAGTAGTGATCCTTCACTAATGCAGATCATCGGCTAAGCCCCGAAGTTGCGATTGTTCTCGATAATCAGGTGCTGCGTACATGCAACTGTTCCATGCATGCACTGTGATGCCCGCACTTTACAATGTGACTCGAGAGATTCATCCGAGACTGATGTTGTTGTACCGGGGTCTATGGTGATATGCCACAGCGTCATAAAATTGGTAGACAACGCCACATGGAACACACATGTGTTGAATCATCTGAACGACGTATAAGGTTACGGAAGTGGCGTGATGATCTCCGGCCCGTCGCCCTAAACCTAACTCCACCTCCGAAGCCAACCACGCCATCTCCACCCCGTTTTCCTATGCCCCATGGATTGAGCAAACATCAGCACAGTTTACCATCAAACTCCTTTGCAATGCCACAAACCATCAAGCCAACACGCACGTCAGCTAACAAGTCTTTTGTCGTGTATCACGTCCTTCAGCATGGCTTCTGCAGTCTCGCTGCTGCTCGCCGTTGTGCCGAGCCGCCGTCAAAATTGAAATGGGCTTCGGAAAGCGAAGTGAACTCCAGTCGCCATTACACTTAGGCGTACATAGTCGTCCGCCTGAGGCCCCCTACGTGCTCCATAGTCAGGTGGATTCATACGCTGTGCTTTGTTCGCAATGCATAGCGTGGCCAACCGAAGCAGAATGCTGGACGCCAAATCCTATAGAAGAGGGTAAAGCCTTGATGGTATATCATGCTTGATCACCACAGCAGTTCGGTTTGATATCTTTCAAGTCATCCAGTCACTTGCACGCGGTACTCCTCTTTGGTCAATCCTGTCGTTCTGAGAACAACATGGTGTCTTCCCTTCTTCACCTTGCTCCTTTGTTGGGCCTTGTTGCTGCTCTGCCAACCAACTCACCTCGCAGCGCAGGAAGTGCTCAAGTCAGCAACATCACCAGTGATGCGACCACTACTTCGACTTGGTGGTACCCCAACCTTGACCACACCACTGGAGCTGTGCGCGATTACGATCCGGACCTGGGCACCGACTACGACTACCCTGTATACGTTGCTGTTGACTCCGGCGACTCTCAAGGGTTGATCAATGCTTTGATCTCCGGCGGGCCCAATGGCGACCGCGACAACATGAAGATCGTGGGTGAGCCCCGCACTGTCTACTTGGCGCCTGGCACGTATTCCTTGACGGAGACGCTGTACATGGATACCGACACCATCATCATTGGTGACGCCAGTGCGCCCCCAACCATTCAGGCAGCATCAGGCTTCTCTGGAGATTATCTTATCGTCGGTGGACAGGGTGACGAATCTGACGAAGGCGGAGAAGTTCATTTCTCCGTTGGTATCAAGAACGTCATCCTTGACACAACCCCAAATGCTGGAACGACCAGCTTCTCCGCCCTGAGCTGGAGAGTGGCACAAAACTCGCACTTGGTTGGCGTTACCTTCAACCTGCCTCAAGGAGCGCACACTGGTACGTATCAGGCCGTTATGCTGTAGATCTCACAGTCCTAACCATTGGCAGGTCTTGAATTGGGCCAGGGTTCGACAATCCAGGTTGGCGATGTCACCATCAACAATGGTAGCATTGGTGCCCACATCGACGGAACTCAACAGGTTGGTCATCCTTCGCGGATCTCGACGATACTCAGAACAGCCTTGCTTACTTTCCGCACAGGTCACTCTCAAGAACTTCAAGTTGACCGACTGTACCATCGGCATCCAGGTTGATAACGGCTTTTTGTCGAACGTCTTTGGTGCAACCTTCACCAACGTGGGACAATCTGTGCTCTTCAACTCCGGCTCGGCGTGGATGTCTGTCATTGACGCCACCTCCGTCAACTCCGGAGACTTCTTCACCTCCAATGTTGCCAAGCCCAACTTCATGCTTGAGAACATCAACAAAGACACTACAGACTCAAACATGGTCACCGTGAACGGGGACGTGCTTGTTGCTGGCGAGAGCACTCTCGGCACATATGTGTATGGCAACACCTACGGCGCTTCTCCGGTGTACCAAACCAGCCCGAGCAGCGTCCCATTGGCAAGACCTTCGGAACTTGCCCCTGGCGGATCGTACCCAATCTCTTCTGCCAACCAGTACCCTGATGCCACCGTCGACGATGTCATCAACTTGAAGGATTCCGCTCAGAACGGCGGCTTCACCCTGTACGGTAACGGCTCGATTGATGAGACCGCTGCTCTTCAAGGTGCTCTCAACACTGCAGCCTCCGCCGGAAAGATTGCCTACCTGCCATTCGGTATCTACCGTGTCACCAACACTGTCACCATCCCCATTGGTACCAGGCTTGTCGGAAACGGCTGGAGCACCATCTCTGGGTACGGAGACACCTTCAACGACCAGTCTAACCCTGTCGCTGTCGTACAGGTAGGCGCTTCCGGCGATGTGGGCACCGCAGATATCCAGGACATGCGTTTCACCGTCGCTCAGGCACTCGCAGGTGCTATCATCTTGCAGGTGAACATGGCTGGTAACAACCCTGGTGACGTCGCTATCCACAACTCGCTCATTACTGTTGGTGGAACTGTCGACAGCGAGATTGACTGCAGCAGCGAAGCAACCTGTCTCGGAGCCTACACCGGCTTGCACTTGACCAGCACATCCTCTGCCTACATCGACAACTTCTGGGCTTGGATCGCTGACCACGACGAGACGGGCTACGGCGGTGGCATTGACATTTCCGCCAAGGGAGGTGTCTTAGTTGAAGCTACCAAGGGCACCTGGCTCGCCGGTCTTGGATCTGAGCACTGGTGGCTCTACCAGATCAACTTCAACGGCGCCTCCAACGTCTTCACCTCCATGTTCCAATCAGAGACCAACTACCACCAAGGCAGCGGCGCTGCCGCCACACCTCCTGCGCCTTGGACCCCTCTCGACTCCGACCCTGACTACTCATGGTGCGATGACAGCACCGACTGCACCATCGGCGCCGCCCAGTACTACAACGGCGGTAGCAACTACTTCCTCTACGGCGCCGGCAGCTGGAACTTCAACGACGACACCCAGGGCAACATGAACGTCATCAACCAGGACATCACCAGCTCTCATCTGTACGGTCTTTGTGACCACGCCGCGACCGACCTGATGCGCCTGCCCGACGGCACCCGTTTCGGCAACGGCGCAGATGGTGGAGACGGCTACACCGGCAGCTGGGGCTCTCTCGCCGCCGAGTACTCCACCAGCTAGATGGACCACATCCGAAAAAGCTTTCGTCTCTGTACTTTCCGCACATCATCATCGCGTTCCGCCTCGAATCGCTGGCAATCTCCCTGTTCACTTTTGCTCGTGGAGTCTTAGGGGGCGACCTTGGCAGGATAGGGTCTCAACGTCGGCATGAACTTAGGTACATTTGGAAAAGGGCCAGTGTGGGACAGACCAGGCACAGAGGGAAAGGCGGAGCCGGTCCGGCATTTCATGTTGATATATTCCTTGCACATATTTCACGAATTTCGTCTCTCCAGAATCGCTCTCTACTCGTCGTTCTTTGGAGTTCAGTATGACGTGTCTGTCTGCCTCTTCTTTTGCAATAATGTTTACCGTGGTTGTTGCAGTTGATTGTATCGGTCGTTAGTAGCGGTTGGACATCTTTTCGCGTGCGATGGCCCTCGTCCACGATCAGTGAGATGTGTCACTACCACGACTCCTGCTCGGAGACATACACACTACTCGAGCTAAAGGTACCATCAAAACACATGCAAGGGTTGTTGACTCATACTATTCTTTGGGTCATGATCTGTGATTCCATGAATAGCGTGAAGGTATCATGTCTACTGTAGCTTTAGTCGCCGTTATACCCCAACACGCTCAGCTCCTTCCGCACTCCTTCTTCTGTGCCGATCTTCAGCACCTGTGTGCCCTCCAACTTCTCGCCGCCGGCTTGTCGCATCTTGAGATCGTCGATTGCCCGTAACTTCTTGAGCAGGGACCTGATCTTCTTATCTTCGATGGAGCCAGTCCCCGGGCTGGTGACGGTCAGCTCCGGGGCTGGAGCTGGGGCGGCGGGAACTGGTGGTGCGGACCGCCCGTTCATCGCGCCGTTCTTCATCGGAGTCTGTGGTGCCGTGTTGACAGGTGGACCGCGCGGGCGACTGGCTTCGCGCTTCCTGGACGGGGCGCGCGGCGCGTCTTGCGCAGACTTGGAGCGGCTTCGAGGTCTGTCCTTCCGGGTAGCGTTTGGAGCGCCGTTTTCGATCGGAGTTGCCAGACCGGCAGTCTTCGCCTCGGCCTCCTTCTGCTTTTTAGCCTCTCGCTTCTTCTTGTTCTTCAGTGCGGCTTTGCTGAGATTCTCATCGCCGTCTGCCGTAAGACTGACCCCTCCTCCAGCAGCCGCACCTGGCGGCAACTTGGGCTCGATGGTCTCGGCACCAGGGACTTCACGCCTCCTGGGTCCTGCCCTGAAAGGCCCACCATTAGCTCCCGCATCCTTTCCAGACATCATCTCTCTCACAAACGCCGCGCCACCTTCATCCTCACGCTTGAAAGCAAGCGGCGTCGCGGTGCCTCGAGCTCCAGGAGGTCGATAGGCACCAGCAGGCTTCGATGGAGTCTTCACGGTCCCCAGGAATGCCAAGGCTGAAGCATGTGGAGTGGATGCAGCCGGTACCGCATCACCAAGTGGGTGCGTCTGAGCGGCCTGCGGCCGCCATACGACATGGTAGAGTTCGTGCATATCTTCGTTGTACATCAAGGTGCCATCCACGTGCCAGATACGGATACCGTTGTCCACTCGCAATCTCGGACTTGTAGTCGCGGCCAGGATATGCCTTCCATCAGGGCTCCATTCACATGTACTAGTGTTACTAGCCTGGATAGTGCACACTTTGGTGTAGTTTTTCTGCAAGTCGTAGATATCCATTTGGCCTGCCAAGTTTCCAAAGCCTGCAACGATGACGAAACGCCCATGAGGAGAGAAGATAATGGTGTTGCGTGGGCCAAGATTGAAGTTGTGAGTCTCCACAGCTCTTTGGTTGAAAATAGAAGTTTTCGCGGGCATGTAGCCGTACACCACGCCGAACTCTTTCGAGTTTGGAGACCATGATACATCGTGAATCGGACCCTCTTTGTCCAGCTGGACACGCGAATCAAAGCCGCCATTGGCGCTGAGCAGGTACATGTTGGTCTCGCCGTAGTAACTTTTGTTACTCTTGTCGACCTCGGTTTGCGCCAGAACGATCAGGCTTGTTCCTTCTTGGTTCCACTTCAATTGCACCTTGTCTCCTTTGTAGAATGTCTTCTGCGACACTGGGGACGCGAACTCGGGCACTTTGAATACCTTGACTGCCGCGGGCTGGCCTTTGCGCTCTGGGACGAAAACTGCAACCGAATGAGTCTGGCCAGGCGATAAGGCAAAATCGGTGACACCCTCCACGCGTAACTTGTTCCAGACAGTTCCGAGATCGTTGCTTTCAAAGAATTGAACTTCGTTGGTTACCGTGCGCGCACAAAATCTTTCATCCGAAGTGTACTGCAAGTTCCAGCCCGTCTGATTCTTCTGCACAAACTTGCCAACCACGTCTCTCGCCCCGCTTTCCGCAGCATTCTCGTCAATCGTACGCCATACTTTCAGATTCTTGACGGCATTCCCTTCTTCGTCTTTTGCTGGCCTCTGCCACGTTATGATGTACGTGCCAAAGTGCGAGAAGCCAAGCTCGTAGACATTGTCCGCTGGCAAAGTGGTGACAACGTGGCCGGTGGAAGCATCAACTACGGTGACACACTCTGGCGATGCCCAGGCGAAAAAGCGACCGTCGGGCGAATACACGCAGCATCGCAGATTACCTGTCGGTCGTTGGAAGCCCGGTAAGTTTTCGTATACAGGCGCGGCATCGAACACACCAATATGCTTGGATGTGCGATCTATCCCGAATTAGCACGGATCGAGTCGGTCTTCGAGGAGTGTAAGATCTTACATGCGAGTTGTGTGAGCTGCGACATAGTCGGAAAGCGATTGAGATACTCGATTGACTTGGTTGTAGGAGTATATGTGTATATTTGGCTTCGAGGATGGTGAGATTCGTGCGCTGTAAGGTAACTGTGGGGCGGTCACAGGCAGTGGCTGGTAGCTGGTTTGCTGAGTTGAATAACTAAATCCACCTCAGGAGGGATTGACAGCAGCGCAGTCAGCTGGAGCGCAGCGCGGGAGTGTGTCCGGTGGGAAGAGAGGAGGGGGGAGGAAGATGAGGTCGAGGATGAGGTGAGGATGTCAAACAGCACACGCGCAAATCCACGCATGGCCCCGTCATATGCCAAGATTCCGGAAAATACAGCGGGTGTTGCCGTCTGCAACCTTACCTTATTATGTTGCCTTCTATATGGAAGATCCGAGTATTCTAAGAAGAAACATGCTGAACCTGGTATGTATGCTCAAGTAGTCTCTGATGGACATATATATGGTCGGTCGATATTGCTGATCGAAAGCGCAACCCGGCTCGTATAGTATCCTCCATGCCACCATACATAAATGTTTCGGGACGAACTTCGCAAAGAACGCGTATCGCCCGCAGTAGCCACATACTACCCTTCAAGCATTCCATGACTGCGAAGCACACATCCACTGCCTCACCGGAGTTCGATCTACTATTCTGCCAATATGTTCGAGTATGTGCTGGACACGTAAGTAGTGCTGCGGTGAAGGTTCGCGATCGACCGAGTGACGACAGCGCCCGCTATCGCTGCATCCTCCCGCGCCTAAACAGCACATGCACACTTCGCAGCCATGCCGAACAGGACATGTGATGTCGCTACCCATACCCGCGGTGTGACTCCTGCTAAAGCGTTGATGGTCCTGTTACTTGACACTCAACACATCACCGCCGCTGCCACTTCTCGTGTCTTCTCTCTTCACTCGACTCAGAAAGCCGCTTCCTTTCGAGCTGTCTAACGTGTGACGAACATTTGGAGGAGTGCTCGGCCCCTCGATCTACGACCGTACGATTATTCAGTTCCGTTCGCCGAGCTTGCTAGGTCTTGTAGTTAGACCATCAGCAACGATTGTTGTTCCCAAGAAGCAGACCGGCTTCGTTGCGAGTTGTGCTAATTGTTGCGCCTTCGTATCTGCTTGCCAACATGGCTGACTTCCTCGCCAACCTCTGGGAATCCGTCTTCACCCCTGGACCAACTCCTACTCTGATCATCGCGACGAATGTGGCTTTCGCTGCCTTGCAGCTTCTCCTTGCCGCGCTTCTGTTGGCGACCCGCAGCATCCACTTCGTCATTCTGTCCACCCTATGCGGCGGCCTCTGGTACAGCATCAACTGGTTCGCAAGGGAGCTGGACGCCGCCAAGGTCAAAGAAGAGGAGGCCAACCGGTTGCGTAAAAAGACGAAGCAAGCGAGTGACTGGAAGGCGAAGGGCGAGGTAGGGGATAGCGCCGATGACGAGGGCGGTAATACAGAGGTAGAAGACGACATAGTGAAGAGCAGCAGCAGAGTGGCATACGAGCCTACCGCAGCAAATGAGAGGGTGAGAGAGGAGATATTGGATGCAGTGCGGGCAAGCGGCAAAGCTACACAGGGTGCCGCAACGTCAAGCTCGCGGTCTCTGACGGACGGACAACTCAGGGCCCGTCAGCAGAACATCGACGAGGCAGACAGAAGCGGCGAGATCAGTACAGACAGTGAATGGGAACAAGTAGAAGGGGAAAGATGATCTCATATGCTGATGGATCTGATGGAACTGCATATGCCCAGCAGAGGCACGTGGTCATGTGCTCAAGAGGCGACGAACGCTGTATCTAGAGCGCGTAGCATATGATCGCATTGCTATATTGACAGCCAGATACCTGGAACTCATCTGATGTATATTTGTGGACCCCATTCTCAGTGAAGACGAACATGAATATACGGTGGATGACTCAGCGCCAGCTTTGCCGTTTTATCAACTTCCGCTGCGCTTTCGAAGCACAATCACTATAACATCACCCCAGATCTCTGTAACAAACGACAGTAGCCACAACTTGTAGCAGCCCTGAAGCCAGCCAATGTCACAGACATAGTATAGATCTATGCACACTCCACGAGTGTGGCGCTGTGTGCGGCTCGTTCGTGCTTATGGTGGATGACTGAAGTGAAGTTGATCCCGATGCGGATATGGCGCATGGTAGCGAGTATCCAGATCCAGGCCTCACATCGCAGACTCCATACCCTGCAATAGGGTCTCAGGGCGATGCATCACAGTCAAGAGGACGAGCTGACAGCTCCAGCAATTCCAGTTCCAGTTCTGGACAAAATGCGTCGTCATCTATGAATGAACTGCTGACCAAGTATAACACGAATGCTTCACAATTCTACGCGCAGAATGGCTTTCCTGGGTCGAGCTCGTCACATCCGTGGCCCGTGAACAGCGTGAGTGATGAGACCAGGGACCTGCTGGAGGCTGAACCGGAGCCGGAACCAGTGCTTGAAGGTGATCTCCTATCACACCATCTTCTGAACAAGCAACCCATATTCTCTTCAGATGAGGACGAAAGCAGTGACGAAGATGTTGCGGCTGACCAACCATCTGCTGCTGGCCCTGCTCATCCACTGAGCAGTGGAGACGGTCGGGCCCTGACTCGGGGTCGTGGGCGAGGGCGAGGGCGAGGGCGAGGGCGAGGTCGGCCTCGCGGATCTACCGGACGTGGAGGCGGCTACAGACAGCTGCTGAAGGGCACTGAGCACGAAAATGTTGGACGAAAGATCAAAGCCAAGGAGATCGATCGAAGATCAGGACCCAGAGCACCACGACCAAGAAAAGTGCCGGACCCAGGCCCCGAGTTCAGGGATCTCATGGGTCGCGCAATGTCTAGCCGCCTAGATGGCCGGCTGGAAGATGCGATGGAGCTTGCCCGATCTGCCATTCAGGCGAATCCAGAAGTCTTTCAGGCTCACTTTCTGTTGTCCGAGATACTCACGGGTCTTGATCGACACGTCGACTCGCTGATCGTCTATGTGAATGGCTGCAACACAACCCGAGATCCCGACGCCTGGCTTTCGGCGGGACAACGCGCATGGGATTTCGCCGAAAGTGAGACTGAGCGGTACAGCTATCTACAGCTCGCAAAGTTCTGCTTCGACAAATGCGTGAAGTACCGATTTGGCGACTTAACGGCTCGTGGAAGACGACTCGACTACTGGCTAGAGTTCGGTCCCGAGCACAAGGCACGAAAGGAAGCGAAAGGTCTGGCGCGTGAAGATCCTTACAACCTGGACTACGTACGGCTCTATGCAGAATTGTGCACCAGAAGTGGCGACAAGGTGGAAATCGACAAGGCGAAGATTGTGTACGAGCGAGCCTTTGACCACTATCATGCAGAACATTCCCATTTTCCGCAACCAGATGAATCATGGTCTTTTCTTCACATTTATCTGGAGCTGACAGAAAACACCGGACAACCCACCTGGGCCGACAGCATAAAGCGACTGAAACGATATGCTCGCTGGTTCCTTGGGCGCAAAGATGAAGTGTTCTGGGAAGATTGGGATGACGATCGAGAATTCGACAGCGATCCGCTGCGAAGGGGCCAGCGTGTGCCTGAGTTTCAACAAGGTCGAGCCAATCTCGATCGGATGAGTTATGGCGAGGGTCTTCCGCTGGAGATTCGTGCCAAATATTTGTTCCTGAGGCTGAACATGGGGTTTGGGTGGACGGAAGAGGTTGAGAGACATGTCGAAGAGTTCTTGAAGTTCTCAGACGACGAAGTGAACGACTTTGCCGATGTCTACCTTGCTGTAGCGAATAAACTGGTTGCACATCGCTACTTTGACCATGCCATCAAAATTTCAGAACTACTCCTGGCTCTTCCAGGACAAGACGATGATGAACTATTCCTTGGCCTCGGACATTGTTATCGGAACACCAATAGACTGGAAGAGGCCGAGAAATACTTCCGAATCGTGATGGACAAGCATCCGAACAACATTCGTGCACGCGTCGAGCTTGCGAAGATGTATGAAGCAAGCCAAAGAAAGGCCGAAGCCCTGGCACTGGTCCAAGAAGTCTTACGATTGAGCAATCGAGATACTGTGCTCCGGAACAATCTGCCTATGCCACCGCCAGCGAATAGATCAACGACTGCAGGAATGAGGCAGGGCAGTGAGCCCCCAGATACTCCTGGATCATGTAGCAGTCCAGAGGCCGACACATCTATGGTTATAGATGAGCTCATCTCGAAGAAACCGGCGGTGAAGCCACGGGGCAGAAAGCGTAAAGAACGAGCAACGAAGGAACTGTCTGTATGCAGGGAGGAGTCAGTAAGACTTCCAAATGACCTATCCACAAACACATATCAAAGGATTGCACCACGGCCGCAAGGCGCTATCGTTCTACCCGCAAACGCTTATCCCGCAGGGCGCAAGACCAAACGAAAAGATCCGCTCGACGTCGACTCATCAGCCCGTAGAAGAAGACAACGATTGATAGCGCCACTCCATCCCAACCACGCCGCAACACAGGCACGCATACAACGAATGCAAGACGAAGCTTCTATGATCAAAGCCAAATTCGAGGTGGTTCAAGAATTGTGGCCTGTTGTCGAGCAGGGAGACGATGAGAGTGCGATACGAATGTGGTCAGAGGAAGCGCGCGGTATGGTGGAGGCTTTCATGTCGATGGATGTCTTCTATCCTCAACGGGACAAGAACATGCCGTTCAAGGGCTACTCCACCAGAGGCAACCAAGGCGGACAGTCAACCAGGCTTGTATTCGAAATGCAGGCCATGAAAAGTAGGCTCAAAGACAGCATCTACACCGAGGATGGCGAGGAGAACGATGATGATGATGAAGGTCCGGCTGCGCCGCCCATCGACGCACCGAGAGACTTTCACGGAATCGCCTTCCCAGATTGGCACCACATATTTGTGGACTTGATCCTGCTTTACGCACACAAGCTCGCGGACAAAGAGAGTTGTTATGCGGTGGCCAATGGGGTCAGAAACGCCAATGTTTTTGTGCATGATCCTGTATTGAACAACATCTCGATGGCTGTCTCATTCTGCATCGCGTTTGTCTTCAACGACAGTCGTCTCGCTACAGATTGTGCACGAACTTACATTGTAGACAGCCAATTTCGGTCCGGAAATGCATACCAGCTGATGGCAGCGGTGTCTCGATTATGCTACGGTAATAATCAGTTCGCTACCGGTCCGACACAGAAATTTGTGCTCCGTAGTATGAAACAGCATGATTACGCTTTGATGAAGCCGGAAGTTCGAGACAAGATCGATTTCTCCAACCAAACACGCGGCCTTCGCAACAAACTCGCCGCCTTAGCTCGTCAAAAGCAGCCAGAACACCTGCCGGGTCTGCTCTTGCATTACGGCCATCAGACGTCTGATTCGACCTCGTCATTCACGGCGCTCAACTATTTCCATCGGGTGCTTGCATTGCAGCCGGAGAACATAAGCGTGCATCTCAGTATCGCCACAACATTCATCCACAATGCCATGAAGCGGCAGACCGACAACCGGCACTATGGCGTGCAGCAAGGCCTTGCGTTTCTGTACCGTTACTATGAGCTTCGAGTAGCGGGAGGGAGCATGGCTCATCTACAAGAAGCGGAGTTCAATGTTGCGCGGACTTGGCACATGCTCGGTCTCACGCATCTCGCCATCCCAGGCTACGAGAAAGTCCTCGAGCTGAGTCCACTGGTGAAGAAGGAGGTGGAAGATCGGCATGGCGCCGTGGATGGGGTAGTGGTTGGCGAGGATGGCGTGGTCGACACCGTCGAGACGGAGGACCTTGCAGCAGAGGCGGCATTCGCATTACAAGGGGTCTTTGCTCTGGCAGGAAACCTCCACGCTGCCAGAGCCATCACGGAGCAATGGTTGGTGATGTGAAGACGACGCTCATGGACATGGAAGATCGAGGCTTTGTATCGACATCAGAAGAGAGTAACGAGATACGAGGTGATGTATGATTATTGTATGTAAGCACATAGCTGATGGCTCACGTGCCATTCATGATGCCCCGTGGAGTCCTCGATTGGCTGTCGATGCATGCGGTGATAAGTCAGTCGCAGGAGCTATGAAGTACAGGTCCGCCGCACGAGAGCTGCACATTGTGATCAGAGGCAACAGGTGAGATGCCACTCGCACGACTCGCTATCACACGACACTCGCCCACCGCATAACATATATCAACCACCTCGCCATCTCTTGTCTCTTACTTGCTCGCCCGCAACTGTCTCCCCTTGAGCCCCTCCACCCCACCCTAGTCTCATCTCGACATCATCCAGACTTGGCCGTGCTCCAAACGCCGATTCAGGATTTACCAGATACCGCCTGAGCCGGTACACCAGCGTCATTGTCTCCGTGACATTGATCTACTGCTCGATTATACAGCCAAACGCGCGTGGCTTCACAATACCACTTGAAAATTTCATTCGACCAGATCTCAATCCGGCTCTCTGCTCACCGCCGACCTCTCAACGACATTCGGGAGATCGACCTCTCCTTGGCTCTTATCGTGCGCGAACAGTCGCACCCCTCCCGACCCTCCACTCCACTCGACAATGGTAGGTAAAGAGCGAGACAAGAAGCTGGGCGATGTGAGCGATACCACGACCGAGCCTGGGGCATCTGGCCTCTCCTCCGGAACAGTCACACCCACACCAAGTGCCAATGGGAAGGATATCGCTCCCGATGGCAAGGTGCCAGACGATAGCAGCAAACTCCGCACATTCCTCTCCATCCTCAAGCGCTTCATCGGCGTGACCGACATTGCTGCTGTGCGCTTCAGCTTGCCCGCACAGCTGCTTGAGCCCATTCCCAACCTCGAGTACTGGCACTATCTCGACCGACCCGAGACGTTTGTGGCGATTGGCGACAGTGAAGAGGCGCTGGGACGGATGCTGGGCTGCTTGCGGTTCTGGTTCACCAAAGACTTGAAATATGTGCACGGGAAGCCGTGCAAGCCTTACAACAGCACATTGGGAGAGTTCTTCCGGTGTCAATGGGACGTCGAAGACACGGCGCCGTCATTGGTGGGCGCGGAGACGAAGACAAACATGCAACAGACGCCTCTTGCGCCGGAGGGATCGTCGACCAAGAACAAGCATGTCCGCGTCAGCTATCTGACCGAACAAACCTCTCACCACCCGCCCGTCTCTGCGTATTACGTAGATTGTCCGGACAAGGCGATCACGGCGGTGGGATACGACCAGCTCAGCGCCAAATTCACAGGCACGAGCATTCGGGTGACCCCCGGGCAATACAATGAGGGCATCTATGTATCATTGCACAAGCGTGGCGAGGACTACCGGTTGACCCACCCGGCCGCATATCTGGGAGGATTCCTACGTGGCAACCTTTCCGTCACGGTTGCCGACACCTGCTTCGTGAGCTGCGCTCAGACTGGCATCAAGGTCATCCTCCACTACCTCGAGGAGGGCTACTTTGGCAAGACGCAGAACAAGGTCGAGGGTGTCGTCTACAAATGTAATGTTGAGAGAGACAATACCACACGCATCAAGGACGTGCCCGACAAAGACGTGCTCGGTCGGATAGACGGCTGCTGGACGGACAAAGTGTTCTTCTCCTACGGCTCGACGGACTTCAAGAAGACGGCAGAGAAAGACCGCATCCTGCTCGTCAACGTAACGCCGCTGCGCCCCATCCCCAAGATCTGCCCGCCCCTCAACCAACAGCTCCTCAACGAGAGCCAGCGCTTCTGGCACGACGTCACCGAATCCATCACCGGCAAGCAGTTCACCGCCGCCACCAACCAGAAGACCGTGATCGAGGAGAAGCAACGCGAGCGCGCGGCCACACGCAAGGCCGAGGGCAGAGACTGGTCGCCCCGCTTCTTCACCGGCGCGACGGAGCCCAAGGGTCGGCCGGAACTCACGGCGGACGGCAAACTCGCGCTGCAACGGTTACACGACGGCGAGTGGACGTTGGAGGCCCCGGCCGAGTATGGCGCTTTGTAGGGGCGGCCGAGGTCGGGACGGCTTCTCGCAGCATGAGACGGGTTATGAAATACGTGGGAACGGCTTTTGGGACACGCATATAGATGAACACGCTACGATGCGCCAGATCTTTGTAACATGGCCCGCTGGTCGATGGTGCTCGCCCAACATGCCTTTATGTGGCGTCTTCTGCCGGCCGTTACGGAGTATTGGCATGACGAGGTGATGCTGCCTAGCTATTGTAGCTCTTCGCACATGATCTTCTTATTTTGCTCACATTGATATGCGGAGTTGGGTTGGATAGATGCACTACGTACATACCTTACGTGTACTCCATGGAAGCCCTGTGTCAGTGCTGGTGTCCATTCACTACCGCGGCGAATTACATGCATAGGTAGGAGATCGTATTTGTGGTACATATCGTACTGCTGTAGACGTAGTGGTATGGAGCTACATACATGGAGCTGAGAACTCCCAGCACATTTCCTGGCTTCCGCCATCATCCTCACCCACCGTCGCCTGCTGTGACGAAACAGCCAGGCCGAATCTGCCCAGAGAAGCATTTCCTCTAGACTTCTGTTGAAGTTCGAATTCATATCCATCGCCTCTGGTACATAGTAGGACCACAGGATAATCACGTTGAGGAAGTGAAGTGCTTTACCGCCTATACCACCGTCTGAGTTCCCCCTTTCCTCCTAAATCACTGAATGCCTGAATTGCATTGGAAAGAGCCAATAGGTTGAAGCCATTGGCGCGCCCCGGACACCATGCTGCCATGAAATTTTATGTTGAAGTTTGCAGATTCTGATAACCTTTTCGAAACAGACGAAGTTGAATCCTCCTTAAAACGCCGCGGTCATACAAGTCATTTCGACTCAAGGGAGATGTTTACACAGGAAGTGGGAAGGTGCTGGCCCATGCCGCGATCTCGGCTTTCAGAGCCTTGATTTCGGCCTGCTCGCCCTTGGCCACGGCAGCCTTGAAGTCCTTTTGCTTGTTGGCCTCCTTGGGCAGACCAGCCTGGATGCTCGTGGTGAGCTTGATGCACTGGTCGATGTAGTCGGCGATACGGTCGAAGTCCTTCTCGCCAAGTCCGCGACTTGTCATCGCAGGAGCACCAATGCGGATGCCACAGGGAGTAAGTGCAGACTTATCACCAGGAGTCGTGTTCTTGTTGCATGCAATGTTGACTTGGTCGAGTACAGCCTCCACTCGTGCACCGTCGAGTCCCAAAGGCTTGAGATCAAGGAGGACCATGTGGTTGTCGGTACCGTCAGTGACGAGGCGGTAGCCTCTAGCCTTGAAGGAGTGCTCGAGCTGCTTGGCGTTCTTGATGACTTGTTCCTGGTACTGGACGAACTCCGGGGTTTGAGCTTGCTTGAGAGCAACGGCTAGTGCGGTGATGGTGTGGTTGTGAGGTCCACCTTGGTGTCCAGGGAAGACGGAGAAGTTGATCGGTCCCTCGAGATCGTACAGAGTCTGCACCTCTTTTCCGCCCTTCATCTCCGTCTTGCGCACGCCTTTGCGGAAGAAGATCATAGCACCACGTGGGCCACGAAGAGACTTGTGGGTGGTGGTGGTGACGATATCTGCGTACTCGAATGGCGACTTGTTCACTCCCGCAGCGACAAGACCGGAAATGTGGGCCATGTCCATCAACAAGTAGCAGCCAACCTTGTCAGCAATCTCACGCATGCGCTTGTAGTCGATTTCGCGGCAGTATGCAGACGTGCCAGCGACAAGAACCTTGGGTCGGTACATCAATGCGTTCTGCTCAAGCTGTTCGTAGTCGATGAGACCCGTCTCCAGGTTTACGCGGTACGGGAAAGTCTCGAAGTAAGTGCTGACGGCGCTGATTTTCCTGGTGGGTGTCTGGTAACCGTGGCTCAAATGTCCACCATGAGGTAAATCCAGACCCATCAAGCGATCATGTGGTCGCATGATCGCTTGGTACACCTGCAAGTTTGCTGGCGAGCCTGACAAGCATTGTACATTGACACCCCACTTCTCTGGGTCCAGACCGAAAGTCTTGAGAGCTCTGCTCTGGCAGGTGAGCTCGATCTGGTCAATGTGCTCATTGCCACCATAGTATCTTGCACCAGGGTATCCTTCGCTGTACTTGTTGCTCATGGGTGACCCAAGGGCGTCGAAGACGGCTCGTGAGGTGACGTTCTCGGACGCAATGAGCAGAATGGACTCCCGTTGACGCTTGATCTCCTTCTTCATGATCTCAGCGATCTCGGGGTCCAGGTCGACCAACGACACCTCCATGAGGTCGCGGTGAGCCTGTGAGAGGGCGTAGGTTGGCGTTGAGCCATTGGTGCTGGTACCGTTGGTTCCGTTGGCGGCCATGATGAGGGATGCGAGGGAGAGTTTCTCGGTGGAAGCAAAGAGGAGGAGGGATATGCTAGAGGAATGGGGGAGGAAGAGGTGTCAGTGGTACGAGGTCAGAAAGCAAGCCATTCAGATCGAGGCTCGGCCAAAAAAATGCGAGGTTGCCCCACATCGGCGAAGAGAACTTGTCGGGGTCCGCCCGCACTAAAACTTAGTCAGTGGGCTTGAGAAAGCCGCGACATCTGATTAGATGGCAGCCTTAAGGCAGGAATCCACGGAGTAGCGCAGTGGATGTCAATGGGAGAGGAAGAGGTTCCTGTACCTTATGATACATCACATACATAGCGGGCTCATTCATTGCTTGATGATCGCTGAAGCCATGGGTGGATGTCGAAGCCGCCAGACCGCGCTCTCAATTCCTACCATTTCTTTGCGGCTGACCCATGGTCTATCTTCCAAGTCTACCTCACCCCCACGGCTGCCCAATTCATCATCGAAGTGCATGTTTTCGAGGTATGCCCATTCCGGAGGATCGAACGATCCGCGGACTAACACAATGCGCTCGTCCTGACCGGTGAGCAAGCGAGCTTGTGGTGTTGGGGTGACCAACAGCAAACATTTGTTTCGCACATCGATGCCTCTTACTAGAGCTAGGCCAAGGCACTCGCTGTGCACTGGGTCGAGCGGGGTGACAGGCTCCGCAGTCAGGTATGGAAGCCCCTCTGAAGTCTTCGAGATGTTGTCGGAAGACGGCCAGCTATGCGAAGACCTTTGACCAGGCTCGTTTTGTGGCAAGGAGTCCCCTTCGAAAGCCTGAGCCGCAACTTTGACCAGCGCAACAACAGCTCCATCGAGAACTTCTGCCAAATGGACCGGATCTGGAGAGGACCCATACGATAGAATTGCGAGAACTTCAGGGTTCATGCCATCATACGCGACGTTGTACGGCCACAGCGTGTCAATAGGCCCACTCTGCCAGGCTGGCTGAAGCTCATCCTTCTTGTCGCCACAATGGTGAAAGTACGCTATTGATTGCATACTTCGCAATTCTGCTGGTGTTCTCACAGAAAATCGGGTGAGCCTCCTAGGCAATTCGTGGATCGCAGTGTTGTTCGAGACAGACTGCATGGTCGCGACCAGAGACGGGTCGACAGATCCAAGCGTGACCAGATCGATGGAATGAGAGCTCAGCGAAAGTATGACATCTACCATGACACTTGCGCCCACGCCATTGATCCAGCCACAAGAATTGACAATGACAGGAACGTCATTCAGGTTGCGGCGGCTGATGAGCTGGACCAAATCTCTGACGCATGCCAAATAATGGCTCGGATTATCCTTGAAGGACGTGGCAGCGATGGTATGTGAACGAAGAAGGCGAAAGCGGTGAGACTCCGTAGAAGCTAGATGGGAGAAGGTTGGTCCGAGGAGGATCCCCTTAACCTCCACGAGTGATATTTGACCAGGAGGGCCAAACTCCGGTTGGCCAGGATCGAGATCTAGATAATGACATCGACGGCCAGGATTCATAGTTAGAATGCCATTGCAAAGCATCCTGTTGAACGTTGATTTGCCAGCCGACTTCGCACCTACAACGAGTGTACATTGCTTATCGCGCACTTGTGACCTGCTAGAAAGCGCAGCTAGAAGACCGTTGCTCGCTCTGTCGCTTTCCAACAAGCTAATAGTTCTTTGATTTGGAATGTCGCGAGTTGTCCGCAAGATCGTAAAGGAGCGGAGTGCATCGCCAGAATCGATGTTGCGAAATAATGGAGATATTCTGCCCAGCTTGTTGATACCAGACTGTACAGTTTCGATACAGATCGTTGCACCGTCTCGTTTAGCTACGATTTGAGGAAGTGCCAAAATACTAGGGGCGTATACTCGATGCTTTCCTGAGCCAGGAATGATTTTACTAGATCCAGATATCTTGCCTCGTGGACGAAGAGTTGCACCATATAGCAGAATGGAGCCTTCGAGCACCTCAACATCGTACTCTCCTACCGCTACCACGGTTTGCTCTGACCTTAAGGTGACTTGAAACTGAGTTTTGCTGTCGCGGGAGACCTTTGTTGCATCGTACGTTGAGAAATGCAACGGTAGTGTTGTTGCCACATCCTGTACAGCTGGCTGCGGATGAGTACTCTCACCTTCATCAAGTCGGTCGTCGTACGGTACAGTAGTGACCGCAGTGTCAGCCAAATCAGCTGTATCAGGGACAGGTGAATGCTCGTCTACATGAGTGACAGACTTCGGCTGCTGGGCCAGCCTTGCCAAACGAGCTGCTGCAAAAGCACTGACGGGACCTGGATCAATCAGCATTGGACGCTGACGTTCAAGCTCAGAAGTGCAATCATACCCTCTGATACCGACTTTCCGAAAGCAACATTCGCTTTTCGTTTGGTCGTCATATTTGACGTGTTTGAGAAAAGAAATATGCAGGCCTAATAGAGCAATGCCGATTTCTGTACACCGCCCCACTTTTTCTGCCGCTGCTTTCGTTAAGCCGCCAAAAAGTTGTACAGTCGAATAGCTTCAAGTACATGCGTCTTCTCCTCTATCCGGGCCTCCGATCAAGCGTCGCGCAACGCGTGCGTTACTGGAATAATGGCGCTCTCAACAAGCAGACCAAAAGCAAATGGGAAGCCACCAAAGACAAAACAGCCAGCAACCACCAAAGCAACCATGAAAAAGTCACATTTGAGCGAAGAAATGATTGGCGATACGGATGATGAGGATTCGCCATCCGAGGAGCGACCTAAAAAGAGTACGACTGCGACTGCTCCTATAGCTAAGCAAACAAATCAAAAGCTTCCGAATGACCCATCAATATCAACCAAGGGCACCAAGAGGAAGTCAGAGCATATGAGCTCATCGAGCGCATCGGACGATGAAAGCGAGACAAGTGACAGCGAGGACGAAGGAGACACAGCGGAGAGACAGAGTAAGAAGGTGAAAGTGGAGCAGGATAAGACTTCATCGTCAGAAGAGACCGAGAGCAGCGAAGAAGAGGAGGAAGAGGAGTCGGAGGACGATAGCGACAAGGATATGCCCGACGTGGATGTGCGGTCACAGACGTAAGTGCCATACCACTTTCAAGATCACTGAAGAACTTTTCAGCTAATTGATGCTATGATAGACTCACCACAACACCCCAAGTTACGTCTGGTGTCGCTCCTTCACAACGCCTGAGACCACCAACTGGTTTCACTGCATTGGACCCACAGGCAATGAGGTCTTCATTGCTGGCTCCATCCGACCTCGCGGGAAAGCAAGTCTGGCATATCTGCGCCCCTTCAAACGTACCACTCGAGTCAATTTCAGAGATCGCATCGAACGCGATCCAGTCCAACACAACAGCCATCAGCTATCAAGACGTCCAATATGCTTGGAGCGAAAGTCCAGACAGTGACATGTGTACGCTATTTCTCCCCAGCAAAGATGGCTACACGCCTGTACAACACCGAATCGCGAAGAAGCTTGATCTACGACAAAAAATTGATCTCCCACAGCTTACTGGCAAGCAAGCTAGCCAACTCACAGGAAGCAGTGCAGCAGCAGATATCTCAAAAGCCTCTGTGACCACAATTCGACCCCAACCGAAAGGTCTCCGGATGAGGTACAAGCCACCAGGATTTGGAACAGGGGATCCTGGAATCATTGGCATTGACTCGGACGACGAAGGTCAAAGTGCTGACAAGTCTGCCTTGCAATTCCCTGCGACGCTCGGCGGCGCATCGGAGGAGCAGACTGCGACAGGTCTTGATGGAGCTAGGAAGAAATCGAAGAAGAACAAGGACAGCGCTGCTAAGCAGCGTGGAGGCCCTGTGAATGGGAACGTAAGCACACGGCATGGCGACGACCCCTCTGCCTCCGTGACGAATACAGCCAATGGAACAGCTGCGGTACAAGACATTGACCTGGAACGGCAACGAAAAGAGGCTAAACGACTGAAAAAGGAGGCGAAGAAAGCCAAACTGGCGGCTTCAAAAGACACATAGGTAGTCCACTTGTAAACGAACCGAACTCGAATTAATGTATATGCCTCATCGGGCAATGATGGATGTTCACGAACAGTGCAACGAGCTGCGCGATTTGTTGCGAGCTCTACGTATTGAAGTCTTTGAATTGCATTCCCGTGAGCTGCACGTGTCAGCGCGCGCATCCCGCACGTCCTGATGACGCTTTCACGCAACAAATCTCACGTTGTACGCCGAATGTCCTTCTTACCACTGTACATCGACTTCCCCCTTTCCTGCTGCTTGTCAATTCGACATCACACTCCTTCGATGAGATGATCCCACGGTCGCCGAGCAGCCGCCTGTATGCTGTCTCGAGCATAACCATTGCGCAACGCTATGCACTCCAGAAGTCCGCAGCCACTCACGGCCGGGCGTGCTTCGTCTCTCGCGGTTATGCTACACAACAACGACAGCCGACCAAAGCGATCGTCCCGCGCAACAAACCGATTGCGGTCGCTCGCCGGCCTCTGACTCCACCAACGAAAGCCGTGCAAACCATCGGCAATGAAGAATACTCGCCCAAGGCTGCGCTACTGGCTGTGGAGTCGGGGAACATGCAGGACGATCTGAACCCTCCTATGAGCACGCTACCTCCACCGCTCGATCTCCCGAAGCGTAGCGACGAGCAGAACTTGATGATCTATCTATACCGCCTGGGTAGTGCGTATGGAAGGTTCTACAAGAATGGCGTCAAAGCAGTTTGGTACAACCGCAAGGCGGCACGGATGTTGCAAGAGCAATTGAGAGCAAGGATACAGAAACGCTCTGATGATGGAGTGCGTAGAGGTGGTAAAGCGGTGGATGTACCGGCGAACCCGGATGTGATGCAACTTGTGCACATCACTATGCCCTTGGGTCTGGTGACAAGAGCCGAGCACGAGATCATCATGCGGCACAAACGCGACATTGGGAAACTCCCGCTCTTCGGGACCCTGGCGATCGTGTTTGGCGAGTGGCTGCCGTTGATTGTGCCTTTCATGCCTAGTGTCGTGCCAGGAACTTGCCTTATCCCATCGCAGACAGAAGGCATGCGCAAAGCAGGGGAAGAACGCAGAAGAGCGAGTTTCAGACAAGGTCTCGGCTTGCCGACCAGCGTGAGTGAACAGATACCAAGCGTGAAAGGGCCGAATAATGCCCAAAAGGTTTTCGAGATGCTTGATCAGGACCATCTGTTACATTTGTCCACCACGCTTGGACTGCACAAGCGGCTATGGGATCGCTTCAATATCAAGCCGCCCAAAATTCTACTCGTTCGCAGTCTGGTCCGACGTGCTGAATATATCGGACGAGACGATGGGCTCCTGGGATTGCAAGGCGGAATGCATCGGCTCAGTTCGCAAGAAGTGGCTATTGCGTGCGAGCTGCGTGGAGTCGATGTCTTGCATCGGGATGATGCCACCCTTCGAGAGATTCTAACTTGGTGGCTCAAGAAACAGCAAAAGGACAATTCGTCGGGCGTGGCCTTCCTCGATATGCTGTTTAAAAGGTTCGTTCAAACTCGTCATAGGATTGATGTAAGGACCGTAGCTGACCGCGCTGACAGGCCTAACGCTTGGGGGGAAAAGTCGAAACTCAACCTATAAAAGTCTCGTACATGATAAATGATAGAGGACGGGAGTGCCTGTTGTGCCATCGTGCCGTATTCTACGCAGTGCTGCGAATGTACAGTTTCTAACACCCAGCTCTACTTCCACTGCACCTTACAATACGTGCAGGTACGTTAGGTTTAGTACCATGAGCAATTCCACTTTTTCTCACAATCGTAGTAGTCCAATGTGAAACCAAAAAGATTGCCCTGTCGTGATCGTCAGCATCCAGAAGTTGGTAAGATCTGCAGGAACCATCTTTTTTCATTGGCTATCTAGCCTGCATGCACTTGCGCAGCTCTACCACCCCGATCACGCATCGTCACTTTTTGTCGTGCGAGAGGTGTGTCTTTTGAGCATACGCATGTTTCCGCACGAATATAGCTGCATAGGAACTGCATTTTCTAGTGTGATTTTATGCAATGCAATGCGTATGTCAGGGGGGCCCGACCTGGTGTTTCAGGTTCAGCGAGCTTGTCAGTTCAGGAACGCTCGGGTCTAGCTGGACATCGATGGACGATCCGGTATCACATTCCGGGACTAGATTGGCTCGGAGTTTTTTTGATGGCGTTTTCGTGACAGGATAGTCGGGGGCTTCGATCGGATCCTGGTGCGAAGGGAGGCGTCGAGCGGACTGGCAGTGCCATCTGTCAATTTTATAATGCGATTCCACCTTGCGCAACGAAGATTGGATATAATCAAGGCCGGGCAGTGATGCGGAAATGCGTTGGTTCCCTGCCCAAAGTTCCAGTCTCGAGGCTCGAAATCTATCGTCCGGCATATACTGTACGAGCGAACCGGTAGCTATCATCGATGAGATCACTGGCCAACGACCAAGATCCGAGCAGGAACAAGCCGACAGATGGACATGGGTGACGAACGATTGGCGATGGAAATGTCAGAGAATAAACTCGGCGCGACGTCGCCGTAAGTCGAAGCGCGTGAGGTGCGGTGCTAGCGGCGTGTTTAGACTTTGTTCCCCCTTGGGCGCATCCCGCCCGCCGACGACCCCCAGGAAGACCCTCGCTCGCGATCTTTGGGCAGGGATGCGCGAGCATTCTTCTCCGAATACCCGCCCAGATGCCTGTCGAAGCCTCCGAGCACTACATCAACGACAGGACATGAATCGCTGCACGATCTTCCTCCCCTCGCATCGTCTTCACCATGGACAGCAGCAGTTCCAAGCCATCCGCCTCCAATCGGCATCGGCCTCGCAGTCCAAGCACGGGCAGGATCACGCTCTCCAAACGCACCTCGTCACGTAAGACCTTGAACGCCGCATATAGCCACGATCAGTCGCCGCCCTCCACACCGCCTCCCATTCAGGCCCGACCCTCTCGCCGGCCTTCATCATCCTCCAGAGGCAAGCAGCCCATGCGCGGGCCCGGCACTGCTCAGCCTGTGAGCATTGATACGCGGCACTCGCACGGCCTCTCGTGGTCCAGCACCACTCGCGATAGTGTAGTGGACACGCTGTTGCTGTCGCTTGGTAACCTGCCGGCCCCAGGTCTTGCTAGGAGCATCGTTCCTGGTGACGACGGCGACGACGACGACGACTTCGATCGAGAGCGATTTCGCATGCCATCGATCCCACAACTCCACGACTACAATCCCTCCGGCCGCGCTAGAGGCCATACCTACTCTTCATCGCTCTCTTCCGAATACTATCCTTCCAGACCATACCAGTCGCCAGGCTCTCCGAACAGCCTGTACGAAGATTCCAGACAACTCCGCCAAAGTGCCGCGGGCTCTTTGCCATTGAGTTCGGGCGATCAACGCGGTCAGCTGCCGCAGCAACAAGAGGCCAGCGCGGAATCGTCGAGACACGCGAGAGAGCTGAGCAGCGACGTCAGCGCTGAGGAGTTCCCACCATATCAAGAGGACACTCGGCCGACATACGGGGGCAGGAAGTCTGTGAGTATGGATCACATATACTCGGAGGGAAGAGCCGTGAGTTCGGTGCTGGGTCGAGGTAGACCGATGGTATCGCTTGAGCCCGAGCTTGAACAGCCGATGGATTCTGCGCCGGAGCCGTACATTGCTGCAGGACCACGGAAGTTGCAGAACCCTGATTCCGTCGGTCCAGTATATGTCAATCCCGCGCCGAAACAAAGTTCGTTGCGCAAAATCACGACGCAAGGCGATTTGAGGTCAGCTAGCAAGCAGAACCTGACGCAGGCTGTACCCACTACACAGGACTACAAATTCCAGGCGGGTGATTTCGTCAGGGGAAGCAGCACCAGAGTATCCACGGCGCAGTCTTCACGGCCGCAGAATTCCCCTATGATCAGTCCACGATTAACCTCTTCCAGCCAGAAGGATGCCTCGTCGATTCACAATCGACCAGGTTTCTTCAAGCGTGTGTTCGGTGGAGGCAATTCACGTGTGGTGTCTAGCATGTCAGATCGCAGTGGCGATTCATTCGACCATCAAGACAAAGTAGGACCAACACCGCCACGCACGAAATCCCAAGGCAGCCATATGAATGCAGAAATTCCACAAGTAGCGACAGAATCGATACCTCCGAAGTCATCTGCTGGTAACGCACCCGGCTCGCCAATGCCGCCGCCCGCCATGTTGAATAAAAAGCCATCTTCGTTCTTCCGCAGAAGGAAGAAGTCAACGTCGGAAACGCTCGCGCCCCCCTTGCCTTTGCTCGTCAACAATCTCTCACACCAAACACACGCCGCTCAGCCAAGCCCGTCGATAAGCAGTCTCCGCAAAGTCATGGATCCGTTCTTAAACTCGGAAAACGAGCCCAACAAGCGAGTTGTCAACTCCTCTCGACCAACTACTGGAAGCCGCACGGTTGGCTCGGAAGATCTTGATATGTTTCACTCTGGTTATACACCGATTGCGGATCCGATCGTAGCTGCGGCACAGAACACCATCTCTGCCCAATCAAATCACACGGAGAACGACGATACTGCTGCAGAAAGTCCACAAGCCCGGCTGAAAGTGAAGAAGCGCACGGTGGGCACAAGTTCATCGCGACCGAAGCCTACTCCACTAAGTGACATCACAAATACCACCTCAGCTTCGATCGGAGATGAGTTTTCGGACGCAGAAAGAGTTTCCCCGTTGACTGAGATTGGGTTCGATGATGCTCCTCATATTCCTCGCTCGGTTAGCCCTCTGGATGCCACGAAACTTTCCCCATCCCCGATTCCAAGGACCAGATCAGGTGAGGACATGCGCAACTTCAGTGCGGGTACGAACATCAATCTGAATTGGAACGACGACGATGATGGTTGGGTGGTCAAGCATACCGCCAAATTCGCACCTGTTCTGGACAGGCCTGAATCTCGGCGGTCTGAGCGCGTCATACTGAAGCCAACAGAACGTGAGGAACGACAGAGGCAGACCAGCTCCGCGAGCTCATTCAATACGTCGCCAGCGATCGCATCTCCCTTGTCATCCCTTAACGCGACAGTCATCCGTGGTACTCAAGACTCTTCTGTGCACAACCTCCCTCTGCCTAGTGTGCAGATTGAAGGTACTACAATCAGGAAATCATCCGATTTGGTTGGGCTGCCGCTATCGCTCCCTGGCTCGCTAGCGGTGGAAGGAGACGAGTATGCAGAGCGAGCACGTCGGATCTTCAATGGAGACGAAGAAGACGTTGCTAAGTCTGAGGCTGCGGCATGGCTAGGAGAGCGAAATACACTCAGCACGCGGACATTGCATGCCTACATGCAACTCTTCGATCTCACTGGAATGAACTTGGTGGCTTCTCTACGTACATTGGCGACAAAACTGCTTCTGAAGGGTGAAACACAGCAGTTCGATCGAATCATCACAGCCTTGTCGGCTCGATGGTGCGAAAGCAACTCGAATCACGGCTTTCAGGCGCAGGACGTGGTGCATACCATCCTTTATTCTCTGGTCTTGCTCAACACGGATCTGCATCTGGCTGACATTCCCGAGAAAATGTCCAAGGCAGCATATGTGAAGAACACACTACCTACCATACGACGTGTGGTCCTAGATGCCGCGCCTGGCGCTTTTGATGACACCATAAAACCAGGCGGCTTACAGCCCAGACCATCGATCCCATGGATGGAATCTCACGGATCCTCAACCCCATCGTCACCGACCATGGTGTCTGAAGGGTCAATGGATTTGAGTGTGCCAGATGAGAAGAAAACTGTATCATCGAAGCGTCTTTCGCTTCGTCCAGGAATGCTGAGACAGGAGTCAGACGGGATAACATCGGACGCCTCCAATCAATCCAATGCGCTTGTGAATAGTCCCTGGACTGGAACGATGAAGGCTTGGGAAGGCGAAGTTGAAGCGGTACTGAAATCATTCTGGGCTTCGATCCGGAACGAACCACTGCCTTTGATGAGTCTCTCCGCAGATCTGAGGTTGGCTGCCGACCGGAACCTCTCCGTGACAAACATGATAGGATCGCTTAAGCGCTCTGGATCGACGGTAAGCAAGGCGACGTCGGACAACATGTCGCAATACCGCTCAAAACCTGGACTTCGGAACTTGACGATGAATTGGCAGCAGAGAAATGGTCGATCAAGGCCCGGTGTGTATCAAGCCAGCACGCTTGGCTCATCATCGCGAACTAGCTTTGATGACAACAATAGTATGTGGTCGCCAACACACAGTAGTAGCTGGAGTAAGAACTCGTACGCCAAAACTCTTACCTCGGCGTCACTGGGAAGCTTCCAGCATTTCTCGCCAGCTGCAGACTTCAAGCATTCGATTGGGTTTGCCAATGCTTTGTCTCAGGCTATCATTCGTGAAGAAGGTGCTGGCAACAGCGATAGCGAATCACTCACAATGCAGACTGCTCTGCTAGATGACGAAGCATTGACGTTACAAGGAGCGCCATGGGCCAAGGAGGGCTTGGTCAAGCACAAACATCATCTCGAGACCGCCGATCGTAAAGCCAAAGAACGGAATTGGAACGACTGTTTCGCTGTCATTAGTAAAGGCAAGCTGACGCTGTTCGCCTTTGGCACTGCGACTAGCAAGGCACATTCGATGGGTCGGAAAAGTATCAACAAAGCTGCAGCCGCTGGTCGTGCTGCGAGCATTGCTGGTACCAAAGTTGGTGGCGGCGACTGGATGGAGAATGCCGAACAGCTTGAAGTCATTGTGCTGCGCCAAACAATTGCCTCCACGCTCCCACCTCCTGGCTATAGTAAGACTAGGCCTCACGTGTGGGCGCTAAGCTTGCCGACCGGTGCTGTGCATCTGTTCCAGGTTGGAACGCCGGAGATTGCCAAAGAGTTTATGACCACTGCAAACTACTGGAGTGCTCGTCTGAGCAAGGAGCCACTTTCTGGAAGTGTGAGCAACATTGAGTACGGGTGGTCTGATGCCATCATCAACACAGCTTTGGTGGAGAAGAGGTCAGAAGGATTCAGTTCTCCCCCTCCCAGCATGAACAATGCTTATGCCCGACATGCACACACAGCCTCGACGAGCAGTGGAGCGCCTCGACCGAGCTACCAATCTTCGCTACGTAGTAGTATCGATGCAGGATTTGGGGGCCCCAAATCGAGACTCCCTGGTGATAGGGTGCAGATTGCCGAGTGGAACCCTCCGACTCAGAGCATGATGAGCAGCCAGCTCCTCGAGGTCGATCAACTGCGAGGATTACAGGCGTACGTCCGAGGGGTGGAGGAAGAGCTCACCAAGCACAACGAATTGAAACATGCTATTGAACTTGCTGTAAGTGGAATCTCAGTCACATCTCATTATTGACAACTACTAATCAGAGACCATAGTATTCGCCGAGACACAACAACCATCAGAAAGCCATGGCGAACTGGCAACGAAAATCTGACTATCTGCTTCGCGAGATCGTGAAGTTCAGCACATACATCGAATCTTTGACCATCGCGCAGACAGCCAAAGACAAATTCTACGCGAAGAAGCAGAGTCTGACCTCGCAGTAGATAGCACCAGCGTCAGTGCTGTTGCCATGGGTCAAATTTCTGTGCGTAATACATAAGAATTTTGTTGTGGCAGGTCTGGTTTATGGGGTTGGAATGAAACATGAATACATCTGGAGTTGGTTGGTTTCGTCTGTGACAAGGATACGTCCTGTCTACATAGTTCGCCCCCCTTTCATCTTTGCGCGGGTCAGCTTTCTCTGCTCATGCCATTATGCGGATCGAGAATATAGGTAGACGACTAGACGAGACACTGGACTATGTGCATTAATATTGCTGCTACAGGCACAATCAGCACCTTGGTGGTTTGCTCTGACTGCTTTGTTGGCGTGGTTGAATACACCTATTAACCGTGACGAACTCTACTTCTAGAGTATCGTCAAGCACCACATATCGCTCTCCATAAGGTATCGTTCAATCGCCTGCACACAAATATTCTTCCTCCCGAGAAACTCGGTCGAAAAAGCATCGTGGCTTGCAAGCCGTATCATCCCGCGATGACGCCGACCGCACCCTCGATTTTGGTGGGGTTTATCAGGGCGTGTTTTGGTGGGGCATGCTCGCCGGGAGAGTCAACGATATAATATTAAGACAAACCCCACCACTATCTGGTTCTCAACGACACAATCCGATTCTCCAACTTCACCATGGTCGAGGTCAAGCAAAAGGTCGCGCTCATCTGCATCGACGGCTGGGGCATCCCCTCCGAGTCCTCCCCGGACGAAGGCAATGCCATCCTCAACGCCGAAACCCCCGTGATGGACGAGTTCGCCAAGGAGGGCAGCAAGACCGCGCAAGGGTTCACGGAGCTGGAGGCTTCATCGTTGGCCGTCGGTCTGCCGGATGGGCTGATGGGCAACTCCGAGGTGGGGCATCTCAACATCGGTGCCGGACGCGTGGTGTGGCAGGACGTGGTGCGCATCGACCAGACCATCAAGAACGGCGAGCTGAACAAGGTGGAGAACATCGTCAAGAGCTTCAAGAGGGCTAAGGAGGGGAACGGCAGGTTGCATCTGCTGGGCCTGGTCAGCGATGGAGGCGTCCACAGCCACATCAACCACCTCAAGGCTTTGCTCAAGGTGGCTAAGGAGTTGGAGGTGCCGGAAGTGTACATCCACTTCTTCGGCGACGGACGCGATACGGACCCGCACAGCGGATTGGGACATATGAAGGATCTGCTGGCGTACACGAAGGAAGTCGGCTTGGGCAAGCTGGCGACCGTGGTGGGACGTTACTACATCATGGACCGCGACAAGCGCTGGGAGCGTGTCGAGGTCGGCATGAAGGCGCTCGTGGACGCGAGTGCTGGCGAGGCTTCGGAGGACCCGGTCAAGACGATCCAGGAGCGATATGATCAGGACCAGACCGACGAGTTCCTCAAACCCATCATCATCAATGGCGCTGAGGCAAGGGTCAAGGACGACGACACTCTCTTCTTCTTCAACTACCGCTCCGATCGTGTGCGTGAGATCACCCAGCTACTGGGCGACCAGGACCGGAGCCCTCGTCCTGACTTCCCATACCCGAAGAACATCAACATCACGACCATGACTCGGTACAAGACGGACTACACTCTTGATCTGGCGTTCGCGCCACAGGTCATGGACAACGTCCTTGCAGATTGGTTGTCGCAGAAGGGAGTCAAGCAATGCCACATCGCTGAGACGGAGAAGTACGCCCACGTCACTTTCTTCTTCAACGGCGGACAAGAAGTGCAATACGATGGTGAAGATCGTGACATGATCGCATCACCGAAAGTAGCGACCTACGACAAAGAACCGACGATGAGCGCCATGAAGGTGGCCGAGAAGATGGCGGAACGCATCAAGGAGGGCAAGTACGAGTTCGTCATGAACAACTTTGCGCCGCCAGATATGGTTGGGCACACGGGTGTGTACGAAGCTGCGGTCCAGGGTGTGGCCGAGACCGACAAGGCGATTGGGAAGGTGTACGATGCGTGTAAAGAGGCTGGCTATGTGTTGCTGGTCACTTCGGATCACGGGTAAGGACCTCACTACTGACGTGCGTCGCTGCGTCCAACTTGACTAACAAAATTATCTGTAGAAACGCCGAAGAGATGCTCACCGAGGAGAAGACTCCCAAGACCTCGCATACCACCAACAAGGTCCCCTTCGTCATGGCCAATGCGCCAGAAGGCTTCTCGCTCAAGAAACAGGACGGCGTGCTCGGTGATGTCGCGCCAACGGTGTTGGAGTTGATGGGATTGGAGCAGCCGAAAGAGATGGGAGGCCATTCATTGTTGTTGAAGAAGTAGAGCGGGAATGTTGGGTTCCTAGGTGCAGCATGTAACTTGAATCTCTAATTCAGGAGCAAGTACCTCCCATGCGGCTTTCCTCCGCTTCGGCTTTTAGAGCTCCTCAATGCCAAGCGTCGATGCGTGGCGTACAACTCGAATGTCTTGAGATGAAAGCACGTCCTTCGTTTCTCTCTGCTTTGATGATTCCATCCGTTTCAGCTCCTTCTGTTCTCTATTGAGTACGACCATTGGGATATGTAAAGTCGTGTGACATGCCTGTACAGAACCTCTAATCGCGAAACCCGCACCTCGCCAACATGCCTAGTGGCCTGACCCGGAAACGCCGAATACGCGTCCTCCTCGCCCTCTTGTTCGTCATTGCGGTCGCGATCCTCTATACACGCCGAACCCCGCAGGTCACCTCCTACGCAAGATACACGAGCCCTGCTGGAAGTGCAGCCTTACCAAAGGATGGAGGGGAACAGCAGGATCGGCCTGTCGAAGCGGCCAAGCTGAATGCTGGGAATCGAAAGATAGTGCCCCCGACGACCTCTCTTGTTGCAACAACGTCATTAAGGGCAACGAGCACGTCCGCTAGGCGAGATGCAAAAGAGACGACACCGGCACAACTGGCCGACTCGGCCCTGGAGCTAGGAGAGGATGAGTTGGATTTGATATATGGTAATGTCGTGGCCCACGGCTATGACGAAGAAGTTCCCAAGGGGAGGAAAGGAGCCAAGACGACGTCCGCTTCGAGATCGACTACGGCTCCTGTGGCTCCCTGGACTCCGCCCCAAGAGCTCGAGGAGGATGAGTGGGACATATCACGCGATCATGTTGGGGCAGATGATTGGGATGAAGAGGTTCACGAGGGGAGGAAAGAGATCAAAACGACGTCCGCGTTGGCATCGACGACGATTCCAGGGACTCACTGGACTCCCCTCGTAGAGAGATTCCCGGTGACCTCTACGATTCAGCTTCCTACGGCAACGTCCAAAGCATTTCCACGAATCCAGGATAAAAGGGCAGGCAGCGGGAAGATCGACCAGAGGAGATTGGCTGCGGTCAAGGCTGCAGCAATACATGCCTGGGAAGGTTACCGGGAGCGAGCGTTCGGAGCCGATGAGATCAAGCCGGTCAGTGGTGGGTTCAGCAATCCGTTCAATGGCTGGGGGGCTACGTTGGTGGACTCACTGGACACCCTATGGATCATGAACATGACGGATGCGTTTGAAGAAGCCGTGGAAAGGGTTCGTTCGATCGACTTTACCTATTCCGTCAGACCGGACATACCGCTTTTTGAGACCACGATCCGGTATCTAGGTGGGCTTGTCGCTGCATATGATGTGTCTGGCCGCAAGTATCCCATCCTGCTCGACAAAGCGGTGGAGCTCGCGGAGATCTTGTATGGAGCTTTCGACACCCCAAACAGGATACCCCAGACGTTTTACAGGTGGAAGCCTGTCTTTGCTGGTCCACCGCAACGTGCGTTGAGCAACATCGTGCTTGCCGAGCTTGGTACCCTCAGTCTCGAGTTCACGAGGCTGGCGCAACTCACGCACGAACCAAAGTTCTACGATGCCATTGCACGCATCACTGACGCGCTTGAAGTATTTCAGAACAACACGCGTGTGCCGGGGTTGTGGCCTACTAGGCTTGATGGGAGCGGATGTCGGAAGCCAGATCAAATTAACTCCACCCTGGAGCATTCAGTCAAGGCATTCGTTGAAGGTGGCGATGGCGAACAGATGGTTGCCAGCTCCCCGGTGCATGGCGATGCGTCCCGGAAGCATTCCCAACAACAGTTGCGAGAGGATGTAAAGCTGCGAAAGCCTGGTACTGGCAAGATCCTGGGCTTCGATGATCCGATCCCGGAGGGCAGTCTCGACCGCTCAGAGTCCCGAAAGGCACTGCTCGGTTTCGAAGAAGACGCGAAGGAGTCCAAACCACAACCGCATTCTGGAGGCAAGATTGCTGGTTTCGGCAACCCTGGCACTGACGCTGGTGTGGTCGGCAAAGCACAAGACACGGTCGAGAAGTCGGGAAAGCCAGTGCACAAACGGGATGCCCCGAATGATATTGTAGGCAGGCCGGCGTGTATTGAGCAGGGTTTGGCGTCGCGGCAGAGGCTTGGTCCCGAAACCTTTACTCTAGGCGGCTTGAGTGACAGTATTTACGAGTACTTGCCGAAGCAGTACATGCTGCTAGGAGGTGCTGTTGAGCAATACAGAAACATGTACATTGCTACTGTCGAGGCCGCGAAGAAAAAACTGCTATTCCGCCCCATGACCCCCGATAACCTGGATATCCTCATCGCCGGTCCCTTGGTCACCGATGTCCTGGAGGGCGATGACAATGTACATGCAACGCTGGATCCTACCGGCGACCATCTCTCTTGCTTTGCCGGAGGCATGTTTGCCATGGGCGGCAAGCTGTTCAATCGGCCGCAAGATGTTGAAATCGGCCGCAAGCTGACAGACGGCTGTGTCTGGACGTACAACAGCACTGCGAGTGGCATCATGCCGGAGAAGTTTACCGTGGTCAGATGTGAAGATGAGCATGACTGTACATGGAATGAGAAGAAATATCAGGCTATACTAGCTCGCAACAAGAAAGTGTGGCCGGGTCCTCCTACAACAAAGGTTGAACAGCAGAGCAAGGCCGGTGTGCAGAAGACAACCCTGAAAAAGCGGCAGCTTGATGGCTCGGATTATGAAGCTTCCGATGCCCTGCCACAAAAGCTGCCAGATGAGGCTGGTCTTAAAGAAGAACCCCCGAAGCCCAGGATCGGCCGTCCACCTCATCCCTGGAATGGGCATTCACAATCGGAGGAAATAGCGCGGCTAGACGCGGCCAGGCGTGAACGCTACCCTCGCGGGTTTGTCGCCATGGGCTCCGCCAAATACATCCTCCGGCCCGAAGCCATCGAATCCGTCTTTTACATGTACCGCATCACCGGTGAGCAGTATTGGCGGGAAGTGGGTTGGCAGATGTTCCTGTCCATCGAGAAGCACACCCACGCCAAGTATGGCCACTCGGCGATCGACGATGTCACGTTGTCAGAGCCGAATCAGCTCGATAGCTCGGAGAGTTTCTGGATGGTAAGTCGTGTGCTTTTCCTGTCAATTGTGCTAAATCTGTGATTGACAACCTGTATCTAGGCGGAAACACTCAAGTATTTCTACCTGCTCTTCGATGACAAGAATACCTGGAGTCTGGACGAATGGGTCCTGAATACGGAAGCGCATTTTTTCCGACGACCGCCATTTGCATTTGGGAACTAGCAGCGGTACTTTGCAAGCATATTCATGGCATCGCATCTGGACATATGATACCCTTCACGGCGTTGTTGGAGTTTACGTCATGGATCGTGAAGGTTCTGGCATTTCTTCGTGAAGCATAACTATGTATAAACTTCCACCACTTTACATCCGGGCGATCAAGGTAAGGACGATCAGAACAAGCATGACTGCGAAGAATATTCATAATCTCATCTACGCAAGTCGTGGGAACAGTTTCAGACCGTTCTCTCGCAGCTCGTCACCAGAGAAGACCTTGCTGGTACGCAGTTCATTGGTGAAGTATTTGATGGCCGAGTTCGAGGCGTTGGGGAAGTCGGAGCCGAAGAGCACATGATGCTTATACTCGTTCCCCAACAGCGCCGTCAAGGCCGCAAGCGTCATGGAACTGCTAGACAGCGCCGTGTCGAAATAAAACATCCGGGCCGCCGCGAGCAGCTCTTCGCTAGACATGCCCGGATTGAAGCTCTCCGGCGCGTCTGGTAAGAGGCCAGCAACACGATCGATCAAGTATGGTAGCGTACCACCCGCGTGCGACAGGATGATCTTGCAATCCTTCGCCCGCTTCGTCAAAGTGCCGGAGGTGATGAGGTCGATCGCGGTGCGGCCGGTCTCATGGGGATAGTCGAATGCCGGCTGGGGGAGGAACTTGGACACGAACGTGGAACCGACGGCATGGGTGGGGTGGATGAAGACGATCGCCTTGTGCGCGTTGAGCGCGTCCCAGATCGGCGCGTACATGGCATGGCCTAGGTACTGCGCCTTGTCGGTGCCATACGACGTCAACAGGATGATGCCGTCCGCCTTCAGCTCCTCGAGTGCGTACTTGATCTCCGCCACGACGTCCTCGGTGTTGGCCAAGTCCGGGACCGTGGCGAAGAAGCCGAAGCGCTTGGGGTGGGCGTCGCGCAGCGCCGCGACGCAGTCGTTGCATTCGCGCGCCAGCTTGGCAGCGGTGGCCCGATCCTTCTCAATCCCAGGGCCCGGCGCGGTCACGGACAGCACTGAAGTGGCAATGCCGGCGGTGTTGCAAATCTCGTCGTCGAGCTCTTTGGTCCATGGTGGGATGTACCAGCCAGAGGGATCGCCTCCGTTGCGTTCCATCGCTGCAGTGAACACTGGCGGGTAGACATGGTGGTGGACGTCGATCTCTCGATGTGCGGCCATTGATGCAAAGATGTCTGAGGCTGCTATCTCGATTAATGAAGTGGTTGGCGAGGCTTTGATATCGATCAATCGAGCCAGGGGGTGGACTTCATATATTCGCCATCAAGCTGTTCGCCGCCCCATTACCCCACGTCACTTCTGTGCCTCCTCCCCAAGTTGAAGAGTAGACTTTGTGTTCCTCACCGACAACATTCTTCCGGAGCATCCGGCGATGTTGAGCATGCAAAGCTTCCTGTCGTGTATGGTATGTCCGGGCAGGTTGCGCCCTGGTTTCCAATCAGCGATTGATACCGGACCAGTGGACCGCGAATCACCACCCCTGTTTCCTCTTGACTTCAGCTACGAGTCCATCCGCAACGCCTTGTGACCAGCATCCTCGCAGCGCAATGCCTCCCGTTTGTTCCAGAAGCCACGCCCCCTTCCCGATGATCGTGCTCCCACACGGCTTGCACGCATCGAGCGACGATCCCACGCATGAGATTGGCAAGTGTTTCCGCCGATCTGCGGCGTCGTCCGGGCACATCTCACAGCAGAAATCTACATGCAGTTACTGCCAAACCATATCCCAACGGCACTTCGTGCCGAAACACCTGTGTGATGGCGTCGTCCGCATCAATTAAATCCGTTGGTTACAAAGCTTCGTAAGTCCGGCATCCTAATCTGTTGTCGATGGAGAGGTGTTGCTGGCGCTGCGCTCGGGCCTAGCTTGTAACGTATTAGCTTATATGCTATACCAACGTTCAATGAACCTCGTGTGAGGTTTGGGCAGCATTGGTGCATCCCCAACCTAGTAAGGTAGCTATTCATACCTGACCAGGGCGCAGTCATGATTCACTGGCCTATGTGGTATATTTCAACGTACTGTGCTCGCTTGAGAACTCTGGAGTACTTCTGTGAATGCTCAAGAAGTGGCCCAAGGAGACTCTGATAACGTCAGAGTCCCTGGTTCTTCAGGTCGGAAACCACCTCGTGCAACAGTTGTACACCCACATCGTAGGATTCTACCGCTGCGTAAGACCACAGCTGAGTGCAACGCCATGCTGGAAGTGCACCGTACGGCAGACTTGGAAAGTACCACCAGAAGCTACAAAGACTGACTTTGGCCACATTTCCGGACAAGAAGCGGAACTCCGCCAAAGCTACTGCAGAGTCCAATTGGCTTCTGATGTTCTTTACCTTTGCCACGTGAATGTTCATCAGCGGCTAATTGATTGGCAGCTGTTGGAAGCATACGAAGTCTTGTCCGTCGCAAGCAAACGCCGCGAACACAGCACAGAGGCTGCAACTTAAGTAGAAGTATAAGGAGCAAGTAAGAGAGGCCGACGATGCGCATGCCAAGGCTTGACAGATGTTAAGCAGAGCAAGAGATGTGGAAGCGCCATCTCCAATCATCGCCAGGGCGTATGCGAGTAGCAGCAGATCGCTTCGGCGCATGAGTCCAGGCCAAAGCAGCTCGGGACGTTGCAGCACAAGAAGCACAGAAACGCCGTTTGTTCGGTGGTCTGCGAAACGCCACGAAGAATGGGCATACCGACCCCGAATCTTATCCCCGTGCAAGCACGAGCAGCCCTAGCACGAACGGGAGGGTATCTTCTGATGCAGCTGAGGACGATAGCGTTCAGTTGATTCAGCTTCATACGTGCATGTCGTAAGTTTATGGCATGGAAAAGCTGCCAACCTTCCTCGTGAGATGAAGCATATGGAATCTGATTTATGGTGAATCACGAACAGGCTTGCTGAGTGTTTGCTCTGCTGGCTGCAATGGTATCATCGCGAATGCAAGACATGTTCATAGCAAACACATGAGACCATGAGGGGAGGGTCATCTTGAACTTTGACGTCCTTCACAGGTTTTCACTCACAATCCACATGCTACTGTTGTCTCTGTCGCAGCGATTTCTCATGATGCACTCACGCTCATGCATGACCACAAGAGCTCGTGACCATAGGTTGGAAACACATCTTGAATGTGAGCCATAACAAACATATGCTCGGTGGCATATAATGGCAAGGTCTTGCACTCAAGCGTCTACACAGCTCCCTTCCACTTCCACGCCCACCACAATCACCATGAATCATCTGAGCCTGTTCTACGAGAATCTCAACGAGCAAGGGAAGCTACAACTCACCGCCAAGCGGATCCGACTCGAGAATGATTTGACCGATATAGTTTTGCCTGGCGAGGAAGGTTGGGATCCAGCTCTACACAAATCCCGAGTCCTTCGCTACTGGCCCGCCGTGATCAAAGGTGACAAGAAAGCCAGCATGCGCGAGGCGTGGAGGCTGGCGAAAGAGGTGCGCCGTGCCGACATCACCACAGCGTAGAAACCGTTAGCTGACCCAGGATACAGGAATTGAGGCGGTGGGAGAACAATGGGCTTCGCGTCGAAGCACCGGCGCTCGCGTCTTGGATCAGCACTCGCTTCAGCGGTGACAGCGAGCTCGAGAGGGCGCATTACCTCGCTTTCCAACGGGAGGTCTGTATCGTCGCAACTATTCCGCGGAGCCTCCATTGACAGGCTTCCAGGCAAATGCACTTCGCGATGTTTTGATAGATATGACGCCGCGTACATGGCCGGTATCGAATGATCACGAAGTCAACGAGTGGCTGGAGACCATGCATGATTCCATCAGAACGGCGGTCGAGAGATATGATGCCGCGGTAGTAAGTGAATTGCCTCGCGGTTCTTGAGAGCAGTACTGATCTTTGCCCAGCTCGGCTTGTTAGCACCAGAGCGGTGAAATGTTGATTATACAAGGTGCTCGCGCCTATTTCTGGTAGATGCGTTGCTCATGGCAGGGATAATGATGCAGCCGGTTGTGCTGCGTATAGAGAACATTTTGATGCGTGCAGCGGGTCTACACAGGGAGTAGAGACACGAATTGGCCGCTCCCCTGTTGGGTGGTCAAGACATCCAGATTTGTCATCTGAAAGTTGGCTCCGCGGAGACTCATACCATAGTCCAATTCGACAGAAGACCAATCTTGATAACTATCAACAGTCGTGGACGTGATCGTTGCCGTGTATGTGAGTTGAAGTTCGTGTTGTGTGTTCGTTGAACATGAAGCTCAGAGGCGACATGACGTCACTGTGATCGAGCACCCACTGATCCCGAGGTCTCTGACCATCATGGTACTTCACAATACTCTCGAAGGATCATATATACAGATGCAGCAGCGTCTTTTGATTACTCCCCGACTTCATCTCCTTCCTCTCCAAACCTCTCATCGCCTTTCGAGCAGGACTTTCAGGACGTGTTTCGAAAAGCCCATGCGCCACCAAATCCCGCGAACTGCCGGACAGCTGCAACACGGACGATGTGCCGTCCGAACTCTAACGTCGCACGGCGTTGACGACAGCCAGTGACACTGCTGGTGGGGCACCAACGCGATGTCACCACATCTCTCATGATTGCTGGAGTACCTGATCGTCCATACCTACCTTTCTTTTCGAGGCAGGAAACATAATAAGACCAGCTCGGCCACGAAACTGTAAGAGACGTGGTGGAGTCTATGCGACTTCTTGGTCAAGACGGGAAGTTCAGCACATTACACCATACCTCATATCGTTTTGGAGCTTCATGCTCCAGCGTGCGGAGCTTCTACGCCATGACATCGTCTTGCAAGTCTGACAAGTTGCTCTCGGTGATAGACGGCGTTTAGCACGACACGGTAGGTGGGTCTTTGCCATCGTAACGTCATCGCCTCACGTATCGACCATTGAAAACCATTGATGCCCGCTGTACATTTGTGCCCCTCCAAATCCCCATCTTCGAACACAAACATTTTCATCTCTCACAAGAACCAAATATCTACAACATGACCGACTACGAATTCCAGGGCTGGCTCGGCAAGGATGAGTCCTCCGTCGACGGCAAGATGGAATGGGGCGCATTCGAGCCCAAGAAGTGGGAGGAAGACGATGTCGATATTGAGATCTCACACTGCGGTATCTGTGGCTCAGATCTCCACATGTTGAAGTCCGGCTGGGGCCCAACTCCGTATCGTATGTTTGGTCTTCACTGATTTCAGCTCTTCTCGATTACCAGCTGACCATGACAAGCCTGCGTGGTTGGCCACGAAATTGTTGGCAAGGCCGTCAAGGTCGGCAGCAACGTCAAGCACGTCAAGGTGGGCGATCGTGTCGGTGTCGGCGCTCAGGCACGTAGCTGCATGGAGCAGGACTGCGCAGAGTGCACGCAAGGCCTCGAGCAGCACTGCAGCAAAGGCCCCATCAACACTTACGGATCTGTCTATCCCAAGGGCGAAGGCAAATCATACGGTGGTTACGCCGATTACAACCGCACGAACGGTCACTTCGTAGTGAAGATTCCCGAAGGCCTGTCTTCAGCTGACGCCGCACCCATGCTTTGTGGTGGCGTCACTGTCTACTCGCCTCTCAAGCAGAACGGTTGCGGACCAGGCAAGACTGTGGGTGTCGTTGGTGTTGGTGGTCTGGGTCATTTCGCCGTACTTTTCGCAAAGGCCTTGGGCGCGGACAAAGTCGTGGGCATTTCACGAAAGGCCGACAAGGAAGCTGATGTCTTGAAGCTTGGTGCTGACAAGTACATCGCTACCGATGACGACAAGGAATGGGTCAAGCACAACGCCCGATCGCTCGATTTGATCGTCTGCACCGTCTCCAGCGACAAGATGCCTTTGTCAGACTACCTTGGTCTGATCAAAGCACGCGGTACTTTCATCCAAGTCGGGTAAGTGGGATCCTCTTCAACACAAAACCAGATACTGACAGATTGAATAGTGCACCAGACGGCGGCAACCTCCCTCCGATCAACGCTTTCACCTTGATCGCTGCTGGCATCAAGGTCGGTGGCAGCGCGATCGGCTCGCCTGCTGATATCACCGAGATGCTTCAGCTCGCGGCAGACCAGAAGGTCAAGCCTTGGGTGCAGGAACGGCCATTGAAGGATGCGAACAACGCGATCGTTGACCTGGCTGACGGCAAGGCACGATACCGTTACGTCCTTGTGAACGAGAAGCACGCCAAGTAGAGGGCATAGATAATGATGACGGCATACATGAATCCGCATTCGCAAAGTAGATCACTTAAATGTAATCAACTTGAACTCTTACCATACCTTTTCAGACGCGACGTAAATCTCAGTGTGCGAATCCACCTTAGCCGCCGTCTGAACGATGATGATGGTTGCAGCCACATGCACTTTCGACACATCAGCGGCTGGGCACCCCACAAGTGTGATGACTTCGGCCAACTTGCAGCTTTGTATCTGAATCTGACTTGCCTCCTGCATTTGTAAGGTACTGCGTGTGTACCTTATATGCCATCCATTTGCATTCAGGGTCTGGTCCTGTATGCTCAGATCGCTGCTTCAGCAGTACGTCGAACATCACGAAACTCCAAGCTGACACCGACGCTTAGTACGTTCGCGCTTGATGCAGCTGCTTGGAACGCGAGGTTAGATGGTACAGGAACAACCAGCTGCATATGGCCCGCTATGCTGGGACGATCTGACGTGACTACCGCTACATACATATACTCATAAATGCATGCAAATACCAATCAACAACATTGCTCGTATCATTTCATTCAGGTGTTTCATTTACATGTGCTCCTCAAATAGAGTCACGCAGGCGATCAGCCAGCGACCTTTCCATGGCATGACGTCTCCGCACGACCCCAATCTAAGTCTGCGACGGATGAGGCGGGTTGGCGGTCGGGTTGCCCTCGACGCCAGCATAAACCCATTCGCCGCAGTTGCCGTTGGAGATGATGTACTGCTCGCCACCGTTGGGGTAGACGTAGAAGCTGTGCTGGGTGCCGGTGAAGGCACACTGTCCGGCGGACTGGGTGTTGTCCAGCAGCAGACAGCCGGGCAAGGGGTACGGCTCGAACAGGGTGCCGGCGTAGTTGCCTTTGATGCCGAGCACGCAGCAGTCGTAGGTGGAGTTCGCGCCGCCCAGAGGGACCTCGTAGACGTTGCGTGGGATGCTGTTGGAGCTGAAGTCGAGGCCTTCGACCCGGGAGAGCTGGTTAGAGGTCGCGCAGGCGGCGTAGTAGGTCGCAGTCGCGACGCTGATGGTCGTGGTGGTCGTAGTGTATGCGTTCTGGACGAATGGCTCAGTCACGGTCTTCGTGCGGTAGAAGTAGGTGGAAGTGGTGGTGGTCGATGTGCTTGTGGGCGCCGCGGGCGTGATGGTCTTGGTGGAAGTTTTCTGTCATTTCAATACACGTCAATGATTGCGTCAACCTGGAAGACGAGCTTGGAATCAATGCTTACGGTAATGGTCTTTGAGGCCTTGTGAGTCGTGACAGTCGTGCAGGTTATGATGGTCGTTGTCTTTGTCTTATGCTTGGTGACGGTGCACGCACCAGATGAGGTGGCAGATGTAATCTACATCAGAAAGTCAGTTGACAAGGACACAATAGTGTTCGGTTTTGAAGTCGTTGCTGACCTCAGCCCCTCGGGGTTCTTCGACATGATCTCGCTTCGCCGGCGTGTACCCTTGAGCAGCTATCTGTGATCGAATAGGTGTAAAGTCTGCCGAGGGCAGAATCGTCTTCGTCGTCGGCGCCACGGTCTTGGTCACGACAAAGGTAGTGTATGTCGTAGAGGAGGGGACATCAATCTCGATTGTGGCTGTGATTGTCGTCGTGGCCGTCGCGCTGTCGATCACGGTTGACTTGGCAGATAGGCTCGTTGTAGCTTTTTTGGTCACAGTCGTGGTACCACTAGTCACCACGACCGTGTCGGTCTGCAAGACAGTGACCGTGGATGTCGTTGTCTTAGTAATGGTCTTACACCCAGTCGTCGTAGGGCTCGCGAGAGCTGTGGTCAGACCGGCGAGCAAAAGCCCCAGACGGAGCAAGAACTGGCCGTGCATCGTGACTGAGTCCAGATAGCAAAGGAGGTCGTGATAGCGGGAGCGTGCCTGACTAGACCAGAGCTCCTGACGAGTCTTGCCTTACGATATATAGAGCATCACCATAGCAGCATCGAATGGAGATCTCGGACGGCGACCCGCGTGCGGGGATCCAGATCATGACCTCTGTGCCGTGGAAAGTAGTTGGGCCAAGCCTGGTTCCATGCCTCATATGTAAATGTAGGCCTGAAACGGATAGCGCTGATGCATTCGAGCCATGGTTTTATCCTCATTTGTTCTGTGGCAAGCAAGACTCAAAGCTTATGTCGGATCGTGTAGTGCATGCTGCCTCGGTTGTAAGCCGTGTGGCTCATTCTTGCTGCTTGGCATGTGAGTACAACTGCTGATGTTGATATCGATGGAGATCAATCGCGCCGTCTGCACTTTTGCCCACGGGAGACGACAGTCGAAAGCAATCCAAGTCGGACCTGTCGCCGTGGTAAGTGCTGAGCATTGTTGCAATATATAAGGAGCGAATAGTGAGGGTGGCAAGTAGGATAGCTCCAGTTACTGTAAGATCCTAGATGCCACGTGCGGCGGCCCTAGTCGCACGATTCGGCGAACATCAGGTCATCTAGCTTCATGGCGTCGGCTGGACCAGCGACATCACACGGCCTACACAGACTACACCAACACTAAGTTCCGTTCGAAGCAACGTTCGGCAGCCTTCGCCGTGCTCCAATCGTAGATCTTCGGGCATAGTACATGATTGAATGACGTTAAGGTAGACACCCCGATCGGAAAGAGCAGCCGCTCCGCCAGACCGCTTTGCGCCTCAACATCATCCTTTCTCTCTGCCGCTCAGCTTATATAGAGTCAAGAAACGATAGGTGGCCGCTAGCAGCATAGTCTCCCGTCCCTCTGACAAGTCGGCGAATCTTCATGTTGATGCTCATCAAGAAAACGCATGCGCTATCACCACTACCCTCCTGCTCATGGTCAGCGGGAGTCTGGAAGGCTTGTGGTCCTTTCATATCGGTGCAGCTACAGACATTCCATGTTCCGCGGCTGCGAATTTTGTGAATCAACCCGGCACGGTTTGATGAGTCTACAGATGTAGTCATCGATCCTTCTCACCAAACCTACGGGATGAAGAGGTTGCAGGTGTGCGAGGGGCTGCGATGCGTGTTTCACGTTCGAGACCGAGTCTGATGCACCTTCAAAGACAAACTGGGTGTTGCGAATATCTAAACACAGCAAGATATGGTACAAATACCTCTTGTCGATGTACAGGCTGGATCTGTGACAACTTGTATAATACTCGCCTGCAGATTCCATTCCATTCGTACCGAGGATCACTAATTTGTCTGGTTGCCTCGCTGTCCAATTCTGACTCGTCGCCGTCATGATCGAGGAGATCACATTCACTTCGAAGTGTTCCTTTAGCATGAGACGCCACAAGTATCGAAACTCGCTCCTTCCCTCCTCGGCCACAGCCTCGCCAATACATACTTGACATGAATGTTAAGTGAGATTGGATGATATACACAATATCGAACGAGTGACACAAAGCTATGGACCTGAAGTGTGTCGCCGTGCACTCCAACCGCGGACTCCGACCCTTGGACGCTGCCGATCAGCTCCGTCTACCGAGACGCCGGTTTCCCGGCATTCCACTTAGGCAAGAAGGCGTCCGCAACAAGCATCCGATCCGAGCCATCCGAGTTAGGTGTTTCGACCAGCAGGTATTCATCAGGGAACGTGCCAGCAGACCAGCTAGTCCAACCAATGAAGACGTCACCATTGTTGTTGAGCACGTCAAGGACCGGTGCGATCAGATCGACGCAACCCTGGTTGTTACCACCACCGATTTCTCCCAGAAATGCTTGACGACCTTGCTGGTTGAGATAAGTGGCAAGGGTGTTGAAAGTGTCCACTTGGGGCTGAGTGCAGTCGGCGTGCGTCCCAGAGGTATCGTCGTCCAAGTACTGGTGGACCTCGTAGATCAGGTTGTCGATGCTACCATCAAGATTCGTGATGTCACCCATATGTGGTCCGGACTCAGTGGGGAAAGCACCGGCATTGGCAAAATCAGTACCAGCAAGCAGGATGATCTGTTCTGTCGCACCCGCCTGGCGAATCGCGGTGACGCTATCCTGAAGGACGTTCGCCCAGGTTGGCATATCGACACCCCACGGCTCGTTCATGATGCCAAATATAGCGTTAGCTTGTCCCTTGTAACGAGCGGCCAGCTGCGACCAGGTTGCCGCAAGTACACTGGAATCTGGTCCTCCCTGACCTATGATCTCACCGTTCCAGCGCGCGTAATTGTGGATGTCGATGATGCAGTGAGAGCCTGTGGCAAAGCATGCTTCGAGAATGGGATCGTAGTAGTTGGTCATGAAGTTCTCGTCCAGTTTGTTCGTATCAATGTCGTTGTTGATCAGAGATTGCCAAGGCACTGGGATTCGAAAGGCAACAAAGCCATCCTCGCCGTTGAAATGTTGGAACTGAGATTGAGCTTCCTCGGCGGTCGGGCACATCTGGGCTCCAGTGTACGATGTGCTTGGTTCGAAAGTGCCCTGTTGTTGTCAGCGTCGATGTCAACCAAATGCAACTGAGTCAGGTAGCGCGTACGTCGGTCATCATTCCAATATCACATCCGGCGATGTTCACACCCGCGATATAGACAGCTTGTGCCGTTGCAGCGCACAAGGCCAGAGTTGAGAGCAAGGATGAAGGCATGATTGAGGCGCGGACAGCTGAATGGGGAGTTTTTAATCGTGCGAATGATAGTATTGGAGAAGAAATCTTTGGATGCTTTCTTGTATCAATGCCGTAGACTTCACTTTGGCTTTATAAGTCTCGTCCATGCTCGCCTGTGATGAATAAGCATACTCAAGAAATGCAGTCAGTGAAATCGCTGTCCGGGCTTGTGGAGAGAGAGAATACCGCGAATGATGGTACTGTAGCGTATCTACTCACTGGCTGCAAGAATTGGGGCTGGATCAACAGAACGGTGCAGTCTTTAGAACGGCGCGATGAGGTATGTACCGTCCCTTAGGCTTCGGAGACCGACTTTTCGGATCATCAGTGAAGGACGTGAGCGTTGAGATCCCCACGCGACGTCGCGAACTAATTGCCACTGTACTCTTATGGCCGCTAATGATCCCACAATGCCATAGCCGAGGAGGTTTACAATATGCTTGCACAAGAGACTCGCCTGTAAGCGAGGGTACGATGGTCATGGGCACTTGAACGTCAACCAGAAGACGTGGGTTGCAAGACATTCCAAAGTCAAAAGATGGGCACTCTCGATATTACTGCTGATAGCGCTGATCTTATGATATGTGTTCAGTTACGGTGAAATGTCCAAAGGCGCGCGATAGTGGATGATTGGAAGAAGTTCTTGGGTGTGCGGTTGTTTGTAAAGCTGTAAAAACTCTAGCCAATCAGGAGACAGAAACCTGCATCGGTTAGCAATGACTCCAATGAATGCGAAGCTTGATCAATGTCATCCTGGGAATATACCTACAGATGCGGAGACGACCGAAGCAGGCGAGCACGTAGTATCGATGGAAGACTGTGATGGTATGGCGCTGTATGAGGGGTATCTTCAGGCTAAACTCAGGTGACGCTTAAGACTTGTGTTTCACAGGATCATGCGTGCTCTCGAAGGAATACGAGGTAGTCTTCGTCCAGTCCGTCCACCAAGGTTTCAGGGTTTCATTGCCACGCTTCCTACAGTCAATTCCTTCGCGTGACGCCAAGTCCTCTTCAGTCCTCTTTCCAACTTTCGCCTACTCCTCGAAACCTCGCGTACGACGGTAGTGTCTCTTCAATTGCTCGAACGTAACAAAAATGATGATCGTCGAAGGACCTCTACTGATCAAAGCCGGCGTCAGGCCATGGAACATCCAAGCGGGACCCTCGTTCTTGAAAAGAAGCCTGAGCATCGCCGGAATGGATTGAGTGCGCTTCTGTGTCATGACGCGTGCCTTGAACACATCAAGCGGAGTGCAGAAGAAGGTAGACAGGAACCCTGCCACGCAGCTGGCCGTTATGTGCGTCGGCACATCGTCGCCCCAAGATGTTCTTTTCAGAATCTCACGCTTGACAATGTCGTAACCAGCAAGCTGGGTGGCCGCAGACACAGCTGCTCTAGCTGCGCCAACTCCCACGCCTGTCCAGATACTGTTCCATCCTTCCGTAGTGATCATCTTCACTAAACCATGGCCAACACTCTTGTAGTTGCGTCGCATCGCGGGAGGGAGACCAGGGTCGTTCTGCATGCGAATGCATATCACATCTGCAAAGTTGCCGCATACACTGCCAGCGGCTCCAGAAGCTGCGGCAAGGACGACGAGAGTATGCGCAGTCGGAGTGTGTGCAGGTGTCGTCCACCTCTCCTTGAGATTCTCATACACTCCGAACCGTATGCCGGATGAAATGACTGTTCTTGTGAGGGCAGCGCCCAGCTGCATGCGGTCAGCGAGGGCACTCGTTCGACAATGATTTGCTGTGCCTACGCCTTTCTATAACCCAGGAACTCCGTCCTCTCGCCAAATTTCACTGAACAGACGACTCATTCCCAGGCGAGCATTTTTCCCGTCTTGTGTCTGGAGTCGGAGCTGTGCACGATCAGTTCTGCAACAGGGACATATTCGATTCACGGACGTTGACCTACACCGGCTGACTGGCAGGTCAGTCTGTGCTACTCATGGCGGACTTACCTGGACTTACCAACACCCAATGGCTGCGTACAGACCGCCGATACGCAACTTGCGAGGCCGCCATAGTAGAATGGATAGTGGATAGCACCATGGTCTGGGAGGATCGATTTATCTTTCTCCAAGATGAGAGGATGTGTTACATGGGTTTTGGCGAATCGTCGTTGGGGATTCATCAGTCTTGGAGACTCGGGTGATGCGCTTGCGGCGCTGCGATCAGCGGGGGCAGTCATGTTAAGTATTGAGCAGGAGGTGTTCAGGAAGAGAGAGAATGACAGAGAGACAAATGTGCGTTAGAAATAAGAGATGGGTGTTCCGTCACAGGAACCGTGAGAGTATGCCTGCAAGGTATGTGTATGCCAGGCGAGAAAGATAACATGGAGCTTACCTCAGGTCACGGGCTCAACTTCAGAAGGCACCCGACTTGTATTGGGAAAGACCTAGATGGAGAGAAAGACACATGCAACGAGTATCACGTCGCTTCCTTGGCGCTCCTCTAATTAAATCACATACACCAAGTGAGGGTGCTTATGGACTGGAATGCCATACCAACGATAGACATTCTGGCGGATGTATGCGAACAAGTTTCGAGATTGCACAGTTTGGTTGCTGTACGTTAGCTTATGAGGGCGCAGTATAGTTTCTGAGGTGAACATCCACTGTAGCTCAAGACGAGACCCAAGAGGAAAGCACAACTGCGCTGAAGTAAGCCTTGATCTCCCCCGAGGAGATGCAAGGGGCTCAAGGGCGTGCCAAAGATGGATGAGGTATGGATTGGCTTGTTCCTCTTGTCGTCCATTTCCGCTATGATCTGAAATTGGAAGTATTCCTGCCCGCCAGTACAGTAGAATCGATTGTTTCGACACTCTACTTCCCGACAGAACCTCGCAATAGTGTCTGTTTCGAGGAATGGCGATAGATACATACCTCATGTACCCCCGTATATGACATTCATGTTTAACATGGATGTCAGAGCCTGATGACGACATTGGGTGGCCGTCTACATCGTTGCATTCATGTTGTAACTTTGCGTCTGCTAGATACATGAACCAGAGCGTCACAAACGATACGATATCCGATCGTCATGATGACTTTCGCCAGAATCAAGAAAGACTTGTGCAGGGAGAAGGCTTATGGCTGCCCGTATCAGGTGCCATGCAGATCGCTGCCTGGTGCATGAATTCATGGATCCTACATGTAAGCAACAATTCGAACATACGCCAACCTACAATTCAGACGCTGGAGTGCAATGCCCTGAGGAACCTTGTAAGTAAACTTCTGCGAGATCGCACTGATACCAGAATCTTCGAGTGAAAAGCAGGGGACTTCCTCGACGTCAACTGAAATTGCCCACCATGCTCTGTGACGTTTGTAAGATCGGGCTGGAGGGGATGTTGCTGCCTGGAAGACGTCTTGCACTCAAGGAGGACTTCATCTCCAGGAAGAGTAAAGCAGTACTCCCTAACGATGTGAAACGATCTTCCGAGGAGACTGGTCCCACCCACCAACCTGCCATTACGGAGAAGCAAGAGGCCGAACGACATGTCTACGGTCATCATATCGACAAGGCCTCGTTCTTCCGCTCAGTCGACGCTGGTTGTGCCATGTGCAACCGCTTCGCTCGTGGTATGGATGGGAATAACGAATTCTATGAGGATCTGGGGTACTACTCTGTTTTCTCTGTCTATGTGCGAGATGAGCAAATTATTATGACTGCATATTTCGTGGGCCGTCAAGGGGGCTTTGCCTTTGTGCCTGTGGGAGGTGAGTCTCCAATGATTCGAATCTGCTAGAGTTTTCAAGACGCTTGGTGACTGATGTCGCGACCACACAGAGGAGAAGTACGATCAAGGTCTGAACTTCAACCTTGATCCGTCCACTAACAGCCCGTCAACCTGGTCGATCGTTGACAGATGGTTCCGTACCTGCACAGAGTCTCATGATGAGTGCAAAGAGTCTGACTCGTCCAACGCGTACATGCCTACCCGCATCATTGAAATTGATTACTCTCAGGATGTACCGTCCTTCCGAGTTGTGACAGATTCTTCGTGTCCGCAAGGATCGCGCTATGTTACCCTCAGCCATTGTTGGGGTGACATTTCGAGCACCGATCGTATCGAACTCCGAGAGTCTACCAGTAATGAGCTGGCCATAAAACAATCTTCAGAAGTTCTCCCGAAGACATATGTGGAAGCATTCGAAATTGCTAGACGTTTCGGTGTTCACTATCTCTGGATCGATCGACTCTGTATCCGTCAAGACCTGGGAGACGATTGGCGTCGCGAGAGTTCGGTGATGCAGGAAGTGTATAAGAACGCGTACTTCAACATCTCGGCTTTGGGGGCTAAGAACGATGAAGGCGGGTGCTTCTTCTCGCGCGATCCGAACAAAGTCGCGCCAACCATTGTCCAGATTCAACTTGAGATTTCCAGCAGACCGAGGCAATACCGGTTCATGCTTGATAAAGGATGGGCATGGCGTCTGCTCTTCGGCAAGGAACCACTGATAGACCGGGCTTGGTTTGTCCAGGAACGACTTTTGGCTCGTCGCGTTCTTCATTTTGGCCAGTCGCAAGTGTACTGGGAATGTAAAGAAGCGAATTGCTGCGAGACACATCCAAACGGCGTTCGCATATTTGATAATCTGATTGGGGACGACCAGCAACCAAGACACGCAAACCCGCATCTTTGGAAGCAGCTATTGGATGCTCCTGACCGCAGAAGGACCGATGATCCATACGAACAGCTCTTCATGGACTGGAATTCTGTTGTCAGCATGTATGCGAGCCGCACACTCAGTGTATCCAGCGACAAGCTTGTTGCTATAGCGGGGCTGGCGAATGATATGAAGAAAAAGCTACAGGAATTGAGACCGGGCCGGCATCGTTACTTGGCTGGCTTATGGGAAGAGAAGCTTCTGGACCACATCGCATGGAATGTTACGAAGCCCAATGGAAGATCGTCCGTATACAGAGCTCCATCATGGTCTTGGGCATGTCTGGACGGCAACCTGAACATGCTGCTGCACAAACCATCGTATCACCATCTCTACGCCAAAGTGATTACTGCTGAGGTCCCCACACTTGGTGAAGATGAGACAGGACAGACGAACGGTGGATTCGTAGAGTTATCTGGTCCACTGACGAAAGCGGACGTCGACACTACTGCTGAGCGAGACGTGATCCACTCGAATGTGTTCTTGATCACCTTCCTCACCAATACAAGCGAGGTCTCATCAGCAGACGTTCAGGACGGTACAAAGGCAACCCATGCGCGTGTCATCTTCGATACTCTGGCCGACATACGGGACGACATCTTCGTCCTCTTGATTGGGGCGGCGACATGGGCGCAGGGGAAATGTGCAGTCTCAGGGCTTGCCCTCACGATCGCAGATAGCACCAATGAGAGTGTTTATCGAAGAGTGGGCTGTGTCAGTCTCGAGATAGATGGTTCCAAAGTGCCGAATTTTTGTGCTGCATGGCCGCTAGGCGAGGCGACCATCATTTGAGGTGCTCAGCGAGGACCAGACGCAAAACGCAATGCTCAAAGGCAGTACGCATCAGTGTATAACAGTTCCGGACCAAAGATATTGTATAAATGGTCGCGTATGTTGCGCACAATACATGTAGTAGTAGCTCTGTGAAGCGATGTGGACCTTAAATCCATGTCTGGCCAATGTACTGCTTAGGTAATCAATACAAGCTCCAACACGTGGGGATCGACGACTAGCACTGGAATCCTGAATTCTTTTCTAGGAGACAGTTCCTCCTGAAAGGGGCACTTCCATCAACAACAATGCCTCCGCAGACCCAAGCAGCCGTCGCTGCTGGCGCTGGTGCGCCGGCGGAAACGAAATGGGAGGACAAGGTCTGGTCAATCGGGAAGAATGTTGTCATGTTCATTGCCCTGCAGTTCGCCATTCGACAGTTCACGGGGAATGGACAACAAGCAGCACTTCCAACGCCAGATGCTGCGGTTGATAGTACACAGGTCGCGGGGGAATGGAGCGCCATACCTAAGATTATGTACCCATACTGGCCTGCCAATACCTCGGTGGACGTCTCCATGTTCATTGCTCCATCTTATGTCATGCCCCCCTTCAACCAGATGCCCCCTGAATCCCTGATCGTGGCAGAGAAGAACTTCAGCTTGGACAAAGGACAGAAAGACAATCGCGAAGTTCACAAGACATTCAGCGTACCGAGAAGTGTCCAGGATAACGGGACCTTGTGGGCTCACATCTTCGTTGCTCAGACGGGAGCAGAGCTGGATCCTGCAAGCCCCAAGTATGACCACTCCAAAGCATACAGTATGCTTCGGCCTCTGACGCAATACTTGGCCAAGAAGAAGGTCTACAAGACGAGGAATCTCCTTGAAGCTCGGGAAGGCAATAGCGTGGTTGAAGAGGAAGAAGAACCAGAAGACAAAGCACCTACGATAGCATCGTACTACCATCCCAACTTTACACTGTCTTTCATCTCAGACACTGGTGCGGCCAGTATCGAGAATATGCATCCCGCGCCTCGTCAATTCTATACGTTCGAGTCGACCGGCAAACGTGATGCTACCGGCAAGAATGGATGGTATTACCCAGTCCTTTACTTGAACACTTTCTGGCAGCTCAAGTCGCATATGACCGAACTCAACTCCTCGGCTCAGATCGACCGTCTGCCGATCAATGTACATATCTCCACGCTCGCAAATTGGCAGTTCAGTCTCATGTCGAGCATGGACGAAGGGATGAAAGAAACCGCGCGCAAGGCTGCGCTTGGGCAAACTACCCCTGGCGGTGGTGATGGTTCAGAGATGGAGTTGATCAAGGAGACCCTACTGGACACGAATCCTTGGTTGTTGGGCACCACCGCCATCGTCAGTGTGCTTCATATGATCTTCGAATTGCTTGCTTTCAAATCCGACGTTGGACACTGGCGCAAGAAGAAGGACAATGTGGGCGTGTCATTCCGCACCATCCTGTCTAACGTCGTCATGCAACTGATCATCTTCCTCTATCTTCTGGACAACAACGACTCCACGTCCTGGATGATCCTGTTTGGGCAAGGTATGGGCATTGCGATTGAAGCGTGGAAGGTCACAAAGACCGTGAACATACGAGTGCGGCAGCCGCAGCAGGGATCTTGGGCTTATGGACTCCTGCCGTATGTTGTCGCGTTCGAAGACAAACACACGATGTCAGAGACCGAAGAGAAGACGGAGGAGTACGACAAAATTGCGTTCAAATACATGGGCTATGTTGCTGTACCTCTCCTGCTCGCATATGCGGCATACTCGCTCAAGTATGAAAGTCACAAGAGCTGGTACAGCTTCATCATCACTACTCTTGTGGGGAGTGTTTATGCTTACGGTTTCTTGATGATGGTATGTGCAGCAAACTGAAATCGCCACGCAGACATGCACTAACAGCACAACAGGTTCCGGCATTGTACATTAACTACAGGTTGAAGTCAGTGGCGCATATGTCTGGCAAGGCCATGATTTACAAAACTCTCGGAACATTTATCGACGACCTCTTTGCCTTTACAATCAAAATGCCAATGCTGCACCGGCTAGCCACGCTTCGCGACGATGTGATCTTCTTTGTCTACCTTTACCAGTCCTGGGCCTACAAAGTCGATCCTACTCGTGTCAACGAGTTTGGGCAGGGCGGCGACGAAGAAGAGGTCGAGGAGAAGACTGCAAACAAGCCTCTGACCTCTCCCGGGGATGCGTCCAGCAAATCGGGCGGGAAGGTGAAGATTGCAAAGGAATTGCAACAAAAAGTAGACGGTGTCATGGGCTCAAGCGGCAGGGAATCGGTCAAGACCGGCGGCAAGAAGAGGAAATAGACAGCGTCCTCTGCAATATTGTGAATATAGCGTTTGGATGTAAAAGAGCTTCTTCCGAGTATGAAGCCATGCGTAGAAGATATGTCTTCCGGTACATTGTCCTCGATGTGCCATGTTATATACTGTATAATATGCACGATATGATGATCTGTCTCCGCCTGGCCTGTGCGTGCAGAGCTGCATCGTGAACGCACGCCACGCACTTCTGAGAGACCCGAGTTGTTCTGGACTTTCCTTACGTTCATCATGCTACACTACCTTAGTATTTGTTTCTCGGCCACTTTATCTTTCCTTTGGTCTATATCGGCAAACTCGATCCGCTCGTTTTAATGCGACACTGATCGGAAGACCGGGCGTCTCGGATCGGTGCTCCTCCCATTCACTTCCGCGTAAGCTTCGACACCGCGTGCCCGCCGTGCGACACAACGACTCCACACTCTCTTCCGGCATACCCAGTGCCTACCTTACGCTTCGTAGCCTTCGCCATGGCTGCGCTATTTGATGTTGTCAAGGTAATGCATACCAGCGCCTTCACCCGAGCATCAGCTAACATCAGAGCGCCAGGGTCTCTTCATCCCAGCCGTCATCGCTTTAGTCCTCTATCTTCTCCTCGCCTACGCTATCTTGCCCTTCGTGCGCGCATACCGACAACGGTACAGCCAGTATCTTCCTCTCGACGCCATTTCTGATCGCACGAGCTCTATACGATCCCGCATCACAGGTTTCCTTGGAAGGGTTCTGTTGCCGCCCAGCATGAGATGGTCACGCGACGTCACCGACGGCAGCAACCGACGGCATAGCGATGATGTCTTTGGAGACGAGGAGGGCGAGAGCATGGTCGGCTTCGATGTGAATCGGACAGACCGCGAAGTGCGAGGCGGAAGGGTGGAGATTGATAGCCAAAGACGGCTGAGCCGGGACTTGGAAGAGGGATTCAAGGACGACAGTGAGGAAGAGAGTGGTGACAGTCCAACGGATCATGGGCACGACAGGCGATGATCTTGGTATCTCGATTATCATTGAAGAGAATCATTACATTACATTATACTACCCAGGTCCGCTACGACACCGATGCTGAACACCAAACGCCGGCTCATCTTTCCCGATAAGGACCATCCTCCCAGAAATATCTCCCGCTGTCGGAAAACGATTAAGTTTTGCGATTAAGTTTTGCATGCTGGTGTTCCGATTGCTTCCATGCGAACGACATCTGGAAAGATCGAAATCTGAAAGGCTTTGGAACAATCAGCCATTTGTTCACATGTGCGGAGTATTCGGATGACCGACCTGAAAAGACTGAAGAAACACTCCACACTTAGCGGCTCATCCTGGACGAGAAGTCCGAGCCAAGGACGAAGTCCGAGACCTTGGCCAATACGACTTTGATCTGGCGCTTGGTGTCGGAAGGTTGAGACGACTGGCTTCCTGAGCGTCTTTCTGGGCTGGAGGGCTTGGCAGAAGTCGCCTCGTTGTTGTAGACGGTGCGCATTCCGTAATGCATGGTGTATTGCTTGGTGAAGAGTGTTGATTGAAGGACTGTCTTAAGATTGGACAGGGATTGAGTTGCTCAGTATGTAGCAGGTGGACTGTATGGATGCGTCTGGCTGAAGGAATTGAGAGTGATTGTTTGTTGCTTGGATGATTCACTTGAGAACTACAGAGTAGGATGTTTATATATCTGTTAACAGTACATAGCCATAGACACATCGACGCCCTAGGGCGCAACTGTACTACATGGCTTTGCAGTCAGAGTTTTCAGCAAGTTACGAATTTTCGAGAGCATCGTGACCATTCATTCTTTGTCTCAGCTGTGCTATTACTCAATAGTTTGATTTCCAATACGCCAAAGTGCAGAAATTTGTTGACTGAAGACGATTTCTGCAACGTGTATGACAGAATGGCGATTTTGTGCCGAGCCTTCACGCTTTGGAACGGAGTTGAACGCCGTTGGCAGCCGAACGCCGAGATCTATTCCGAAGCTGCGGCTGGGAAACACAAACACCAGTCCGTCGACCAGTATCACGCATCCTTCGCGTATGTCTATCGATGTACTGGAGACTCGTGATGATCCGTAGATAACGAGCATCTATGATAGCAGAGTGGATGCAATCTGTGTGCTTTTCGTCAACTTGCATCTCCAACCCCTGTTCGCGACCATAGAAAGATGCTGTAAAGAGTAAGACGAACCTCGTCGCCATGTTTCCTCCTACCGGAACCAGCAGCCGGCGTAACGGCAAACAAGCATCCTGTGAGCCCTGTCGTAAGGCCAAGATACGGTGCGATCACCAGACGCCGGTTTGTGGACGCTGCAAACGCAGAGGCGTCAAGGCCGAGTGCTTCTACCATCCCGCGCCATTGACAAAGACCAACTACCCGTCCTACAGGAATCAGCCAGCTGGTCTGGATCTACGGGGGCAGCCAGTTCCGAGTGTAAGGACTGCTATCAGCACAAGAGCGCCTGACCTGCAGCCAAGCACCACGAACGGAGACAGTGAGCGATTCCGTGCAATTGCCAATGTCATCACGCAGCTTCAAGCCAACTATGAGCTCATCGATAGGCTCCTGCAAGAATACCATACAGTGTCGTTGGGCGCCCTGGTGCCCGGGCGAATTGTCCTAGGCATCTACGCTTCACTACCGGATCTGTTCGAATCATATTGCATCGATGCTAGCGAGAGCACGAATTTCGCTGGAGCCAATGCTCTAGCCAAGGGCGTCTTGAAGAACACCACGGCCGGAGCGACGCCGACCTCAACATTGACCGTGACAGAGTTTGTTTCCCTGTTCGGTGGCAGAAACGTGCAACTACAGGGCCTTGGGCTCATCTGCAACACTGCTGCACGCGCCGTAATCTTTGGCTTGACGCGGGATGACAAGACTCATGAGGATTTCATCGGGAGGATGCTAGAATGCTCCACAACGTGCTTGACCGTGGCTCGCGACATCGCGCCTCATGTCGACGATCATATGATATGGCTTGCGCATGAAAACCTGTTACTGCTCCTCGCATCCAAAGGATATACTCGTAAGTTATCCCCTGATATGTTGTATCGTCAGCGTTGTTGACACAGCCTGGTTCTTGCTAGATCCTTCGGTCTGGCGACGCTTAGGTGACTTGATCAGTGATACTTACACTGCCGGGTTCCATCGCGAAGACTTGATCCAAAAGGATGTACCTTTTTTCCTCGCAGATCTTCGACGCAGGTCTTTCACTCGGGTCTATCATGCAGATCAAAGCATCTCTGGCTACTTCAATTGTCCGCCGAGGATATTCCACTGGTTTGCGAGCACTACGATGCCCCTCGACCTCTCGGACGACGAGCTCGTTGCAGAGAAGGAGGAGCTGGACAGAGCACGGTCTCGACTGACGCCAGAGGGATGGAACACGGGCACCCAAAATTGGCAAGCTTCGACTTGGGCACGCGTGCGATATATCATGTGCCCGTGGCGAGACGAGATCAGCCGATGTTCATATTACCCAAGACCGATATCTGCCACGCATAGTGAGGAGTTGAAGTATAACATTATCCCCGTTGCAACATGACTGCAGCGCTGACGCAGAGTAGGGACCTCTCCATGAGTGGCCATCGGCTCTGGGAATCCCTACCCGAGCATCTGCGATACACCAGTGCATGTTGGAAGCAGCCGAATTACACGCCGAACATGTGTAACATGCTCACGATCATGTATTTGTCCTACCTGCACTCCGACTTCCAGATCCATAGGCTGCTAGAGTCTATCGACGACTCTAACAACGACGAGCTGCTCGGCATAGCGAAGAATTTGCTTGCCACAGTCCTACAATTAGGTCAAGCGAGAGATCGTGCAGTCCCATTACGCCACGATTTCGAGTTTGTGGTACGTACAGCGCTTGCCATCTCATCTTGAGCATTTACTGACACGTCGCATGAAGCTCCTGACGTACGGAATGTCCAGTGCCATGGTATTGACATCTATGCTTGCCAACTCGACGCGTGACACTACCAAGTCTCTGCCTGCGAGCATCAGCCGCTCGGAAATTGTCCGAAACCTATCTGTCTTCGTCTCGCATCTGGATACCATCTTCCACCAAGCGAATGCCAATCACGCTGCTGCCAAACAGGCGTCTTCCTCCATTACTCGAGCCTTAGATGAGGTGTTAGAGCCGGTCACGGAGGCGCGTGCGCCGCCGACACCAAGTACCTCTACACAGGTACTGACTTCGAGTACTGCAAGTGTTGATGTGGACGGCATGGGAGTTATAGATCCATTCCTTGGTCCTTTCGACGAGCAAAGCTTCAACGATTGGATGAGCAGCATAGATTGGTCGGCCACTAGCAGTGGTTGGAGTGCGCTGTAGGCGTGGAAAATTGAGGGAGGACAAAACTTACCTTCGAAGACACAGCAAAGATGCCTAATGCAGCGCATTGCCAGACCTGCCAGCAATGCGACTTTTCTGGCGCTGTAAACCCCAACAACAGTCAATTGCAGCTTGCTGCAGTGAGAGCAATGTAATCGTCCTATGTCTCAAAGACCGACAGCCGCCATGCGATTACGCGAACGACCTGGTCTTCCGGGACGACGTATCGTGGTTTCGTCATACCATTGGCCGCACGAGCACGATCGACATCATAGTTGTTATCATCGGCTCGTGGTGAAACAGACTCTGAAGAAATCTTGCGAGGCATACCGTGACTGAGCAGATAACAGACCTTGTTTCTCGAAATATGACGCTCCAATGGCTCATATGCTCTACGCTAGAGCATTTCGACAAGGGTGTCGCAAGTCTACCTCAAGATAAGGACGAAACATCCCTAGCACGCTCTGTGCGGACTGTCTTCGACCATCTTGTGTGATGAATCACCCGTCCCAAGCTTGTGGCAGCAACACCACGCGGACGAAGTGGATGAATGCTGTTACAATTATCACAACGACATCTTAGTCGGTTGTCGATGTGGTGATCGTCTTCCACATTACAAATGGCCGTTGTGTGAGGAGTATCCTGCGGCCACACCAAGATAGCTTGGTGCTTGGGTGCTTGCATAGCGGCAGTGGTTGAAGCGGTGATCGCTAGTAACGTGATGTTGTCTGAGCCGAGCCATCCCATCCCCGCTCTCATCTCATCTCTTTTCTCCGCCCGTTTCTTGGACCAGGATCTGCTTGGCGGCAATAATGGCAACTTGGCAAGTAGACCTCTTTTAGGCTCTTTATTGCTGGTTCAAACTTCTCGGAACAGGCACGTCTACCCATTTGGCGCCCGCCAATATCGATGATCGACAGGGTCGCCCTGACGGACCAAGGATCTGCCGGGAGCAAGCTTCAACCTTCTTTTCCGCCAACCATCATTTGCCTCGAAACGAATCCCCAAACAAGCACGACAGGTCACCCGGGCGCTGATATCGAGAATGATCGACATAAAGTCGTTTGCATCGTGGGGGGAGTCCCTGTCGCCAATTCGCCACCAATTACGGTGCGGAGGGTAAGCGGATTGGTTTTGTTCTTATGTCCAAGCAGTGCATCTATGCATTCCATACTGCTCCGTACGTTATTGAGCGCTTGTAAGCCATTGAGATCTGATCTCTCCTGGCCATCTCCCAAGCTTGCCAAAACTCCTGGGCCATGAAGCTATCCACCCTCCTGGCTGTGGCCTCGGCTGCCGGACTTACTGAGGCCTTTCCCCGCGGTCTTACCGATCGTGACCTCCTCGGACTCTCTTCACTGCTCGATCCTAACAGTGCAAAGAAACTTGGTCAAGAAGCCGCCGATGCGCTGAGTAACGCGACTGCGGCGCTGCTGAACCCACCATTCGACGCAAGCCTTCAGTTGATTGATGTTTCGGGAGATCATGCGTGGCAAGCACCAGGCCCGAACGACTCGCGAGGACCTTGCCCTGGACTAAACGCTCTGGCAAACCATGGCTACCTTCCCAGGAACGGCAATGCGACTGTCGTTGACCTGATCAGTGCTACCACTTCGGTGTTTGGCATGAGCTTAGATCTGGCAACCGTCTTGTCAGCGTACGGCGCTGCTGTGGACGGATATGGTCTTGGCTGGCAGATTGGTGGCGTGCCAGGTACTGGCATCGGTGGATCTCATGGCAACTACGAGACCGACAATTCTGCGTTCCGGGGCGACCTCTACCAATATGGGTCGAGCGACGACTTGGTCATTTCGCAGTTCCAACAGGTAGGCCTCGCATGATGGAGATGCACTTGTGACTGGAGATCATGCTGACGATTTCTCGTCAAATCAGTTCTTCGATCTCCAACCGGATGCAGAGACTGCCAATTACGACATCGATGTGCTCACCAACTTCCGAGCCAGCCGCTTCAAGGAGAGCATCGAGAAGAACCCATACTTCTATTGTACGTACAATCATATCCTCTACCCTTGTAGCCTGTCACTGACTTGAATCTTAGACGGTGCGTTCTCCGGCACTCTAGTCAGCCAAGCAGCCTTCGCCTTCATCTTCCGCTTCATGGCGAACCACACCGCAGAATACCCTGCCGGCATCCTCGACCAGGACACCTTGAAGTCCTTCAACGCCATTTCCGGCGAAAGCGGCTCGTTCGTCTGGACGCCCGGCCACGAGCGCATCCCGGAGAACTGGTACCGACGCGCGCAGTCCGACCCATACACTGTCTTCGGCCTCATCGACGACGGCAACACCTTCGCCCAGCTGGAGCCGCGCATCAACGCCCAGGGCTGCAATACTGGCACCGTCGACTCGTACACTGCCATCAAGCCATCCACCAACATCACCGATTACAACCCCACGAGCGCGACGAGTGATCTATGCTACGCTTTCGCGCTCATTGAGAATCTTGCCGCCAATGCCGCTGGCAATGTGCTGGAGCTGCTGGTCTTGCCGATCCAGAATGCGCTGGGCTGCAACACCACGGCAACGGGCGAGTCGGTGGCTGAGGCGTGCCCGGGCTACTCGTTCTATGGCGGACCGACAGCTGAGATAGTGTCGGGTGCGGTGCAAAGCTGATTGTTAGTGCGATGTGAGTTATGATAGATGTGAAATATGGGCAATGCGCGAATTTATGAAGCCAGCATGGAACACCGTTATAGCTTTATGAAGATTCTATGCATACAATTCTTCCTTCTCAGGCAGCGACTTTTGATATCTCTATAGCTCGTCATGTCCCTTAGTCCCCGAAAGGTCCGGCATGCTCATGATCTTGACGATCAGGCTGGTCCATCCAGTGAAATGCTGCGTGCGTTGACCGGCGCCAGTCTCCGGGTTATATTGCTCCCAGGCGAACCCGGTGTCTTCCCAGCTCGTCCGCACAGTATCGACGAGGTTCTTGCGTAAGGCGGTGTACATTGTTCTAGCGCGCTTCTGCTGCGCGCCCGAGGACTGGGCGATATGCTGGAGTGTATCATTAGCATGTCTGAGTTCGATGATATGTCAGATCAGACATGGACAACGACTTACCAGGAGTTGCTTGACGATCAGATAGTTCATGTTCATCCACACCGGACTTCTCCAGTAGTTCTCATCCGTGCCATAGAGCGCGTCGGACTTGCTCAAGCTTCGGATGCCGTGGGGACTCCACAGCTCGTCTTCGTTGGCGATGAGATCGAGGACATCGCCGAGATGCTCGTGGTCGGGTCCGACGAGACCGGTCATGAAGGGGAAGATCGAAATGTACCCTTTATGGCAAACGTGAACGCTCTCCTCATATGCGTCCACGGTGGCATCGCAGTATGTTTTGTCCTTTTTGCTCCAGTGCAAGTCATCGACATTGCGTCGGATTGCCTCGAAGATTTTGTCGTACTTTGCAGCGTCGTCGGTCTCGCCAATGTAGGTGGCAACGCGCTTCATTGAGGACGCCATGAGGCCCATCCATGAGATGAGGTCGGTGTGCAGCTCACCAGGGTGCGGAGGTTGAGCACGTGGATAATCATCCAACCCAGATGTCAGGATGTGGCGAGGAGTACGTCCACGCCATCGGTATGCCTCTTTGGTAGAGAACGCAGGACGGTCATATGACTTGACGTCTCCCCGTTGTGTGCGGCGATACCATTCGAAGTTACGTTGAAGCAATGGATAAAGTGACTTGAGCCAAGTCTTGACGGCCGCTGGGTCGGCAAGAGCGCTCTTTGCGAGCTTGCCGAGCGACTTTTGCTGACCGCTGAAGAACGGGGATGTCTTCTCTCCGGCAGCATCAAGTAGATCGCCGAGAAGCATGTACAGAGTCGGCGGGTTGGCATAGTGCGGATACTGCGTCCGGAACTCCTGTGGGACCTTGTCTCGGGCTTCTGGGCCAAGAATTTGTTCACGCGCAATCCACCCATCCTCGTCAATCGTGTTGAACCACGATGAGAAGATCTGCATAACCAGCTCAGGATCCCAATCAACGATCGGCAATAGGTGGAAGCCTTCGTCCCAAAGGAAGCCCCGAGGAAAGAAAGGACGGCTAGGAATGGAAGTGAAGAGCTCGTATGGGCCCTCGAGCTTTTGTTGGTTCTGGTCACGAGCCCGTTGGGCATCTTGCCAAAATCCTTCATCTTCTTCCTCGTATTCCGTTGCGTACGATCGGTCGATAACCTGATCACCATAGAAATATCCTATACCTCCAATAAGGTTGCTGAAGAGAGACTTGCTAAAGACCAGATGCTTCTCATCGCTGAAAGGAGCCTGCGGCTGGAGAGCCTCGTTGTACTTCTCGCTGAACGACTTGGAAACGGCCTTGATCGCTTTAGTGAGATCTTCCGACGTCGTCTGTTTTTCTGCTGACGCTGGCGTAAATATGATATCGAACTCGAATGGGCCATCAAACACTTTCTGGATTATGTGCATGTTGCCTTCACCCGGCAAGTTCTGAATGGTGTAAGTCTGCCAAGGCGGAGGCATCTGGTTCTCGGTGTACTCCTCCACGTACTGGTCGATCGTGGCCTTCATGGAGCTAAAGAGTATGCCTGCGAAGAAGCTTGGTCAGAATCACTGGTTTGATGAACAGTACGGGATCGATCAAAATGATCTACCTTTTGCCTGCCAGAGTGCCTCTTCGGGCACTTTCATCGAGTGTACCCAGGTACGATCTAAAGGTTTTGATTCATACGATGGGTGATTATGTATGGGGTAGGAATTGCCGTCCGGTTCAGTAATGGTAATCTTGAAGTCTCCCAGGTCTGCCGTTTGGCCGTTCAGAACAACGTCGCCTTGAAAGCCGATTTCTTCTGCGCCTTCAGCATCTTGAACTTCCAGAAGGCTTCCCAAGCCTTCGGCACCCACAGAAAACCACAAAGCAGTTTTCATCTCGTTGAATCCTCCTTCACTACTAAGTGATAGCTTGGCATCGTCCCTTGGTGTACCCTTGATCCTCGCGCCCCAACCTCCCCTCCCATCTTCGAACTTGACGAAACTCGTCTCGAGATCGAGTCCGTTTCCTCTGTCATGAATCGTCTGCACTCCGCCTGTTCTTGGGTCATACGAATCCCAGCCATAACCGGCCATACCCTCATCTTGTTCGCATGTGAATCGTATATTGCGTTGGACAGATGTGAAATCCTCAACCCGTGCCCATAGTAAACCTGTCGTGATCGATTTTGGCAGGCGTGGTCGAACGCCAAAATAAAGGTTCGGTCGGTACGGACCCCAAAGCAGGCTGTCATTTGAGGCTTTGGAGAAGACTGTTAGGTCTTCCTGAGCGCTGACAAGGGACGCCAGGAGCAATTGAATGCTCCATTGCTTCCACGCCATATTCGCTACGATTCGCTTGAAGCTCCAGTGGGCTTCAATGGCAGGTTGTAACAGAAGTTCATGAATTCGAGCTCTGGCCACGTACAGCATGAATATGCTGACGCCACACCGATAAGCACAGCCACAGATCTTATCGTGCTCTTAGCTTGCGCCCCGAATGATCCTGGGAGCAGAATCACACCTTCTCGACACTGACACAAGGATTTTGGCTGAGAGCATGGATCTTCTCCAGACTGTCCGTAAAGAAGGCTCTCGTGGTGGTGTCAACTTCTCGTGGGATGACGTGAAGAACTCTGCGCATCGTGAAAACTATCTCGGCCATTCCATCAAAGCGCCTGTCGGACGCTGGCAGAAAGGCAAGGACCTGTCCTGGTATGCGAAAGCCGATGATGCGCACCTGACAGCTGAGGAGCGAGAGGAGAAGGAACGGGAGCGGAAGCGTGAAGAGTTGCGAAAGGTGAAAGAAGCGGAAGAAGATGCCATCGCAAAGGCACTAGGTTTGCCCGCGCCAGACCGCACGAATGCGAACTCGCAGCCGCTGGCAATGGACCGAACGAAACAGAGCGAAGTGAATCAAGCACTACGCGAGGCATTGAAAGATGACGATGCTCCAGAACGGAGTAATAAAGAGCACAAGAGGTCACAGCATGAACGTACAGAACGGCGAAGACATAGATCGCGTTCTCGGGAGGAGGAGCGTAGGCATCGTCACCACAACTCTGATCGTAAGCGAGATCGCTCAGGTTCAGCGCATGGTGATAGACGAAGGCGTAGATCCCGAAGTAGAGATCGACGGCCTGGAGACGACAATTATCGCCCTAGCCGGATAGAACGCAGGAGAAGCAGGGAGCATCGAGAACGGTCCAGGGACAGAGATAATGGTCGAGATGAGGGGACGTATGCACGAGATAGGACACTTAGAGAAGTGTCGCCGGGCGGAAGAGAATCGAGCAAGCGATATGACAAGCGCAGCCGTTCTCGATCGCCTTATCGTAGGCATGACGAAGGACGGCGATATGGAAGATGAGCAAATACTTGCATTCGGCCCAGCACCTCATCAACAGGAATGTTTTGCCTGCTTGCCTGATAGCGTGTACACAAATTAATTCGTACATCTTAGCATACCTGCTAGCAAACGATCTCATTCCGAGGGGCACGATCACGAAGGACCGGCGCCAACTCTCCATCCTACCTGGACATATGTCTCGCAGTTCGACTCTGTTGAGTTCTTGACGAGGTCCGCATCAAGGGTCACTTCACCCCTAGGGTACAGCACAATTACCGTGCTCCCTCCGTACTGGAATGATCCCAAACACTGACCTCTCTTGACTTCCGCACCCTCTTCAATACCGTCATTGTACATGATCGATCCGACTAGCATAGCACCGACTGCGATTATCGCTACTGGGGCTTGGGATCCGGCACGCTCAACCACCATCACGCTCCTGCGGTTCTCACAAAACACGTCCAGCGTGCCAGGCTCATTGATCGCCTGCGGGTTCACTGTGTAATAAGTGCCTGGTATCTCCGTGACGCTTTGTACACGTCCAGTCACTGGAGCATGCCATCGGTGGTAGTCCTGTGGGGCCAATCTTGCAATCACAATACTGCCTCCATCGAATTTTTGTGCCAACGGTCCACTTCCCAACAACCTTTCGAGCGTGAAGCCAAATCCTTTGATCCAGTATTTTGTTGCCAGATCGATTGTCGGGAAAGCCGTCAGTCTGCAATCCGCTGGACTGCTTACAACTGCTGTGTTGTCTGGCTCTGCGATCGGCCTTGCCGATGGCTTGATCTCGCGGGCAAAGAATTCATTGAATGTGGCATAGCTGGCGGGATCAGGCTTGACCATGTCAACCATACTGTCCGCAAGACCGAACGACTCGATGAATGGCTTGATGTGGTCTATCGATTCTGAAGTGTCGTACTGTCTGCCCATCTTCTCGCTTTGCTCCTTCAGCAGGGCTTGCGTCCGCTTCCAATGTAAAGCTTGTTCTTGCCTCGAGCCATAGTACAGGCAATGCATGCCAACTCGAACATAGATGCTCATCGCCTCGAATGTCTTCTCCCCAGTTTTGCGGTCCATTACGTAGTTTCCCATGTGAAAGGCATTCTCGAAGTCTTCCAGAGACGAGTATGGGAACAGAGCCCGCAAGCGACTGTGAGCGTGCGAGCTGTCGGCAGGGATGTGGATGTGCTCTTTGGGGTCCGTAGTGCTTGATTGTGCTTCGGAGGTCAACTCCTTGAGCGCTGCCGATGTCGCATCCAGATGCTCATCTGTGAGAGGCTTTGTCGAAGTCGCCATGTTGTATGGGTGTTCGAGCAGAGGTGACCAGGCAGCTATGAGGTGTGCGATGAACTCGTAGGTGTACAGGAGGAGTAAAAGGAATAGATTGAAACAGAGCGACCACAGGAGACCCACAAGAAGAAACAGGATCATGGGAGAAGATATTACTCCACCTTGTCATTAGGTTATCGCGCCGATCGAGCTGACGAATATATATCCCACTATACCTCTACCTTATCGTCATCCGTCCACTCTGACGTCTGATTGCCGCTTGCCCATTCTGCAGCATTCCCGGTATCAATGCACCCGATCGTAAGTACTTACATAGGCCATTGGGAAAGCGCACATGCTGAACACGCGAGCGCTATGCCGTCATTACCTCCAGTCTTGGCGCGCGCATATCCTTATCCTTATCGTCTTCCCCGCAAGGCTTGGTCCGCAACCTTAACTGACGCGAGCTTTCCCAGATCTCGACCTCTAGTTAGCTCATCAGTTACATAACACCCATTCGCCCTTGCAGATCACTTGCTTTACTGCTGCGACATCGTCCATCCCAAGCAATGGCCACCAAACGTACCATCAAAGAGCTTGATGCTTATCGCAAGGATCCCTCGCCGGCGGTGCCTACGCTCGAGCCTGTCAGCGAGGACGACTTGCGAAGCTTACGAGCTGTGTTGAATGGACCCGCCGGCACAGTATACGAAGGTACACTAGATCCCTGCCTCTTTCTTTGTTCGGAACTCATGCCACGCTGAGATGCTGATCTTTCGCAGGCGGCCGATGGACGCTCTCGATCAAAGTCCCGCAAACGTATCCAAACGAACCTCCCGTCCTGACGTTTCAAACGCCCTGCTGCCACCCAAACATCAACTTCGCGACGGGTGAGATCTGTCTCGATCTGCTGAAAACCACCTGGACGCCCGCATATGGGCTCGTCAGTACCCTCGAGGCAGTCCAGCAGTTATTGAGCGCCGGCGCGGAGCCGGATAGTCCGCTGAACATGGATCTTGCCAAGCTATATCGGGAGGGCGATGTGGTGGGTGCCGAGGGACTGATTCGGTTCTATACGAGGCTACACGCTGTGCGACGGTAAACGCAAGATGGAGATATTGGCGTTCTGGAAGGGTGTGCTCGAAAGTTCAGCGACAGACGTGTAAGAAGTAATGTATAGCTAGTCATCTTCTATGCGAACAGCCTGTGCGACCCACATGCTGAAGTCGTTATGTACACGGAGCCCCGGCGCCTGTTACGCAAGCTCCACCTCTGTGGCCCTAGCTTCAAGCCACTGCCTGGCAAGGTATTGCAAGACTTCTGAGTGGGACAGATGACACAGCGACATGGATGGACCAGCCGATATTTCAGCCCCCTCACAGCAAAAGGAGCATCATCCTATGGAGTCAACAAATCGCATCACACCACGACTGTTTCGTGTTCACCCCTTCCTTGGTCTTCTTCTCTTCTATGAACCTCGTAACCTAGAATCGAATGATCCTGGTACATTAGTACCAATCGCCATCTCTTCTTCTCATCTCGCAGATGTTGTGTGCCCTGCATTGGGCTTACTGCGATGCCATGTAGCGGTGCAAATGGCCGCTGATTGAGCTTCTCCTGTCGGAGGAAAGGAAGGATACAATCGCACCGCATCGCGTAAATGGTACGACTAGACTTGCCCGGCATGCCTACGAGCCCAGTTGAGTCGTCCTTGGCGCGAGACAGTTTCGTCAGGGAGAGAACAAGTACGCGACCTTTCTGCGACGCGAGAATCACGATGCCAAGTTGGGGGATGGTCGCGCTCATGTTCAGACGATCGTACATGTTCAGCGCACCGAATTGTATCAGAACCGCCTGTCGTAGCGGATTCGCCAGACCGATCATGGGCGGCGAGAAAGGGCCCGGTCCAAACCTCGCATCCGACGGCTGAAGCAGATACACGTTCTTAACCGAAGCGTGAAGGATAGGACAAGGTAAATCACCGCACAGGCCGTTTCGCTGATTGAATTGCACCATGTTGCCGAAGACACGTCGGCCACCATAGAGACTTGAGAAGGATATGCTGTCCTCGGTCCCTTCGTCCTCCAGGTCATCGTCTACGTCATATACATTTTCGTCCTCTTCACCTGGGTCAACAACTCGTGGTGTCTGCGTTCCGGAGGTAGCACTGTCGGGAGCCTGAGATCGTGGCAAACGTAGTTCTTCCTCGTCTTCGTCATCATCTTCCATGGACAAGCTCTCGATCTGCTCCAAGGCCGCTGCACGGTGCTCAGTTTGTTCGTGATCCTGTACTGCCTGGTCGTGATACGTGAAAGCTTCGGACCTATCTGGAAGATCAAGAATGGTGTCGCTGACATCCCACAGGGGAGAGGCTGTACTGCCTGTACCTGGTAGGTTATGGTTCCCAGGTATGTTTAGAGCTTCTCGCCAGCATTGCTTCCTTTTGAAAGATCGAGCGTCTAAGAACATGATGGCCCAGCCGGCATTTAGCCTATCGAAGGCGTCAGGAGAGCGAAATGCAGGCGTTCCTCCAAAGCGGAATCGTTGTACCGAGGTAAGAGAATGCAAGTCCATTACGCGGCATGTCCCCGATATATCGGTGGTCAGGAGCCACCGTGCTTCGGGGTCATCTCCTGTGTTACAAAACGAAATACACGGGATATTGGCCTCGCCATTGATTACTCGTAACGTCACATCGACCTTCCGATCTAGAGCAGCAAACGGAGCATCTTCTTCATCAAGCATTCGGTCCAGGTTTCCGTCTTCAGACACCTCACAATCTTCACGGAAAAGACCAAACTTGAATATTCGCACTTCGTGGTAGTTAGAGCTGCAAGCAATGATGCGACTTGCAGTATGGATTGCCAGACCCCAGGCACTTACACCGACGTTACTCTGGAAGATCGGCTTAACTTCATCTGCAGTAAGTGAAGTTGAGTTTCCAGGCTCGGCACGTCGCTCGATGGCCTGCACGACATGGCGCACAAGGACGGCGTCGATGTCGCCATCGTCTCGAACAGTGGTAATGACTTCTTCTGTGCCGAGGAATTGAACGAGCATGTTATTGATTGAGTGCGGTTGTTCAAGATCCAGAGACCCTGTGCTATTCGCATCGACCGGCGGAATTGACAGAATCAGAACAGGTTGCAGTGAGACAGCCTGGCATGGAAATTGTGGCACGTAGATGTATATATCTTTACCGTATGCCACGAAGTAGAGGTTGTGCACTTGTGACAGTGCAGTCTACATGAGGCGTGTCCATTAGCAACAGTCGTCCGCTCGTGCTACAGCATCTGGAAGCATCGAACAGATCTTTGGGCTATACACACGCACCAGGTTGCTGCGCCATTGTGAGATGGGAGGCACGGTATCATCGCCATACTCGAACCACCGCCGTTTGCCGTATCGATCTGCCAGGGTCTGAGACCCTATGGCCGTAACATGACATGCGGCCGGACGTTTGTCCTGCATCGTCGTGGGACTGAGATGGTCGCTGGCGTAGGTGAAACATTAGGCGCGCTGGTATGGTTGCGTGGCGAAACTTGCCGGCCGGTCAACGTATTGCTGTCCATTCACAGCATGTGCACAAGAGCCGCAGCACCATCATCGATTTGGACTTGTTTTCTTGGGAACAGCGTACCCGGACAATGTATCGTGGTGTCCAGGCATGTGTAGCATGGCCGCCGTATGGGAGGACATGATGTCGATCGTGTGTTCGCTCTAGCGGGAACTTGAAGCTGTCTAGCTTTGTCATCCTGAGGGTTCTCATCACAATATTGGTGACATGATACCTCCCCTGTCTTGACAGAACCCAAACGCCACTGCTCAACCTTCGCCACCTCCGAAGTGGTAGCAATAATGTACTCTTCGCGTGTTTGAGATATTCTGTTGGCCACATCTCGGGAATTGCCGTACGTCTTGATGGAAGACAGGCTTCGGCGCCTCAGATCTCCCTACATGTAAGGACTGCCTTGCGTTAAAAGGCGAGGAGAGTGTGACCGAGCTCCCCAGGATCCGTTCGTTCTACCGCACAAAGCTCGTGCGACTGAGCTGTCTTTGATGGCCCTCGCTCACCTGGTGTAACCACCTTGGAATGGACACACCTTCGTCACGACGGCAGCCTCGAAGCACCTGAGCGAAAGCGTAAATGTCACGACTGGCCCGGCCGCCCTGATGCGGCCAACAGGTTCCTCGGGTCATGATCGTTCAAGTCGTGGTACTCGGAAAGCAAGCCTGAACCACGGAATGGCACTGGCAGCACAGCATTACGCCGCATCGCCCATGGAGATTGGAGTCAGACCTTAGCATGTGAGCCCACGCGTTTCTTGTCCATCTCATCTTCGCGAGCAAGCCAAAGGACTATGCGCGATCTGATGCATCCTTAGACTTGTAGCGGCAGTCTGTCGCACTACATCCGGCCATGGCTACCTATGGGCTGCTAGGCTATAGTTGGCATTCCATACAGAGCATCAATTCCATCACCCACAACTGTCTACATACTGTACCATATGCTGCTGTGCTACCAAGTCGGGCCAATCATGGGACATGTCAGAGTAGAAGCATCACAACGCCGTCGGCTTACAGTCCTACACTGGCTGCTCCGAAGCTGAGTTGTCCTTCCAGGATCAATCACTCGTATTGGAATGAATGAGCTGTAGCAAACTTTCCTTTCGATATCTCTCAGGTCGCACTCCTCGTTGTACAGCTTTGGCCTTCGGAAGTTGGTAGCTCCCCAAAGGCAACAATCTTGCATGAGCACGCAGAAATCGATCTACGGTATAACTGCACCTCAGCAACAGACTCTGGTCGCTATCGATGAGACTTGAGAAGACACCTACTGCGATCGTTTAGCAAAGATGAAAAATCGCCCAACTGTCTCCCACAGGACTTTGCGCATGATGGCAACCGTCGAATTGCCAGGATTGAAGTGGCATACGAGTACTCACGAAATGCCATGTATTGAGTCCCTTAGCCTTGCGACCCCTAGAATCGCTCCTCAATGCGATGTGATCAGGTTGTCGAGGCCCGTTCCGGCAAGAACTTTCGAGTCGTCACCGGCTGCAGCAATCCTGTTGTTCACACCGGCCGTTATACCCTGCGACCAGACTTCACTCCAATCAAAGAATAACAAGGATCCCTTTGAATTGCTTGGCCGAGCCTTGGGCGAACACCATCAGCGCATCAGGCACGTTCCATATGTGCCAAGTGTTGGCTTTACCGAATTCCACGAGACATTTCTTCGACACTGCGACACCGTGATAGTGGTAACATGCGAGCCTTCGGAGGGTGCCGAAGAAGGGTTGTCTGAGCAAGCTGACTTCGCGGAGGATGTGATTGACTTTCTTGGTGATTCTGCGTTGACGACACCACACATGCAAAGGAACCTGCTTCAGTTCGGGACGAACCCACGAATTGACCTTCACGCGTTCGATAACGTGCTACATTCCAACCACTACAACAAGCACACAGCACAACAAATCGTGCAGCTGTTGTTCGAGCCCCAGGCCGAACGCTGCGTTGACGAAACTCGATTCCAAGGATACCACAAATACTTCTATTCGTTCGGTAGCCAAATGAACCCTGCCATTGGAGCTTGATACGGACGGTAACGACCAGAAAATGTTGGTTCCATTGCGGATATACCCCATTCTACCTGGAACTTTTCGGTATCACAAGCCTCGCGCTACTTTAGCATCGTTGTTTACTCAACTAACGTACACAAGGACAGATCGAAACCACTCAATCATGACGTATATCAGGCTCCAGAAATTCTCTCTGGCTGGGCGCAGAAACACTCTCTCCACGAACACACTATTTGAGGATCCCTCCAGGCACGACAAGCAGACAGGACACGTGTGACACATTACTTGGTTACAGAACATGAACACTACCCACGACAACTCATGATCGGATAATGACGACCACGACAACGGATGGAAGAACGATTGCACGATTCTCGGGTTCTGTAGTTTCTTTACATCAAGCACAATTACACGCGTTTCAGCCTTGCTCCGCTCGAGCTCGCTTGCATTGCTTCGGCGTGGTGAGGTTCCACGAGGCGCAGCCATGTGCGTACCGAGCGCCTACAGTACCACCTAACTTCCGATCGAAATACCGCCCCCGAGCCTTCGGCATGCCGACCCAGCAAGACAAAAAGTTCCCGTGGCAGTGTCACGCTCGCTACCGTCCTGCTGCTCATCGTATCAGATTTGCGCCGTGGCGCCACGTAGATACTTGCACGTGGCTGGCTGTAATGATCGCACGGCCAGGCGGCCAGATGTACCCCATCTTGCGTTGAAGCAGATTCGCCTCGTACCCCATGCCCGGTCGTACGGCAGCCAGGTCAACGACTGCATAGTTCTCGTGCTTACGTCTGCCTTGTGCATTTTGTGCGTGTGCGTCTACCTGGCTGTGTTTCAAGCTTATGCACGTACGGCATGTGTGGTATCAGCTTCTTCGGCTGTGCTCTTTCAGATCTGGACGGGATAGCCAGGTCTATAACGATCTACTGTGTCCGTACACTGAGCCTTTGTCATAGCTGCCCTGTAATTCGAATGTACTGAAAGACACGGGAAATAGTGGACTGGTATTGGTGCGAATGAGGTGCACGTCTTGACACTCGACGTGGTTGCGGAAAGACGACATCTTCTAACAAGGCTGGACAGGCCATATGATACACGAGCTTTTCTGCATCGCCGTGCTCACCATCTATACACAAATCTTCTGCAGGACGACCTCTATAGCGGCTCGCATGCAGGAAAAGACCACAAACAAAGTACACGTAGCGTCTTGCAGCGTGGCGGTCCCAAGATCATCGTCGTCGCTCCAAATGTCGAATCTTTAGACATTATTCTCGTCGAGACTCTTCTAATTCTTCAGACCTAGTCGGCCGAGCAGACTGCCCGATTGCTTGCCCTCCAACACGCCGAGCACGCTCTTCCACACCTGACCAGGTTCTTGCGAGGCATCAATCTTCGTCCAGATACCGGTCTTGCGGTAGTATTCGGTCACCGGGCCGGTTTGCTCGTGGTATGTTCCCAATCGCTTCTTCAGGGTGTTCTCGTTGTCGTCGCTGCGCTGGATGAGTGGCTCCCCAGTAATGTCGTCGGTCATGTCTTTCTTTGGTGGGTTGAAGATTTTGTGGTATGAGCGGCCGGAGGCAGGGTGAACGAGACGCCCAGTGATACGGGCGACTAGGAGCTCATCGTTGATTTGCAGCTCAATGGCGTGCTTGAGGGGCTGAGACTTGAGTTCAAGCATACCATCGAGCTTCTCGGCTTGAGGTACGGTTCGGGGAAAGCCGTCGAGGATGAAGCTGGACGAGCATAATCAGCATGCGACCCCTGCCAAAGACTTCAACATGTCAACGTACCCATTTCTGCACTCCTTGTTGTTGTCCAACTCGTTCTGGATCATGCCGACCATGATCTCGTCAGACACCAATTTGCCCTCGTCCATGATCTTCTTCGCTTGCCTGCCGAGCTCGGTCTTGGCTGCAACCTGTGCGCGCAACATATCTCCGGTAGCAAGATGGCAGCAGCCGTACTTCTCCTTGATCTTGGGTGCCTGAGTACCCTTGCCTAAGTTGTGGGTCAGCATCGAAACAAGGCGAATGGCCAATGGCTGGACCGGGCAATCGTACCAGCACCAGGCGGTCCGATCAGGATCATCCGCATGCCATCGTGGCTGTCGCTACCGCTTTGCCCTGATAACCGCGACTCGAGTTGCTGGATGCGCGCTTCAAGCTTATCGACGGTCTGTTTGAGGGTGTCGACCAATGAATCGGTAGGTGCCATGTTGCTGATGGGTTGATGGGGAATAGACCTGACCAAGGTAATTGACGAGATGTACAGGCGGTGGGTAAAATAAGAAGAATTTGACGTCGGAGGTGAGACGTGAAACTGGGACAATTCGGGGAGCTGCAAGAAGCTGGAAGTATCCGGCCCTCGGCAGCGGAGCTCGATTTGGCTCGTCCGCTAACTACATCACCGACCGGCATCAGCTTCCATTGCTCCGACATCATGTCGTGGCAAGTCTCTATCGCTGATATGATGAACGCGTGGATCTAAGATCCCGTGGCCTCATGGTGAAGCAGGATCAAAGATGAATCCTAGGTCCCTGGCCTCCCTGATTGCCATGATCCAGATGGCCTTCGGACTAAGCATGCAGTGTACCCAGAGCCGTGGGCAAAGGCAGACTTTCATCAGGCGATTCAAGTGCCTCTCAACACTACACTTGGAGATATCTGACATGTCACCACGATGGCTCTGCGTACGTGATGTAAGCGCCATGGCAGAGCTGGAAGATGGATCATGCTGAGCGCAGACTTGCTCTCCACCGTCCCTTGTCAACTAAGCCTGGGCTCTGGACGTCTCTCTTTGTTCTCCGGAAAGGGGTCATGCTCTTGAACCTTGGCGAAGATAGCGATTATGACCTGCTTGTACTCACACTCCTGGTGAATAACATAAGAACGCTCCATATCTCCTTCCCAGAAGTGCCTAAGTTGAGTAAGATGGTCTCCTCTCTACTAACCTTTAGCCGTGCTGCCTTTCACGTCCAGCACGATAGTCATGTAGAGTCAAAATGCGCCCAGCAGAAGGTTAAGACCTTGCTACACGTATGGCGTGAGATGCACGGCATTATTTGGTGCGAATGATCTCCTTTGCCAGTCGATCACGTGACGTATACTGGATGTGTTTGCGCCACCAACCCGGACGCTATACATGCGACATCTCCCAATATACGGAGCGGCCATCAACAACCCGATCAGCGAATGTGGTTCGACGAGCGACTGATCGGTGGTAACTCGACCCAGGACTCACGGAACTCATGGGCTGATGATCAACTGCCACATCTGCAGGTCGTGTGGGCCTACATGATTCTCCTACATTTCAACCATCTGCTGAGACTGGACCCGTTCATGGTGCACCTCTTGTCACGGCTGCTCGAATTTGCTCTAGGATCTGGTCAACCTATTGTCGATGAGAGAACGTGGCAGATCCTGTGAGCTGGCTCATCCTCCATCCACGCAAGATCGGAGATCCGAACAAGCGAAACAAACAACATTGGAGCTGGCATGTTCGTGGCGTTCTCTGACTTGCACCGCCACATCGAAGCGTCCCCACTTCGAGCTTTACAGCATCAACCACTCAACTCGACAAACGTTTCAATGAGGTGACATTGTCTCGACCCCACAGCACAATATCCCTCGCGTTCATGACCGATAGCTACAACGATGTCATCCTACCTGTCCAACCTGCTCACTCAAACAACTTCGCGCTACAACAACCTCCGACGCACACTTCTCTCCAACGAAGATGATGGAGACACCGAGGACGATTCGCATATCTCGCGGGTTCTGCGAGCCTACTACACCGAGAAAGGGCGATCATTCCCACCATGGCTACCGCAAGATCCAAACGACCGTCGAGCAATCACTCCACAACCATCGTCATATTCCAGCCTAGGCAGCAGTTACTTCTCGAGCAACAAGAGTCAAGTAGCTGGCGTTCAGGCACAAAGTGTCTCCGGGCAAAGGAGTAGCTTGAGCGATCTATGGGACACACCATCAAACAATGCGCCGTCACAACAACCGCAGAGTCTGCGCAACACACGACGACCAATGCCAAGTCAAACTCCAAGCACTCTTGCTCCACCGCAAGCACGGCCACTTCCATCGCAAAGAGCAGGTTCACATCAGAACATAGCATCGCAACAAGGAGGACGGCCGCCTGCACAACCGAGTCCGCCATCAACGAGCTCGGGTGGAACAGCACAAGATCGATTGAAGGCCAGACTGTGGGGAGGTAGGGGTGGACCGCTTCCGTCCCCAGGTCTCAGTCCAATGGGGAATGCGAATCCCTTTGATCAAGCAGGGGTAAATTTAAATCAAGGTCAACACGACAGATCTGGTGGTGGGCAACGATATGGACGATAACGGTGACGAGGCTGGAGAACTACTCCTAATGCAGTATGTTTGTGTGCGCATATCGAATACCCACAGACAACGATAGGTTGATGAAATCAATAATGACAATACACCGTGAGGACACTAGCCGGCCGACTCTCCAGACTCAAGCCTTGAGGGCTCACTGATCGCCTTTGCATACGGACAAGTCAAGATTAGCTGTCTCCTGAGTTATCGAGCCAATACCCGGGTGATGTCCCAATGTCTTGGTGAAGTGGACATTGACGTTCTGGGATACAGTCACAACAGGATCTAGTGGCAACAATCTGTTCACCATAGAAGCTCTTTGCCCGTGTGATCGAAGTGCCCGGAGAAATCTGCCTTGGCATCCACAACATCCGTCGCTATGCGCCTTACCGAGTCCTCAAAATCAACCACGCCGTTGAAACCCGTCAGTCGTGTCGCAACGTAGCCAAGTTTCACGACGAGAGTGACGATGTATCGCCAGCGTGCAAATATCCCTGTGCTAATGTCTTGGTCTGCTGGTTCGGCGCGGCCTTTGCCATACGATATCCGATGAACAAGCCTCGTTCATTCGGAATTAGGTCAGTATGGAATCTCAAACAAGATGCGAGCAGTGGTGGTATACTGGAAGTGGTGCCGATCCTTGCCGATATGTTGGTAACCTTATCATCGGCTTTCTTTGATTGGGATGCAAGTGTTTGGTAATCAGGACTGGTCCCTGGAAGATGTCAATGCGAATGAGATGCTACTTCAGCTCCAGCGAGTAGCACGCGAGCCATAACCAATGGTAGAGCTGCTCGGTGAGAAACTCAGATGAGTGCTCATCCTAGGGCTGCGGAGTTGGCTCGATACCTAGTCTTCATGTATCTAAGCAATAGCGTTTGTGAGAGTTGTCGTCGAAAGATTGTCTCCCAAGCGCAATCGTCCAGACAATCCGAAGATGCATTGCCATACCCTACAGCAGCGTCACGAATGCCGTCTTCGTCGAGGAAGTCAAGCTCGAGTCCCCTCGCCCCGGCGGCTTCCAGCTGAGACAATGCTACGTTGATCCCCCTGACCACGAGTCTCGAGAGCTGCACCGTACAGCTGTGAACGATTCATCGGTCTTTGTTTGTGGACGCATGGGACCAGAGATGATCGTGACTTTGTGCCTCGCCTGGTAATCACGCTGGGAGGTGAGTTTGGGTTGCAGTAGCGAGATGCGCTTTTCTTGTATGGTCACATACCGGATGCTCAAGCAAGGGGCAATTCATAGGAGTCATCGTCAGCTCGGGATCACTCTAGCGTGTCACCTGCGAAAGGTAGACATAGGTAATAGCACGAATGATCATGTACTTGATGATACGGGTGCGATGTCAGATCTCGTTTCCTCTGTAGCTCAGGGTTTCAGCGTAGAAAGTCGCGCTACACGTTCATACAGTGCCAGTTCAGGGGACCAGTGACTGTCAAGGAGAGAAGGCTAACAATTATACCCAACTCGTCGACAAGAACGATCAGACCAAGGTCTTCAAAGCATAAGTCTGGCTATCTCCTATGTTGGACGACGCTAGTGCGTGATTATCCTGTTCCAACATCTACATGAGCACTCCATTCAGGGAACAATTCGTCCAAGAGCCTAGCTTCTACTGTGGACTGATCCCCGTGAGCTCCAGCTGTGACTATCTACCTCATGACAGGGCAGCTACTATCCTCAAATCGTCCGCGCGCTCAAGCATGCTCATACTGCCCCATACCACGCGCCGTGAGCCAATCCCTCCTCTCCTTCATCGGATTACAAGCTTGATAAGGACACGGGAAACCAAACTCGATCAAGTGGTGTGACTGTAGACGCACAGACCGCTGCAGACGAGAGAGTACTTAAGCTCCTCCCCTCCTCTGATCTCTCCTTTCCCTCTTTCTCCTTTTCTTCTCCATACAGACAGTATAAGTCTTCTTGATCGAGCCCAACCTTGATCATTCACCTATCTCCGTCCAGCACCACTTCGACGGAATCAGCAACAAGTGAGTCCTGCCCCTTTTCTACCTCGCGGGGTTTTGCTCGCCGATCGGTTCGTTACGTACGACTCGCTGTCGTCGCGTTATCAGTGTGCGACCGTGTGGATGCGGCCTCGGATCAACTCACGCCATCTTCCTTCTCATCCGCATCTCGTCTTGCGCAAACCCCCTCACCTCGCCTGTTTCCAGTTCTCTCATTCTCGTTTTCTCCCTGCTTTCCCGTCATCTTACCTCTCTTAAGGCTCATTTCGCTGACATTTCTCCCAGGTCATGGGCAAGTTCAGAGCCAACCTGAAGAAGCTCGTGCCGAAGGCCATGATGAAGAAGATGGAGAAGTAGTACTACTCCCTTCTATTCCACGCCTTCGCGTGGATCGCGGCCACGCCTCCCGAGGCCGACCGCATCCCGAAGTACTTGTTTATGTTGTTGTTCAGCGTTTTGGATTTGGCGTTTGGGAGGTAGCGTTGCTTTGATATCCTTCAGTCTGGCCAGGTTACCGCCTGCGTGTGGAAGCGTGAGACCCGACGTGGCAGCTCACCCAGGGACGAGAGGCCGGCGGCGTCGGGTTTTGGCGTTCTGGGTTGCTTTTATTGTTTTGGCGTCGCGCGCGTTGAATACTGCTCCCGTCGAGACGAAGCGTAAGACCTACGGGCACTGCTATCTCGGTTTGAGGGAGGGGGCTCGTCGCTTGTTATGAGAGCGGGCCCATCGGTTTCCTGGCTGGTTCGCAGCTGGGTGCCGGAGGGTCCCTTCTTTTTTATCAGTGCGGGAGGAAGGAGTCAAAGCGAATTCATGCCTGCAGTTTCGCTGCACTTCTGTACACACATCGTTGATATTCGCGGCAACGCATCATGTCCATCTCTTGGAATTGATCTTGTGACTTGATTCTCAATCGCGTTTGTAACCACAATCCGCCCGACGCTCGTGTTCAGATGGTTTCCGGTATGCTCACTACCTCGCGGAACAAGCTGTTTCATGCCCACGACAGTGTTTTCATCTACCATCACGACTAGAAGCTCGTTGAGACTTCAAACTTGCGATTCCAAAAGTTGTACAGGCTGGTCGTATCGAGTCCTGGCTTGCGCTGTAGATGAGAGAATCAGCGATAGAGTTGTATGAGCAAGGTTGTAAAGCGCGGAAAGACGAGGATCAAGAGTGACAGCTGAGCGTACAAACCCGTCGTGCTGAAGGGAGGCGGACGAAAGCTTGGGAAACTGTTTTAGTTGGTCATGTCTATCTGGACAGGAAACGCTTTATTGCGGCTGTCGGCAAGTTCAAATCGTGAAGCCCCGTTCATTTGTGTCTGACTTCGTGTCTCATTGCCGGCATCAGATTCCCTCAGACAGGGCCTGTTTGAGTCTCGCAGTGACTCTGATCATCGTCAAAAATTTCAATTCCCTCTTTGCACTTCGATAGCCTGTGCGACTGCACTGCTCAGATCATCGACACCATTTTCCAGCCCTACAACATCATTGTCACGCTTCGCGTACAACGTTTTGCCCTCGGTCCAGATCCTCCTCAACGTCGCAAGACCAGCGACGGAGCTGCCATTCGCCCAAGCCTCTTGCTCGAGTTGCTTCACAGCATCCAGACTCGTATATTTCACCGTCCAGGATTCGCCGCCGGTCTGCTTCTCGAATTCCGCCAGGATCTCCTTGGGAGTCGCCGTGAAGCTGTTCACCTTCAAGGCCATGTTCTTCGTGTCGACAGAGTGCACGAGTGCGGCAGCCACGAATTTCCCGACGTCCCGCGTCGTGGTGAGACTGACCTTGCCATTGCCATCACCGAGGAGAACGGCGTGTTTGCGCTTTACGTCAAACGATCCAATGGCTTCGTTTTCAGGCTTTTGGGCTGAGAGGTATAAGCCCGGGATCCCGTCGCCGTATGGTCCAGTGACCACGTATGTGTGCTCGAGGCTCTTGACAGTTTTGAGCAGAGCACGCGCTTTCAGCTTCGCTTGATGAGGCTTTTCTTCGGCTGAAGTGGCGTCGTATCTGCGACAGGTTAGCACAAGGTGTGCCTACTATAGCTGGCACGTCTTTTCTGTTGGATGGACAAGGCAAAGTGCCAGCGACTAAAACTGCGAGAGCATTCCACCACAACTAGGAAGACATACTCGACGTCCGTGCCATATTCGCTCGGAAAGAACCTCCTCACACTCGGATGTGCATCGGCGATCTCTATCAGTTGGATCTGATGTTCAATGGCAGCCCGTCCAACCGCTGAGACGATCGTGTCATAACCATCATAAGCCTCGCGCACATCGTGGGCTGATTTCAAGTCTCCCGAGATGATCTCGACGCCATGTTCCTTCAGTTTGTTGATCTCATCAGACTTGGTCCAGATGGTGTTCGAGGAGGTGAAGACGCCAATCTTCCCGAAATGCTGCTTGTTTGCCAGAATAGCCTGTGTGATGTGCTCGCCGATGAGCCCGGTGGCGCCAAATATGAGGATATTGGTCGATGTCGTCGCCATGATCGATTTTCCGGCTGATATCGCTACGGCTCTCTGCAATAGTCTGTCGACTTGGAAATCAAGATTAATTAAAAAAAAGACGTGACCTGGAAGAGGAAGACAAGCAGGAATGGGTAGGTTACAAGGTCCAGTCTATATGTACAGAGAAGGATGGTACCACAATGCCGTGGTCTTATCTGCCATATGCACCACGCTATCAGCAGCGGTCATCACATAGCTTGTGCTGACCGACATTTCTTCGACGGACAGATACAGACCAAAGATGCTTTGTTGGACGCTGATGGCATGTCCAGTAAACCGCGGGCAATCCGTCACGCGCTGGCCGACTTGACGCTGGTCACTTCGATTGGTGGACTCCTGCTGATGTAAGCTCTGCAGTCTTGGTAATCCGACAGCCAAAGTTACGTGACATTCCCTTAATCGACTACCTGGACATATGTAGCAATTTCCTACCTTGTCCTTACAGTGACAAAGACCCAGCTTAGACGGAGATTTCTTGAGGAGAATACATCTGAGCTGGACGGAAAGCTCCACAGGAGCTGCCATGTTGACTCGAATGGGCTTCGATAGAGCTTGGCACGACAGACATATCGATGGGAACTGTGTAGCACGATGACACTCGAAGCATTCGATAGTTCGAAGCAAGAGATGAGACATAGATTCTGTTGAAAGTGTTATAGTCGATGTCATGGTAGGCTGTTCAGAACATTCGTGCCATTCATATTGACCCAAGAGTGTCCGGATCAAATTCTCCTTGTGTCTGGCCGGTACCAGCTTTTACACGGATTGCAGGTGATACCAGCCAGGATATCGTCGATGCGCGCGCGCCTCGTGGCTAAGGTCAGAAGTGCAAAGCGCGAAGAGGCCGCAGTAGAGTGATCAATAGGACGGATCTTCTACCATGACAGCGATCTGTATGACAAGTTTCAAGCCAGTGGCAGCAAAGTGCGAGTGAAGGTGGGAAAGACCATACAGGCTAAGATACATGTTTTACGCCTGTCGATACTGTACATGTTTCTCGTCTATTGACCGGCAATGGAATGTGCAAAGATCTGCTTCTTACGCAGATGAACCGGGATCTCGTTTTCGGGAGCACCAGGAATCGTCTTTTCTAATTTCTGTACGCACGAATCTGTGTCAGCAGGTCTGTGATGCGCGGACTGACCGCCTTTGTGTTTCTGGGGCAAACGTACCAGGTTGTCAAACACGCATTTGTTCAAGCTCCGCTCCAATTTCCGGCACTGCCACAGCTGCTGGTTGTTGTCGTCCAGACACTCCCAGTGCTTTCGGAACTCGTCCAAGCAGCTTGACCGGATGTCGTCCAGCACGCTGGCAGCGCAACGCGTGACCTTGCGACCCTCCTTCAAGCACTCCATCTCGCCCTTGCCATTGGCCTCCGTCTTACACAGCATGAAGTCGTCATTGTATGCCTTACAGCGTGCTCCGATGAAGTAGCTGGCGGAGAGAAGTGGCGCGGACGAGGCACCGATTTCCTGGACCTTGGGAATGGAATCGGGGAGGGGATTGGTGTCGATAAGGACTTGCTGGTTGAATCTGGAATAAGTCAGCGTGCGAACTCTTCTAATATAAAGTCTTGGGAGCAACATCGTACCTTGGCTTTCGCGCAGACATGGCGACGGTACTGACGATTCAATGGGTGCCGGCAGCAGTTTGTGGCCGGATGTCGTTGTAGTCCAGCAAGCTGAAGCCCGGCTTAACATGGTGCGGGTGTCACCGATTGGCTGACGCGACGTGAAGCTGTGGTACTTGCGCGCTCATACTTCACATAGACACAACCACCGCGTAAAGCAGTGCAACTTTTCGATCCCGCAGTGGCACATTCAGCATCCTCACGTCCAACATCAATTGGTCGTTGAATCTACTACTGCAAGATTCCTGCTACAGCTTTCGCACACAGGAGCTTTTGTCGCATCGGTTGCGACCATGTCCAGCCTCTTCGGACAACCACAAAACAACAACTCCGGTTCATCCACCTTTGGCAGTAACAACAACACAGGCAATACCAACCAGACCTCGAGTCTCTTTGGCGGTAATCAGCAGCAGAACACAAACACAGCCACAGGGTCAGTATCGGTGGTACTGAAGTGATTGCTCTGCTGACATGTTTCTAGTGGCTCTCTCTTCGGCAATTTCAACGCGAATAACAACCAAGCAAATACCACATCAGGAAACAATCTATTCGGAGCTTCTCAAACACTGAGCAACAATAACAACAACAATGGAACAGGTGCATCACTATTTGGGGGAAATGCGAGCACAACCAATGGCTTCGGAAGCAGTCTCGCCAACAATGCCTCGAATACTCAGTCGGCATTTGGGAACAACAATGCTCAACAAAACTCATTCTCGAATATGGGTGGAGGCGTGAATGCAAACCAGACGAATCCACAGCAGGCAGCTGCGATGCTGTTGCAATCAGGTCTAGGCTCTAGCGTCGCGGGAGGGATAAATGGTGCTCTGCAGCAAGAGCTGATTCGATTAAGGCTTCAGGCGAGCGGGATCGATCCTCAACGAGGCCAGAAGACCGTTTTCGACCAAGCGAAGACACTGATCCAGAAATGGGATCCTCAGTCACAAGACACGCTCCTGCAAGGTTATCTGTACAACTCGACAACCTCAATCCTTGCTCCGTATCATACCCCCAACCTCGACGAAGATGAGAAGAGCTGGGAGACTGCACTCGCAGACAGACCGGCGCCTCTCGAAGGGCCAAACGGCGCGCAGACCAGCTTTGTCCCTGTACTTGCAAGAGGCTTCAAGGCCCTTAGCGACCGAGTGGAGTTCCAGAGTCGTGCCATTCACGAGCTGCGCGCTAGACTGCACGAGATGAACAACTGCTTGAATGCAGTGATGGGTATTCATCAGCAACGCATTTCAACACGCCTTGACGCCTCACGTCGGCAACACACTGTGTTGAGCCAACGGTGTCTCCGATTGGCAGTCAAGGTACAGGTACTACGCAATCGCGGATATGCTCTTGACCGCACGGAGGAAGAACTGCGCCGGAAGCTTCAAGCGCTTGAAAGACAAGTGCTCGATCCTGTCTTCGTAGGCCGCGAGGAGGAGATCTGGGCACGCATGGTTGCCCTTCGAGAGAGATCACGGTGGTTGGAGGAAGAAGGCAAGAAGATTGGGAAGCAGGTGCAAGATCAGCAAAGCGGCTCGCTCCAGGTGCCTGAAGAGGTGCTACAAAAGACGAAGAAGATTCTGCAGGACTATGAGGGGCAGCTGATACATCTGAACAAAGAGTTGGCGGATGTCAAAGGAGAGTATGAGATATGGGAACAGACTCAGGCAAAGCGGTAGCAAACTGCCGGGTGTAAGATGTGGGTAATCCAGATTTGAAGACCTGCGAGGAAATACATGGATCACGGAGTGTCTACATTCAAGCGTGGCGTCAGGAGCAGAAACTGTCTCTGCTACTTAGGTTGGGAGTCCAGTATTGAATATGACTGCGCAGGATTTGTTGATGCACACATACTCCTGTCCATCCAAAAAGGACACCGAGCAGACGCCTCGAGTCAAGTATGAAGGCTGTTCTCCTCACATGCTAGTATACATTCCATCTTCCCGTTCATTTGCTTGTCCATCATACACTTCACTTGTCTGCTCGCTTATACCAATCTCTTGACATAATCGACTGCGAAGGGAGCTGTTGAACCGTCAGTTCAGCGCCTCTTTTCGTATCTATACATGGCGCGACTCACATAGGTAAAGCAGCACACACATGATTCCTGCGCCGTACACCGTTTGTGCCGCAACTGCTTCTTGTAGCCGGAGCTCTTCCGCGGAAGGTGGTGGTGGTGCTGCGCGAGATAGTCAATTTGCTGCCAGATCATGGCGCGTCCGCAGAACACATACCTCCTCCGAACATGGTTTATGTCGACGGGTGGAAGGGTATGATGGTTTTCAATGTGAGTATGTCTGGACGTGTGCTTTGTAACTTTTTGGTCATGTATGGGAGGTGATGCTCGAGGCCGCAGTAAGGTTTGTGCACGGACCATCTTCGAAAGACAAGCGCGTCTGGCTACATGTATTCACTTTCCGACCTACGTGCCTCCATATCATTTCGCCAACGTGAGATATCACAATCTACAACACAATCAACACCTTGCTGTAAATCGCTATGGAGGATCTTGAAGCAGCCCCTGGGTCCCCGACGCTTAGGGATGGCGAGGAACCACAAGGCAACAACGATCCTGGCGACAATTTGAACCCCGATGTAGAGGAGGAGACATCTGCACGCACACCACCACTTGGCAACCCCATGCTTGACACAGAAACGTTTGGCGATGAGGAGGCGCCTGAGACAGCAGATGTCGTAGCCGAAGAAGAGGATGAAGGTGCACCTGGCAGTCCACCCAACGCTGGTGGTGAAGATGACGACTCGGAATTAGACGACCTGGATGAAGAACAATTCGAGGACTTCGATCCGAATGCACTCAACATCCCGGACAAACCTATCCCTGTGGATGCGGACAATGTTGGGCTCTTGGGCAAGCACAAACGTAAACGCACGGAGGAAGAGGAGAATGAGCGGAAGAGGAAAAAGAAGGAAGGGCGGCGCGAGAAGCCCAAGCGACAAAGAAAGAACAGAGACGACGATGACAATTTCGAGGGTGGGGTAGAAATCGATGGGAAGAGGTCACGGAAAAGCAAGGCTGTGGACGGAAGACCCGCCAAAGCTGTGAGACGTGCGAAGACGCCGGAGGATGAGGAGAATTTGACTCCAGATGAGCGTAAGTCGTTGGAAGATTCAGTATGGAGTTTTGAGATTGGAGCTAACACTTTTTCCTCAAGGCCGCCGTCGTGCGCTTGATCGCAAAATGGACGAAGCATTGAAATCACATCGCACTGTCAAGCGAGGCAAGGGTATTGATCTGGACGCCATGGCCGACGCTGAGCTCGAAGCCTTGCGTCAAAAAATGGCTGCGGCTTGTGAAGCAGATGCAAAAGCACGCGAACGAGGCGAGCCTGCAATTCAGAAGCTCAAAGTCCTTCCGGAAGTCGTGGAGATGCTCAACAGGAATACCATTCAATCGCAAATCGTGGACCCAGATGTCAACATCCTAGAAGCAGTACGTTTCATGCTGGAGCCCGCAGATATGGATGCTGCCCTCCCCAACTACCAAATCCAGCGCGAACTCTTCGCCATTCTCAGCAATCTCAAAATGAACAAGGAAGCTCTTGTCGCATCCGGGATCGGCAAGGTCGTCTTGTTCTACACCAAATCTGTTCAACCTCAACCACAGATCAAGCGCCAAGCCGAGAAACTAGTCGGTGAATGGATGCGCGTCGTTCTCAACAAAGGCAAAGACATGCGGAACCGACCCGTCGAGACGCGCACTTTCGACCCGCTCGCCTCACAGGCCGCCGCGCGCTCGCAGATGATGAGCGTGCCCGACCGAGCCGCGCTCGCGCTGGAGAAGCGCCGCAAAGCACTGGCACAGCCTATTCCCGGCAACCGAGCGCGCATGGAGGGTGGATTAGGGACCTACACTGTCGCGCCAGTCAACAATTTGAGTAATGCCGGCATGGGTCCGAGACGTGCGGGTGCTGGAGCAAGTGAGGAGGCGCTGAGGAGAATGACTGGAGCGGCGCCGCGTCGGCGATAGGCCGGTGCAGGATGTAGCAGTAGCCGTGAAGATTACCCCGAGGCGACAAACAGCAGTGGATAAAGTCCTGTATCATCATGAACATCAAGTTTACTTTTCGTTGTTGCATGCAACCTCTGATTTCAGAGGTCCCCAACTACTAGTCCCGCGTCTATCAACGATCGTGCAAGATCCTACGAATCACCAACATTTGCTGGTTTCTGTTTCTGTCATCATTGGATCTTACTGCGTTGTAACAATCAAAGAGAAACCTCACTCGATCATCACGACTTTGGCAGTTCTTGCACTCTCATCAATCATCATGCGTGCTCTGCTCTACCTTTATACATCAACACATAACTTCGTCAATCATGCCTTCCATCTCGCTCACATGACCAAAACTGTCAAAACACCCATGCTATAATCACGCCACTGGCTTGAACGGACTCTGCACACTTCCATACCCCTGCGGACACTGTCTGCCGAGCGCCACGGACCCACTACGCATGTAGCAGATCTTGGCCGCGGCGCACGCCTCCGTGGTGCAGTTCGGCGACTTGATGCTGCTCTTACCCTGGTAGGTATTGAACGTGCTGACGAGCGCGAGATCGTCCTCCATGGCCTCGGTCACGGCATGCCAGAACGATGCGTTGAGCGGCGCGTCCGCCGGCCATTCAGCAGCAGGGCCATACGTGTCGCGAGTGCTGTACTCGAGCTCGAAGACGGGGCCGTGCGAGGCGTTGGCCAGGCCCGTGAAGCTGGAGACGTCGGAGTAGAAGGTGTAGGCTTCGTAGACCTCGAAGGAGCCCGTGTCGACCTCGTACATGCGGAAGCCGGAGTTGAGGTTGGTGAGTGGGGTGACTGAGGGGCCGACCCAAGCTGGGGTGAGGGCGGCGGAGCGTGAGTGCACGGTACCGTTGTTGGCGTAGAAGATGTAGGTAAAGTCTTCGTGGGTGTGGCCGAAGAAGACGTTGGCGATGACGTGGGGACTGTAACGGTCGATGATCTGGTAGAAGAGGTTGGTCGGGTTCGCGAGAGGGTTGCTGCCATCCCAGCCGGAGAGGACGTGTCCGGTGATCCAGACGCGTTCGCCCGCATCTTCGGCAGCCTGGAGTTCGGAGATCACGAATTTGAAGGTATTAGAGACATCTGGGTCCGTAGTGTTGATGTAGTTCAGAAAGTTGCTCTTGTACCAGAAGTCGGTGTTGAAAGCAATGATACGCAAGCCATAGTGGTTACGAATGCTGTATGCACCATAGTGGAGACGAGCTTCCTCAGCAGCATTGTTGTCAATCCAACCTTCGTGCTTCCAAAGTGCTGCGACATGGTCATAGTTCCAGCTCATTTGTTGACCGAGTGGGCCAGGCAGCGAATGCGGCGCATCAATGGCTTCAGGATTCGAGTCATGGTTGCCGAGCACGGGAAATATGGGTCCTGAAATATACTTCTTGAAGAGGCCGTATATACTGGCTTCAGCATACTCGGTGTACAGCCTGCTCAATTGGGATTGCTGATCATGGGACACCAGATCTCCGGTATACATCGTCCAAGCAAAAGGATGCTCCTTTGAAGTGCCGGTCAATGGTCCCACAGCTTGAAGAGCAGCAAGTCCGAGGTCGTATGGAGTGTCACATTCGAAATAGCCATACAACGGTGCCGGAAAACTGATGTCCCCAGCTGGTACGCCCGTGTTTTCTGCATTACTCCGGCAACACAAGTTCGACGTGCAATTACCTTCTGAACCCACCTCGTAACGAGGATCGAGGTGGAAATCGCTCATATGCAGAACCTTGACTCTTTTGCCACTGGGCTTCCACGTCTTCACTATTTTCGGCTTTGGCTTTGGTATGAACGAAGATACATCCAACGGGCTGACAGCAGGTGCGGGGCAGAAAGAGCCAATATTCCAGCAGATGTACTGGCCATCAAGACCAGTGACGTTGGCGAGTGCAAGCACTTGAGTCCAGATCGCTCCAAAGGTCGTGGCTTCGAAATCCTCTTCACAGGTACTGGCGGAGTGTAGCTTATAAGTCGTGCAAGCCTCGACCATGGCAGCGGGCAGCATTTCAGGGGCAAGTTTTGCTGCTTGGGCTGCAATGGAAAGACTTTCGATACATTTGGAGCAGTTAGACTGCGTAGTGTTACTAGCCACAATGGCTCCAATCCGGTTGAAAGCATCCGCGATCACAGCCTGCTTTTGAGCCTCAGTAAGATTGGTCGTGGGCATTGGATAATAGACTGGATCGGGGTCATTGTCCGGGATGGTATTAGGATTAGTGAGGTTCGCAGGGTAAGTGATGTTCAGGACAGGATCATATATAGCAGGCTGCGGCTCCTGGCCAGAAGGGGCTGGATAGTATGATGAGAAGGCAGAGGACGGGAAGCCTGCCGGCGCGGTGTACTTGGAAGGCCCTAGAGTTGAGCTTTCGTGGTAGTGAGGTAGGCCGTGAGGAGGGCCTTGAGGTGGACCATGAGGTGGGCCATGAGGTGGACCATGAGGCCCGTGGCCCAAAGTGACCTGGGCCAGCGTTGGCACGATTGCCAAAACCGTTCTAAGAGCCATTGGCATGATCGCAATGCGGGAGAGTTGGCAAGAGGAATGCATAACAACTTGTGTGCGGATGTGGTGTTGGACTTATATTTTGAGCCTTGCCGGCAGTAGCTTCAAGCTATTCAGCCAACAACGTCAAATGATGCTATTGATTGCGCACAGCTCCGCCTTTTCACCAGTCATGGCGGCTGAATGTTCATGGACGGCAGTCGTGTGTCCTATCGATTGGCCTGTTTCTCTCTACTTCCCTCCAAGGCGCATGTAGGGTTGCTCGAAGCTATTCACCGCGGAAAGCCGGACCGCCAATCGCTCAAGCTCGTGGCCAAATAGCCGCTATCTCCGAGAAATGACGATGCCCTCGTGCGAATTGCTTAACCGCATACGAGACCAGCACCAATCTCGTCTCCACGCGCAATACCATTCATATATTAGCCTGTCGCCGAATTTGGGTGTCAGCATTGCATCTTTGGTCATGTTTGTGTTCAGACATGGATCACGCAAATTAGGCCAAGCCTTTGCGATTCCCGTCAATACATGCATTAGACGCAGCTATGCCTCCAGGATTGATATACCCTTCACACCTCCGCCAGTCCCGATCGTCGAGGCATGTCCGTCGCCAACATGTCAATGTCGAGAGATGCCTCCCGATCTCGAAATCGAGCGAGAACAGAACATCAACGGCTCGATGCCGACCTATGCGGAGCAGGTGCTGATATGTACTGGGAAAGAAGATTGGACAAGCAATATCGAGGATGAGGCAGATGGGGTGCTGGTGAAGGAGTTGAAGAACGTCTTCGGTCTGAAAGGAAAGCTTAGAGATGTTCGTGTACTCGATGCAGCGTATCGCCGCCCGTGTCACTCGCTGATAGATGATCAACTTAGCCATATCATAAAGTCCTTCTCACAAACGCTTCGTTTCCTCCGACACCCCAAGAACCACATATGAGATCAGATTCGTCATCTTCGTCGTCGTCTGCCTTTCTCCTGCCAAGCTTCACCTGTGTCCCGAAGATACCCTCAGATCCCGCCTCGGTTGAACTTTTTGCCCAGGCATTCCTCTTACCATCAAGCCTACACAAGTCTCATGATGCACTTTCGCGGGAGGAACGAAACATACTGCTCCGCCAACCCGAGAGGCAGGCACAGTTTATTGGTGCTCGACCCATCCAGGAGATAATGATATTGATCTGCGGACATGGCGGACGAGACTCTCGTTGCGGGATCCTGGGGCCTCTCTTACAAGCTGAGTTCGAAGAGAAACTGCAACGACAGAACATTTCACTACTGCACTCCGCTCCTGTCGCGGAGGCGCAGGAAGTCAATACTAAGGTGGAGGGATACACACCTGCAGCTCGAGTCGGGCTGATCAGTCACATTGGTGGGCACAAATGGGCAGGCAATGTGATCATTTACATCCCACCGTCGTTCACTAGCAACGCCTTGGCAGGTAAAGGCATATGGTATGGACGTGTAGGACCTGCGGATTGTGAAGGACTGGTGCAAAAGACAGTCGTGGAAGGGAAAGTGGTCATGGACAAATTGAGGGGTGTGATTGATCAGAAGGAGGGAGTTGTCCGGGTGTAGGACGATTCATAGTGCATGGAAAACGGAGATGATGGGACAATCATTTTTCCAGTGACAAATCCAACCTAAGGTAAGGTAAGTTACAGTAGACATTTGGCGGGGTGTACTGATATATCGAAGGTTAAAGAGAGGTGTACATGTGTGTAGTATGAACGCCACTTTTCTCGTATAGACCTAAAGCTATTTATTACATGTCCCAGGTGTACAGATATAGCTGATCACCTTCCTACGCCACTCTCAATCGTGCCTCCCAGATCCTCATGTACAGAATCTCAGTCACATCTAGACATGAATACTCAGCACGCTTCGCCGCAAGACATTCGGTGTACGACTGGAGCTGAGCTGACAGCAGATCTTTCACCTGAAACAGCTTCAGTGGCGTGAGGTTACAATGCATCGTGCAAATCCTCGCGTTATGCCAATGGCTGGAGAGTGATCGTCGTTGCTAGCGGACAATTACCCCGACCTCGACAAGTCTAAATGATGATCACTGCGCCATCATTCCTCCGATGCGGAAGACAAACAAAGCATTGATCATCTCATGCTTGTATGTATAGGCATGTATAAGGTGAAGCTGGAATCTGCACGGTAAGTCAAAGATCATCTTCACTGGAACAACAAGTTCTTCGTCCTATAGAACGACATACGGCCCAAAATGTATCCTCCATCATACCTAGCCGTCGTGCTCATCGCCACAACCGCTGCTCTTGCGCAGACAACAAGCACCACCTCAGAAGTCACCTTCTCTGCTCCGCAGCCCATGGAACAGACAAGTCCGCTGCCATCGACCTCTGCGACCTTTAGCGCACCTCAGCCAATGGAGGAGACCAGCATCACCACGATTGTAGGTACTACTCCCGTTTCCACTGGCTCTACATCCACGAGCACAGGAGGCAGCAGTATCAGCAGCGTCAGCACCTCGACAAGGACATCAGCTAGCTCATCGATCAGCACTCTTTCGCAGCAAACGGGTGGGAGCCAAGAGCAGCCGGGCGGTAATACGGCCACGATGGTCCAGATGGACGTGTGGCTTGCTGGACTGGCGGGCTTGGGTATGGGTGCTTATGCATTCATGCTTTGATCAAGGGAGGAAAGGCAATGGGAAAGGATGCCTATGCTGACTGCGAGCGAGTTTTGGTTTGGAGCACCTGTCTTGCCGAGGAGAATTGGGATCAGGTCATGCCACCGAGCACTTGAACCGCCAAAAGGCCGCGACGTAGTCAGATATCTCGGACGGCAGGCCCTTTCGCGACGGTCGAGTGTTGCATACTGGGTGCGATGTTGAAATGACTTCACGACTGGTGATGTAATGCCTGCGAGGAAGGGCATAGATGCACTTCAATGAACACACAGAGATCTTTGCCGCGCACATACAAGGATGTGGTAGCTCGAGGAAGATACCAAGCTATACGAGCAACAATGTTACGCGATAAAGAATCTATGAACGCACATGCAATGGATGCAACGCGTCATTCTCTCGTACCCTCTCTTATGCTCATTGCACTCTTCATGCTATGCGCTCGTGCTCCCCAGAGTCTCACGGTGAGGACTATGGGTTCCGCCCTCGCTGTTACGTGTCTCTGCGACCTCCCCATCGCCGACCTTCTTGATCTCTGACTTCTGCTCAACCTCGTCCATGTAACCTACCACGCTCTCATCCCTAGCGTCCGGTACACTCACCTCACTGACACCCCACTTCTGCACGCAAAGGATAACATCCACGGCCAACTGCCCGTTCTTCCGCAGCGCGTTGTCCCAGTGCGCAGGGATTCCGTCACCTAAGACCAACATCCGCGCCACACACGACACCAGCAGCTGCCGCATAGGACTCTCCACTTCGGTGTTGGCGTAGATGTACTGCACTCTGCGCAGCGAAGGCCACGTGTGCGAGTCATGATACCATCGGCGGACCGCATCGAGCACGGCGACGATCAGCTTGCGCATCTCCCACTTCTCGCCCATAAGGTACACTTCGAACAGGACGCCGAGATGCTTCTCCTCTCCCGGCGTCGGAACGTGTTCGGAATAGAGCCAGCCAACGAACAGGTTGAACGGCTCATCTTCCTCCTCCGGTAGGCCGTAGGTGTGATTCTTGGGACCTTTTTTGTTGTAGAAGATGTGACGAAAGAAGCGTGAGCGGTGGCAGAGTAGCTTTTTGTGCAGGATCCAATGCGTGTTTTCGGGTCCAACGTAGATGTCGACCATTTCGCGTGAAAAGAGTCTGGGCGGGCACGATTAGGAGACGTTTGCTTAGACAATAACGAAAGAATTGCCTACTCGTGCAGAGGCCTTTTTCGCTCCATGCTGGAAGATGCAGCAGAAGGACCGTTTTCACCCATCTTTGTCCGGTTTCCAGATCGAAGAGATTGCTTTGGGCAGGCTGCTTATGTGGCGCCTGAGTCGCAACTTAACAAAGGCTCGAAAGACAGTTGAAAGTAAGGAAATGATGCCAAACCTTTGATTGATATGAAAAGGAGGACCAAGAAGGCCAACCTGATTCTCCAGCCCTTCCAACTTACTCTTTCTCCCCTACATTTTTACACGTTGTACTACGTGCAATGATGGCACAGCATGTGCTCGTGTTCCACAGACCAAGCAATCATGACACGAGCAGTCCTGATCCAGCGGCGCCGAATCTGGCAGTTAGAACAATGCTGTCAGCTGTTCCATATAGGTAAGGATAGTCATGCTAGCCTGGACAAAGTCTGGGGAGTCTTGGGTTGGTTGTTGGTGGAGGTTGGAAGAGTAAGGTACGCGACGCCAAGCTGGACCCTCGAGCTGAGGATGTTCACTTCATGCATTGATTAATCGTCTACATGTAGGTAGCATAGGAAATATGATATACTCGATAGCCGCAGTCTGATTTGGCGCTAGGTTTGCTGGCAGTCACCATGTAAGGCAGCACACGATGATTCCTGCGAAGGCTCTATGAACCACAAAACCATGCTTCGGCGTATTATCGCCTCTACGCAGGCACACCTCCAGCAATGCCGTAGGCTCTCCGCCAATACGAACTTTCTGAAAGAGAAGGCGTTGCCACCACGCCCGATCATCCCGGACTCGGACTTGATCGAGTCGTTCCTCAAGGGCTCTGGGCCAGGCGGGCAGAAGATCAACAAGACTTCGTCGGCGGTACAGCTGAAACATATCCCGACCGGAATCGTGGTCAAAAGTCAGGAGACGCGATCGAGACAGCAGAATCGCAAGCTGGCACGGAACATCCTGGCGGAAAAGCTGGATGGGCTGGAGAATGGCGCGGATAGCCGAATGGCGATCAAGGCGGAGAGGATGCGGCTCAAGAAGGCCAGTAGTCGGAAGAAGAGCTTGAGAAAGTACCGGGCACTGGCTGATGAGGAGGGGGAGAAGAAGAGTGGGAATGACAATACGGAGGAGCGAGAGGGTTCCGGAGAGGAGACCATTGAGAAGAATCGACCTCAGAATACGACCACGTCTGAGAAGAGTGGACAATGAGGCTTAATGGGCCGAGGACTACGGTACTTGTTCGGTGCTGCTGCACTTCCAGCCTCTGGGCTCCTGCATGGCTCTAAAGGCAAGCATTCTTTCGACCCGCTGATATCTAAGCATCACCCTGCAGACGGTTTGGCCGCAGTCTACACTCTCCAACTACATACCATTGTTGGCCTTAGTTTATGCCTCCACAAGCACTCTGGCGACCATGTCCTCGTCGAAGATCCCACCAGTTCCGCGAAGAGTGCGTTGATGACCCGCGAGCGTGAGTATATACAGCTCGAGGATTTGTCAGACGCAAATAGTAGTTGGCGCAACGCGGATTCTGGCGTTCTGTTCGCCATCCCTTCGGGAGCAGCGTCAGAGCGAACGAGCACCGCCGCCGCATAGCTACTGCCCTTGCCGAAGATCACGACGTCAATTTCTTTGCCTGTGGAAGTGCCGGTATCGGAGTTCGAAACGTCGGACGCCGCTGGAGATGGTAGAAACAGGATGCTTGCGTTGGCTGTGTTCAAGGTCGGTGCCAAATATGCGGTATTGTGGACGCCAAGAACACATTAGGTACTTACAAAGGATTCATTTGCGAAGGACTACTGTGGAGGTAGAAATGTTCTCTGAAGAAGGCGTGGGTGAGCTTTTGTCTCAAGGAGAGTTTTCTTCGTAGAGCAGGACTTCAATCTTCGAAGGATGGAGCACGGAGAGTCAACGATGTCTTTGTTGCGATTTGGGGTACTGCCAGGGGTGGTACATATAATTTTTGAAGGTAATACACTGAGGGTTCAACCTTCACGTGGGAGTTGTCCTATGGAATAGGCGCGCTTCAGAGACACGTTCTTACTTTAATCCTGCAAACATCGTCATATGCCAATGGGTCATGAAGCTCTCCTTCGTTCAGATGAAAGATGCCAATCTTTGTCAGAACGAGCTCGATGTCGAGACATTATATACAATGTAGGTATGGTCAAGCACGTCGCCCTCGGCGTGTTCAAGCTATAGGTAGGTGATGTCAAGACCTGACCACAGCGCCCATCTCAGACAATACTTGAGTATGAGAGCACCCGAGTAGTGAGAACACATCAGATCCTGCAGACCATCGCATAGAGGCAAGTGGTCTGCATCAGTAAGCAGCTTTGTGCAAGTAGCGGTCGGTCGGCGGCGATCTGGCGAAAATGTATACAGACTTTGGCGGCGAGCTTGTACACGGGCAGAAAGTTGTGGTATCCTTACCGCTGGTATCTTAGTGATCAGGCTGGGAAATATTTCGAGTGCTGCGTCAATGTCGTGAAGATGTTGAAGACGTGGGCGCCATAAAGGCATGCTCCTGTGTATTTCGTGGCCTCCTGGCCTTGAAACGCACCAGCATATTGAGGAGTAGAACTCAACAACGACTTTTGCATCAAGCAAAACGGTGTTGTACTCCGAGACTTGCTCACAAAGTGAACACCCTGTCACGGCTCAGAGACAATCCAAGACCAGGCCCAAGACTCCCTCAAACTCCTGACGACCCATCAGCGGCATTTTGTCCAACCCCAGACCAAGCACCAACAGACGCTGCTCGGCAGGATGTTTGACCATGATTGCGGACGCAATCGTAGTTGCTAACGTCTGCCCCATGACTTCGTCCTCCCGTTTGGTACCCCCAAACACCGTCGTGGCGGTCAGCTCGATCCGAGGGAGTAACGAGTTATCCTCGCCGCCACCCGCTGAGATGAAAGTAGGGTTCATCGGATCTGCCGAAGCTGTTGAGAGCGGCACATGGACCCAGTGAGACAGTCGGCCGGATTGTGAAATGGTGATGAGCAGACGATCTGTGAAGGATATCGTAGAGACTGTTGTAAGAGCCGATGCTGCAACACCTGATGATGATTTGCTGGAAGCTGGGAACGCGGATGGTTGGACATCGATCGGAGATATCTGGTGACTGGAACTCATCGTGTCTTGTGTAATCCGGCTGTGCTGGGCCCTCCAAGGACGGTGCAATTCTAGAATTGGTGATTTGATAGGTAGTCCACTTCCACAGGGAGCATACAGTCTCAGTTCGGCTGTGTTTCGAAGCTCTGGAGTGCGAGATACTCCCAGCAGAACAATAGACAACACCGTACTCAGGTTCACGATGGAAGAGACCAAGAAGAGACAGCCGCCAATATTATGATTTATCAGAGGCATACATCCAATTCACACAGCTCTCGTCATCCGACAAAGCACCATTCTCTTGGACGCCACATTTGAGCCGATTCTTATCGATTTCGGCTCACTGCCGGAGCTCCACCAAAAAGTTCAGCATGTGCCGTCAGAGCATTCACGACCATAATGGACACCATTGACTCGGCCGCATCTATGATCTGTCAGGACCAAAATGGTTGACTGGTCTTGCAAATAATGTCTTCATAAGTTCCAAAGACTGTTCGGTAACACGAATCCCCCGACGATTCGGCGCATACCTTCACCATGGCCGGCTTCAAGCCAAGAGAACGAAAGCACAAACGACTGGCCAAAGTACAGAAAGCGACAGACCCGAGCAATGTCTCCAACACAGAAACTATAATTCCAGAATCGACCACGGAAAAAGATCTGCGACGGCAACAGCTTGCATCAGAGCTTCAAGCGCATAATCCGGAGACGAAAGTGTCGAGCAAAAAAAGAAAGCGATTGGACAAATACATCGACAATAAGTTAAGGAAAGAGGAAAGTCTCGATCTACTGAAGAAGCTGGGAGCGCAACGTGTGGACACAAGTTTACTACGAAGTTCGAAGACTCTTGGCAGAGTAACGGAGAGCAAGAGAGAACGTCTTAGTCGAGCACTACGGGAGAAGAACGCCGGAATAGACACGAATGGCGACAATGACGATATTCTGTTGGAAAGAAGGGGAATACCGGTGAGCAGTGCGGAGGTTGACAGTAGCGATGAAGATGAAGCAGGGCCGCCGGGCTTGCCTATGCCCCGAGCTGCTATTCAAGCTTCAGCATTCGGTGCGGGACTCAAACGACCCTTGGAAACAGACGTTGATGGGAAGCCTGTCATAAAGAAGCGGAAGAGAAGGCAAAAGCCAAAGGTTCAGCCTATACAAGAAGAATTCACCGAAGAGAGTGAAGTAAGTGACATGGGCGGTAGCGATGACAACGAATGGAATGGGTTCGATGCAGACGAGAGTATATCCTCGAAAGGCTTTGAGTTGGTGGGTGATCCTACATTATCGAATGGCCATGGCAATGAGTGGGTGAAACAAAACGTGAAACCAGAAGATAAGAACAGTGGAAATGGAAGTGATACCGATGACACAGATAGCGAAGATGGCGAGGAAAATGCCGAGAGTGAGGACGACGAAAATGACGAGGACGACGAGGACGATGAGGATGATGAGGATTCCGAACAAGACTCGGAGCAGGCTGCTAGGCCCGCTCGTGTCTCTGCTTTCAAGGCATGGGCAGACTCTGTGCGGAATGCGGCAATAGGCTTCACACCATCCTCCATTCCAACAGAAGATGCTACCTTGAGGGCTAAGATAAAACCAAGAGCAGCATCACCTGATGTGTTAGCGAGCTCGATCGTGCAGGCTGATGCTAAGACTGCCTCACGTCCTGCAGCAGCTATCACCGTCGAAAGATCTGAAGCAATACAAGCTGCGCGCTTGGAGCTCCCGGTCGTCCAGGAAGAGCAAAAGATCATGGAAGCTGTGCACAACAATCCAGTGGTGATCATATGCGGCGCAACAGGGTCTGGTAAAACAACGCAAGTACCTCAGATGCTGTTTGAAAATGGTTACGGGTCTCATATTGCGACGGCGAATCAAAGCAGTCATTCGCAACAAAGCAGGGGGCTTATCGGTGTGACTCAGCCGCGCCGTGTTGCTGCCATGTCAGTTGCCGAGCGAGTAGCTACAGAGCTAGGCAGTGAATACAAGAACCGAGTCGCTCACCAAGTCCGATACGATACCAACGTTAGCTCAAGCACTGCCATTAAATTCATGACGGATGGCGTTCTGCTACGAGAGATCAACCAAGACTTCCTGCTGTCCAAATACAGCGTCATTGTCGTCGACGAGGCACATGAGCGGAGTGTCAACACCGACATTTTGATCGGCATGCTATCTCGAATTGTGCCATTGCGAGCAGAGCTTGCCGAAGAAGATCCAACAAAACACTATGCTCTCAAGCTCGTGATAATGTCCGCTACTCTGCGAGTTGCAGACTTTGCAGAGAACTTGAAGCTATTTAAAGGTGTACGCCCACCTATCGTAGAAGCCGAGGGCAGACAATACCCGGTCACTGAGCACTTCAGTCGAAAGACTCACCGTGATTATGTTGATGAGATTGTCAACAAGGTCGCCAAAGGGCATCGGAAATTACCTGCCGGTGGTATGCTAGTGTTTCTTACAGCGCAGAACGAGATACAGACGGCTGCAAAGAAACTCCGAGAGCGCCTTGGCAGTAACACAGCAGGACTGGCAGGCTTTGGACGGGCTAGAGAGTCACGTGGAGAGCTGACATTGGAGGTTGACGATTTCGAAGATGGTGTTACAAGAATGAATAACGATTATCTTGAAGGCGAGGACATCGAGTCGGATTCAGAAGCAGAGATTACAGGTCTAGATTCAGACGATGATGACGAAGACTTCGATGTCGCAGATGAGCCCCAGTTCTCTACACCCGGGTCGAAAGCAGCACTGAAAGCTCATATTTTGCCACTTTATGCAGCTTTACCATCAGCTCAGCAGATGCGTGTCTTCCAGCCGCCACCGGATGGATCACGACTGATCATCATTGCCACCAACGTGGCAGAAACATCTCTCACGATCCCAGGAATCAGATATGTATTCGACTGCGGACGTTCGAAAGAAAAGCGGTACGACTCCACGACTGGTGTACAGACTTTTGAGGTGGACTGGATCTCTAAAGCGTCTGCATCCCAGCGCGCCGGTCGTGCAGGGCGAACTGGTCCTGGTCACTGTTATCGGCTGTTCAGCAGCGCTGTTTACGAACAATACTTCGCTCAACACACTGTTCCTGAGATTCTGCGCACGCCTCTCGAATCTACCGTGCTTCAGCTGAAGAATATGGAGATTGATAATGTTGCAAATTTCCCGTTTCCTACAACGCCGGATACAGTGCAAATAGCTCAGGCCGACCGCCTGTTACGAAATCTGGGAGCGATAGGAGAGAATGATGGTATCATCACACAAGTTGGCAAGAACATGATGCCTTTCCCTGTCAACCCAAGATTCTCGAAGATGCTATTGCTCGCTCACAGAAACGATGTGGTAGCGCACACAATTGCATTGGTTGCGGGCTTAGCTGTCGGAGATCTGTATATACCAGAAGTACAGGTCGGCACGGCTGATTTGGATGACGGATTCGACTCAATGGGTAGTGACGACGATAGTGACAGTGATGCCAAGGAGCGCAAGCAGAAGTACATTGACAGCCGTGCTCATACTGCTTCGCAGCAGCGACATCAAGCGTATACGCGGGCTCATGCTAGACTGTCGCGCTGGGACGATCAAAGCGACATCATCAAACTCCTCACTGTAGTTGCTGCATATGCAGGGACCACAGACAAGAGTCGATTCTGCTCAGAATACTTCGTTCGCGAGAAGGGCATGACTGAGGTCCAGCAACTGCGCCACCAACTGCAGAATATCGTCAATGCGCGCCAACAGACAGGATCAGTCGCATATCGAGAGACGCTTGAGCCTCCAAATGAAAAAGAAATCAAGATGCTCAACCAAATAGTCGCCGCTGGCTTCATCGATCAGGTTGCCATCCGTGCTGATTTGCTCGAAACTACCACGGCCGCCCCCCTAGCTCACAAACCTCGTCGAGCAGTTGAAGTTCCGTATCGAACTCTCGTGCCGTCTGCGGAACCTTTGAAGACAATGCCGCCAGAACAGCAGCATTTGCATCAAAGTGTCTTCATACATTCCTCTTCTGTCCTGGCTCATTTGAGCGTCAAAGAAATGCCAGCATACATAGTGTACTCGCACCTCTCTAAACCCGCGCCTGGCGCCGTTGACTCACCGAAAGTCACACGCACACGAATTCATCCACTTACGACTGCGGGACCGAAGCAGCTCGCTGCATTGGCAGAAGGCACAAGGCTGATTGATATTGGCAAACCAATCGGCAAGATAGAAGATCTACCGCGGGGCGACAAAGGAGCAATGAGAAGACAGTGCGTGGTGGGTATCAGCCTCAAAGGCTCTTTGGACACCGACGGATGGCCTCTTGGGGGCTGGAAGGTAGTTCAGACGAGAGATCGTAAAGGCGAATGGAGACTCGAGAAGGTGCTAGCTAGGTAGATGTTGGTCTTCATCATTGGTCGACATGCGTGGAACGCAGTCCACGTTCTACCACATGCTCGTCTGCATTCTCTTCAATCATCGAAAGGCCCCTGTGGCGCGTATTTTGTGCAACCAAGCCCCGGAGATATCTACGATGGAGCGGCTTGCTGAGAAAGTGATCTTTTACTGAGTACGAAGGTGAGTATGGACCAGAGTGGTCGTTGGCCCTTGCGCGGTTACGTGAAGGTATGTAACCTTATTGCACAAGCAGATGTCGATGCTCTCGAGTCCATGCATCATAACGTAAGAGCAGACTTCACAAGCGGCAACATAGATCTGCGAAGCGCCAAGCGTCTTCTTGCCGGCTGGGCGGACTTCCGAGAGGCGCTATCGACCTCGCACGCGTGGTCGAGCCGTCATCACTTCAGTATTCATTCTTGCCTCCCTTGGCCTTCAAGTTCTTTCTGTTCATCTCATTAATGATTACGGATCCGTGCGGGTTAGTGGAGGCTGTGTTGCTGATGGAATGTCACTCGTTTCTGAAGGAAGCCGACGTAATACTCAGATCTAGCGAATTGGCATCATGAAGGAGTGATCACAACAGTCGCCACATCGGAAACTCCCCTTAACAACTCGACGATAATATATTTGTTCTCTCGCGAACTGTGTTCGACACAGCATTCTCGCGCGCAACGCACTTTGCCGTCGCTATGGCGTTCCTCCGACAGACGGCGGCATTGTGCCAGAAAACACTCACTATCGTCTTCACTCGCCACATCCTTGGGACGCTGATACGTGCGCTCTTTGCGCCTGTCATTTTCTTCTTCATCATTTCTTACGCGAAGAACTTCTTCGTGCCGCCGAGTGATTTTGGTGTAGGCACTGCAGCGCCGCTCCGAAGTCTTGGTGATGCTGTTGATGCATCTGCGGGAGGTCGGAATACTGTCGCATTTGTTAATAATGGACTTACCGGAGGCGATATCTCGCGGGTTATCGATCAGCTATCCACAACGATACAAGCGCGCGGAAAGACCGTACAGGTCCTTGAGGATGAGACCCAGCTACTGCAAACGTGTCGGAGTTCCATTCGCGGAGTGACGAACTGCTTCGCTGCGGTGAATTTCCAGTCCTCGCCCAACGAAGGCACAGGCGGGATTTGGAACTACACTCTTCGAGCGGATGGCTCATTCGGCACAAACATCTATGTGAACACTCACGACAACGACGCTGAGATTTACATCTTTCCCTTGCAGCACGCTATTGATAGCGCTATTGCGAGCATCAGTGGCACCGTGGCCCTGCCAGACAACATCGAGGAGTATGCTTATACTTCCCAGACGGCAGCGGAACGCCAACGAATGATCACACGGCTCTATATGGGTACGCTCATCAGTATTCTCGGTATCGCGTACTTCATTGGTATCGTCGGAGTGTGCTACCAATTGACTGGAGAGATGGCCAAGGAACGAGAGCTCGGAATGGCCCAGCTCATTGAGGCTATGATGCCAAACCGTTCGAGGTGGACACCGCAAGCCGCACGTCTGCTTTCTATTCACATATCCTTCGACATACTCTATCTACCGAGCTGGATCATTGCGGGCGCGATTGTTGGCAGTCTCAATTATACTGACTCCAATCTTGGCATCTCGATTGGATATTTTATACTTGCGGGCCTGGCACTTTCGAGTTGGTCGATCGCCTTCGCAAGTCTGTTCTCTCGAGCACAACTCTCTGGAATTACAGTGACGATTGTCTCGATAATCCTGGCCATCATCATTCAAGTCATTCCACCGGTATCGACAGGAGTAGCATATATCTTGACCTTGATCTTCCCGCCAATGAACTACACACTGTTCATCATATACATGGCATACTGGCAACAGCAGAATATCCCGGCTGACCTGAACTTGCCCTGCCCGAATGCTCCTTGGCGTGTACCAGGTTACGTCTTCTTCATCTTCACCGCGATTCAAATCATCGTGTATCCTGTTATAGGTGCCTTAATCGAGCGCTCTTTATACGGCACAGCCTCCAAAGCCAGACAACTTCGCTACACTGATGATGGCAACCTCGAGACTGTGAAGATTTCTGGACTATCCAAGCACTATCGCCCCAACTGGTTCAGTCGACATATCGCATCCATTTTCAGGAGAAAACCTACACCTACCGTACAAGCTGTCGACATGGTAGATATGTCCGTGCTGAAAGGTCAAATCATGGTGCTTCTTGGAGCCAACGGATCTGGAAAGAGTACCTCACTTGACATGCTTGCTGGTCTTCAGAAGCCAACGAGCGGCACAATTGAGATGGATGCCACTGGGGGTATTGGGCTGTGCCCGCAGAAGAACGTCCTCTGGGACGAATTGACTGTGTATGAGCACGTCAAGATATTCAACAAATTGAAGGCGTCCCATACCGATTCCAAGGTCCAGATCAAGGAGCTGGTTGAGTCGTGCGATCTGGAGATGAAGGTCAATGCACGTACTGACACGTTGTCCGGCGGTCAGAAGAGGAAATGCCAGCTCGCAATGATGTTGACTGGTGGATCACAACTTTGCATGCTTGATGAGGTCAGCTCTGGTCTGGATCCTCTATCTCGATCGAAGATTTGGGATATTCTGCTTGCCGAGCGTGGCAAGCGCTCGATGATTTTGACGACGCACTTCTTGGACGAGGCGGACCTTCTGTCTGATGATATCACGATTCTGTCTCGCGGAAAACGTGTAGCTCATGGATCTGCGGTCGAACTCAAACACACGCTTGGGGGTGGTTATCGTGTCCGGATCTACAACGAGGATCAGAAGCCTCTACCGGGAAAACTTGATGCGGTTCCCAAGCAGGTCTTCCATGATCAAACTGTATACAACCTCGTCGATTCTGCAGCGGTTGCGGCTTTCATCGCGGAACTCGAGCGTGCTGGAGTGAGGAATTACCAGGCCAATGGTCCAACAATAGAGGACGTTTTCCTGAAGCTTGCCGAAGAAGTGAAAGCAGAGCTTGAAATTGGTCAACAAAGAACAACGAGCTCGACGTCTTCATTGGAAGAAGTCCAGGGCGAGAAGGGGCTCAACCTCATGGCTGGCAGAAATCTGTCTTTCTTCGGTCAGACACAAGTACTGTTTCGCAAGCGTATCACCATCTTATCAAGGAACATGTGGCCATATCTCGCCGCCCTGCTCATCCCGATCATCGCTGCTGGCCTAGTCACGCTATTTCTGAAGAGCTTCTCACCTCTCACTTGTTCTCCTTCAGCCAACGTCAGAAATTCACCAGCTGCGGGCTTCGATCAGTACCTGGCGTATGGCGCATTTATGCCCGTCGGCCCTACAGGTCAGGTGGACACCGGGTTCATTGGACAACTGTACCCTCTGCTTGCCAACAACGCCACTAAGTTCCAAGAAGTTGCAACCTTAGGGGATTTCAACAACTTCGTCTCAACGAGATATGGGAATGTAACGCCGGGTGGCTTTTTCCTCGGTGATACACCTACGCTCGCCTGGCGCGGTAATTACGAGCTGTACTATGCCGTTGGTATGCAGAACTTGCTTGATATTGCACTCACACAGGTTCCGATCGCGACCGACTACCAGAGCTTCAGCTTCCCATGGGCACCGGATGCAGGCAAGAGCTTGCAATTCATCCTCTACTTTGGCTTGGCGATGAGCGCTTATCCTGGGTTCTTCGCCTTGTACACCAACATCGAACGTCTTCGCAAAGTGAGAGCCCTGCACTACAGCAACAGCATTCGTGCTGCGCCACTTTGGATCGCCTACATGCTCTTCGACTTCCTGATTGTTCTTGTGGTCAGCGCAATCACAATCATCATCTTCGTCGCGACTTCGGACGTTCTTTACGCCCCTGGCTATCTCTTCGTGGTATTCGCTTTATTCGGACTGTCGGCGCTACTGATGTCCTACATCATTTCGCTCTTCACAACCAGTCAACTGGCAACTTTCGCATTCGCTGCTGGTGGTCAGTGCGTCTTCTTCCTCCTGTATTTCATCACATACATGTGTATCATCACTTATGTACCCGCCGCCAACATCGATCGAGACGTCAACATCGCGAACTACACCATGGCGCTGTTTTTCCCGGCCGGAAACCTGCTGCGGGCTCTGCTATTGACATTCAACGAATTCTCCATACTATGCCAGGGTACTGATCAGATTGCACCTTATCCAGGTGCTATCGACATATATGGGTCCTGTATCCTGTACTTGACCCTGCAGTCGATAATCTTCCTCACTTTCCTGATCCTGTACGACAGCGGCTGGCAGCCGGGCTTCCTTGCCCGCCGAAGACAGCGCGTTAACGACATTGAAGAGATTGACGACGTTGATCCAGAGGTTTTCGCTGAGGCAGCTCGAGTGGAGGATTGCAAAGATGAGCTTCGGGTCATCCATGCAAGCAAGTCTTTCGGTACGAATGCAGCAGTACAGGACATCAGCTTCGCTGTCCCCAAGGGTGAAGTATTTGCACTCTTAGGACCAAACGGTGCCGGCAAATCTACTACCATCGGTCTAATCCGAGGAGACATGAAACCGAACGGCAAGAACAGCGACATTTTAATTGAAGGCACGTCTATTGTCAGCCACCGCGCTGCTGCTCGGGTCAATCTTGGAGTGTGTCCACAGTTCGATGCCATGGACCAGATGACGGCCATTGAGCACTTGCGCTTCTACGCTCGAGCTCGTGGAATCTCACCCGCGTCCGCTGTAGAGCACAACGTCGAGCAGATCATTCAGGCTGTTGGCTTGCAACCATTCAAGACGCGCATGGCCGGAAAACTATCCGGAGGCAATAAACGCAAGTTGTCTCTTGGTATTGCGCTAATGGGCAACCCGTCTGTCGTATTGCTCGACGAGCCCAGTAGTGGAATGGATGCTGCGTCAAAGAGAGTGATGTGGCGGACGTTGAATGCTGTCTCTGAGGGTCGATCTCTTGTGCTAACCACTCACTCTATGGAAGAGGCAGATGCTCTCGCAGATCGTGCCGGCATCATGGCAAAGCGAATGCTGGCTCTTGGAACCAGTGACCAGCTTCGTAAAAAGCATGGCGACGCCTACCACGTCCATCTTGTGCACAAGGATGCGCCCTATACCAAAGACGCCGACATGGACGAGATCAAAGCATTCATCATCCGCACCTTTCCTGGCGCCACGACGGAAGCCCGCAGTTTCCACGGCCAACTGCGCTTCAGCGTCCCCAACGACCGTACCGCCACCGACGGCGAGGTCGTCCCCGACAAGAACGGCAGATCCGTCACGCAGCTGTCCCGCAACAGCATCAGCGCGCTCTTCGAGCAGCTCGAAGCCCACAAAGCCACGCTCGGCTTCGAGTACTACTCCGTCAGCCAGGCCACTCTTGACCAGGTCTTCCTCAGCATCGTCAGCCGCAACAACGTGCTCGAGGAGAACTATCATCGCGAGCACCCGAAGACGAAGTCTTTCGGGCGTGGCATTCGCAATGCCATGGCGTTGCTTTTCACATTCTAAATGGCATGATCTTCCAGGTTAGCATTTTTTGCATGGCGTTCGCGATTCAAGGTCCAACTTTGCATTACATATACTCGGGGCTGAATGGCGGTCGAAACATAGAACGAGATATCCCTCAGCTTGCATGAATTTCTAGATTATTTAAGTTGAGTAATGTAAATATTCAATCCCTCGCGTCGATGTGTTGGCTTCAGTTTTAATGTTGATATGTTTGTACATTATATCTATTTATACTATCTGCTTCATGCATGTCGTTGTCGAAAGTCCCAGAGGTTGCGCCGTCGCTGGTATCAGTAGTATGTCATGAACCGACTAGAATCGAGGAAATCGAGCATATAGGTCGGCAAAATTGGGATCGCAATCATCAAAGCACAGCATCAAGCACGGCCTGTACGATGCGATCTTTTGTGCGTGAGACCTCGCCCATGGCCATCTGAGCAGAGAACTCGAGCGCCAGCGCCCGAGCCCGCCAGTCCGTGCCACCTGCTGCCGCAGCTGCCGTGGGATCTTGATGGCGCGCGTCGACCATATGTCGCAAATTCTGCTTGAATGATGCGTCACCAGTCTCGGAGCCGAGTTCTCGTGCGATGGCGGCGCCTTTCCGCAGCAAGATATCGTGCGTTTCCTCTTCACGTGGCGCGGGTCCGAGAGTCAGGCTCTTGAGCTCGAAGGAACCCGTGCAGCCGCCCAGCACGGTGGTCCAGGCGATATCGTAGACTTCGTTGATGCCGGGACCAGGATCTTCGGAAGCGGAAACGATCTCTTCGTACCCTTCCGCGTCAGTACGGAAGCGAGTGACCGTGATCGTCTTGCCTTGGCTGGTTGTCGGACCGAGGGGAACTTGTAGTCGCTCCCCAAGACCTAGCCATGACGCGGCGGTCAGGCGCGCGATGTCGTCCTTCGAGTCATCAGTGTCCTGCCGTGGTACACCTATGCGATGAAGAACTGCATCAGCGAGACGTTTAGCCTCGTCTCCGAGCAGGCGCGGCCGTCCAACAAGGGTAGCGCGCAGGAAATCGCTGGTCAGCACGCGTTTCAAGATTTCGAAAGCAAAGCCAGGAATGTCGCGCTCGATGAACTGAACATTCCCCTCATCTCTAATCTTGCGAGGGAAGTCTGTCCCTGTCCGTGTATACGACTGACTTGCCGTGACTGGCGTAATTTGCCTATCGGTATCCTTGGTCTGGCCGTTGACGAGAACTCGCGGTAGCGGCGGAGTAGCCAGTCGAACTGGTCCCCCAGTGTGCTGTGGCACCTGCAACGAGAGTCTGCTCGGTCTGGCCGAACCATCGCTACCACGGCTCACTAAAGGGGGAGGCAAAGGTGGTGGAGAGGTATTTGGTACTCGTGTAGGTAAGGCATCCGGCGTGCTAGGTCTAGCAAAATTGCTGGGAGTCTTTTCGTTGGCTGGATCTGCTGGGAAGGTGGTAAAGGGGCCATCCTGGATGTTACGATTCGCCGGCGGTCGTCCTCTAGGCTTCGCATTTGGACCATTGGTAGATGGCCATGCACTCGATACCGCCGGTCCATTCTTACGTCGTCTTCGACTAGAAGGCGTGATTGCAGACTTCGGCTCATTCGAATTGAAAGCTGCCTCAATATGAGCAGCCATCGATGTTGGCTGGGCAGTCATCGGGTGAGGCGACACAATTTCTTGGCCATTCGCTGGGAGCGGCCATCTTAATGGTGCTGTGGGCGAAATAGCTGACTGAGGTACTGCTGATCTACTATTCCATGGCCCAAGACCGTGAGGAGTAACGGCTGATGTAGATGTCCAAGGATCATGAAATCCCACCCCAGGGTTGGCGCTGTGAGGAATCGCAGAGGACGGATAGGCTGAATGTAAGGCATCACCAGCATGTAACCGTGGTTGTTTTGCTGGAGGTTCGGACTCGGTATTACCGTCGCGTGAAAGGTCAGAATTCCTCCGCCGTCCGCGTTTCGGACGAAATGATGGATCCAGGGCTCTAATAGCTAGATCGTCTTCGGCGAGCACACTGTCGCGACCAGCTGCAGGATACGGATCATCCAATGGTGGGATCTCGTTAAAGTATGGATGCTGCTTTTCGAGCAAGTATTCGAAAAACGCGTCGATGTGCATAGACCTCATCCATCGCTTTAGACGCACACTATACTGTTGGACCTTCTGCACAGATTGCCCTTTGCTGACATCCGGCGGCTCGACTCCCAGATCCAACGCCAGTTGGCCCCAAGTCTTGATCTCTTTGTTCTCTAATTTCTTGAGTAGTTCAAAGAGACGGAACACCTCGAAGTCTTTGTTGTCACTCTTTGGGGGACTTTGGAAGTTGGTCCGAAGAGTATCGGTCTTGACGTCAAGTGGAAAGTGAGGATTACAGTAGAGGATGAAAGCCACGAAAGCATCTGAGATAGTCTCAGAGTTCACATCTCGAGGCGGCAAAGATCTGTCAGTTGGTCGGTATGAGAAAGGAAGCGGTGAACTTCGACCTGGAGTAGCTTTCCTGAAACGAGGCGAAACGCCCGATGGTGGACCCATAGAATTGGTTGAATCATTTGACGAGCGCCGGACGTGGTTCGAACGTGGAGCGCTTGCATTGTGACGAACAGACGGATGGAGAAAATTTGGGCTGGCCTGGAGTCTTGGATCGAGTCCGTATCCGTACGGTGGAGGAGTGAATGACTGTGGAAATTGACTGGTGGCCGAGGAAACAGGCAAATGGTATGCCCCTTGGTTGGAGACTGGATTGGAGCCGTGATGGGGATACATTGAGCCGTTAATGCTTGGAGATAACGAAGACAGGCTCTCAGTTCCCAGCAATTAGGACCGTGTCGTCCACCAGACAGGGTCGAGTGCTACGAAAGCGAAGACGACCGGGCTCTATGCCTCGACAAATCTTTCACTCCAACCCACATTCACTTCCAGTCGCGTTCACATGCATTCCTTCCATTCTAGGTAATAAGTAATAGATGGCAAAAGATGGCGGCAATAATGGCGGTTAAGCAGGAGAAATGGGTCTTAACTGTCGTGTCGGTTGGTCAGACGGTAGCATAAGTGGCCTGTGCGCTGCCGGCTGACCTGCCTCGGCTTCGGCCTCGTCGACGACACGTCTCGATCCGGTAAGAGGACAAACGAGGCGAGGAAATTTTGAAGGTTCTTGATGAGCCTATCATGACAATTAAGTGTAAATATGCCGCGGAATGTCTCACTTCAGGCCTTGACTTTCGTGACAATGGGCATCGGCGTCTCATATACAGTCTGGCTTTCGCAGCGAAAGCCAAGCAGTCTGGGTGTCAACGGCCTTTTCTGCTTGCAACCCCATCGAATGGCAGTTCGTTGTCCACGATTGCAAGCAGGACAGCTCAGGTGGGGGAAATAGCAGGATATACTGAAAAGAACTCCGTCGTAGACCGTAGATTCAATCCATTGGCCACGATCCATCCTCTTTCAAGTGGTCTGCGGACACGATGCGTGATCGTAGCAAGACAGAGATGTTTCAAAGTAGTGCATTGTTCTTCACGGAGAATTCGTTGCCACATGGAATAGACAATCGTATGTCGTATTATGGCTCCGTCCCTCGATGGAGTCATCACCTTGACCGAGACTTCTTGGGTGCAACGCGGAGATCCATGGAAAGATGCGGAAGACCGAAAATTGATTGACCGTTCTCTCCGTAACCAGACGTGGCAAATGCCGAAGGATCTCGAAACGATACGCAGCGCTATCAAAGCATCAGTGGAGGGAATGCGTGTTTATCATTTCTCTGTAGAAGTCTACGATCATGTCTAAATGTACACTTCATCATTGAAGCTCGACCGGACTCATTGGGCTATCCAGCCTTCTATGATAACCCGGCAGCTCGACCGGACTCATCGCATTGTCCAGCCTTCTATGATGTCCTGGCAACTCAACTGGCTCAGGTCCAGGGAGCTCAGGTGGATTCCAGTTGCCCTCGAGTTCTGCACCGTCACTTTGCGATCCGAGTCGATCATGACCCGATTTCTCCGCTATTGTCGACGTCCACGGCTCCGCAGGCCCTTGTCCAGTCCTCTGCCGTCTTCGGATGAAGATGCCAAGTCCGATCAAAATAACAAGTACAAGCACTCCACCAATCGCTATGCCCGCTATTGCGCCACTGGTGAGCGCCGGACTGGGATGAACGCTGCTCTGGGAGGTCGTCGGTAGTGAAGTCTGTGGTGGAGATGTGATGACGGAAGTTCTGGTACGTGTTGTACTCTTCGATGATGTCGAAGTTGACGAGCCGGCCGTGCTGGCCGCAGTTGATGAGCTACTCGTGCTGGTTGTGGTTGTGAAGAGTGCTAGATCTGAAGTCTAATACGCGACAGATATTGGTTGCGCCCACATCGTGATGGGGCCTGAGACGACGGTGGTGTTCAGATCGGCATTGTTGCTTCGTGCGTACACCGTAGTTGGTTTTGCGTTTGAGTCGTACGTGCTGATGCACCCCTCAAACTCCGCCGAGGTGGAGAAATAATTAATGCTACTGAACGCGATCATGTAGCTGAATTGACTGTGATCGGGTCAGAACGTGCTGCTCCTAGTTTGAAGTGCGCGCATACGTTGGACAGCAGATGGCCGTTGTGGTCGCCCCATTGTATGTGTTACCTGCTGTCGCATTCCCGACAGGGCATACGCCTGGACTGAACACCTGGGTGACAGACGGCGCTCTACCAAATCCTTCGAAGTTGGTCGGAAAGCAATCTGTGTCTGGGATCTCCTCAAATGCATTCTGTATTAGAAGGCCTCCATCCACGCTATTGTAAAGTTGAGCTTCATAGGTCCAATGACTTTTGCAGCTGGCAGGTGGCGTGAATATGGTCGTCAAAGGTTGTGTGACCGTATATGCCATCTCGGCGGACGTAGCTCGATGTGATGCTGAGATGGCAGAGGGAGATCAGTAGTACGTGGGAAAGACAGGGCTTATGTGGAAAGTGCTGAGCCACATGGACTCTGTTCTTCGAAACCGCCCCGTGTGACGATGTATACATGGCAAGCACCTACTTGCATGCCCGTGCAGAGCCCAGGTGATTGGTGATACAGTCCCGGAGGCAACATATGGCGCTTACAGTGAACGAGACTCCTGCCCCGATTCCCCACCTCGAAGCGCGGACGAGGGTCCCCGACCAGTGCGACGGGAATCGAATTACGATCCACGCTTGCGAGCTGAAGTGCAGCATGCCTAGAACATGCTTGAAACATTGCTGCATGTTAATTGACTATAGCGATGCACAAGAAGTTGTCGTCCTCGAGCCGCCGTGATGCCGTGACGCCGTGACGCCCCGGCTTTCGGAAAGGCAGCAGGCTCGGGCCGCAGTATCTTTACACCAATAAGAAGCTGCGCCACACGCGCAAGCCCGGGCCTAATTCTATCAAGCAGGCCAGAATAGATCGTGATCCACCGCTGGCGGACGCCTCCCAAGTCAGTCAACGCTGTCATCCTCATCAAGGATTCGCGTGCAGTGCCGACCTCATGGCAAGAAGCTTGGGAATATCATCTGCCGATTCTTCATCATTGCTTGTACCTTGGCCAGTATCGAGAACTGTGCCAAACCATACGACGATCTAACAGACGGCCAGGTGCTTGCACCTTGCGGCGATGAGCTGGTCTCCGAACGACTTTCGCCTCTCTCGTTACTGCACACGTCTGGTAGTTGTCCCTCTGCTCGTGCTATGTCTCGTTGTTTATCTACTGCTTCCGACCTCTCGGATTGAGCATGCGCTACAACAACTATATCATGGACATGGTCAATATCGTCGACCGCAAGACACACTTCCGCCGCCAGTGACACCCAGCGCGGCGTCTGACAGTCTGCCCAAAGTAGCCGACGTTTGTGCTCTTCGATTCGGCGACGATTACCTCCGCTCTTTCAGCAGAACAGCAACGGGGTATTGTGACACAGACTCCTCGGCAGATTTGACTTGCTTCAGTCACAAGCTGGACGACAAGAAGACAGATTCTTTCTGCTTGGGAGGCCCAGCAAGCCTGGAGACTACGCAGAACCAGATCGAGCTAGATTGCGTTTTACGAGATTGGGGTGAAGACGACTTATCAAGAAATGTGCCCAACTTTCGCGAATTCCCATCATATTGGTATAACACGGGTCCCAAGGCGATTTTCACCCAGCACATCGAACTGCATCGAATCGCCCAGCCAAGTACCACATTACGGGCTGATGCCAAAGGTTTCTCGCTCCTGGTCCAGCGCGAGGACAATCATCAAAACCTATGGCACACTATGATGGAAATCATGTCGCTGACCTTGTCCTTGGATGTCCTTCGCACGACGATCAACACTAAGACCGGAAAGCCATTCTTCACTGACCGTGATATCGATGAATCCCGAGTTGTTTTTCTGGATAAGCTTGCAGACGGCCCCTACTTCGACTTATGGTCAATATTCGCCAGGAAGCCACCCATGAGACTCCAAGAAATGTCTGCTTCGGATTTGGCATCAACAAACATCTTGGTGCCCCTACCAGGCAGCAGCAATCCATTCTGGCAAGCCGACTGGCTGGATCTTCACTGCGGTGAATCAACACTACTCAAGTTGTTTTCAAGTCGCGTTCTCGACTTCTTTCACGAATCCGATACCACAATGGCAGTAGAGAGGCCGCTTACGCTCACACTGATCGATCGAAAAGACAAGCGGCGCCTGTTGAACAAAGTATTGCCTTGAAGCATTGCAAAAAAAGCATCCCGACGTGATCATGCGTATGGTAGACTACGCCACGTTATCCCTGTCCGAGCAGATCCATATCTCCCATACAACAGATATCCTCGTTGGAATGCACGGCGCTGGATTGACACACGGAATGTTCCTGCCGCCCAAATCAACGCTTGTGGAGATTCAACCTCCATCTCTGCAACACAAAGGCTTTCATAATATGGCCGAGGCACTCGGGCATCGTTATTTCACCTGTCATGGAAGCGAACATGAGATCCCAGACTCGAATGGGGACTGGCAACATGACGATGTCTTCTTGGAAGAAACGATTTTCCTAGAAACAATGGACGAGGCAATTGCATCCATGACGGGTCAAAACGTGGTGTAGAGTATGACAACGAAGAGTACACTGTGTATACATAATGATATGACTTGCTATGTGGAGCACAATCTTGAGCAATGTGGTAGCATTGACGATATACATGTCCTTTCACGGCACTTCCTTCTATATTAACATCTGTTGGATTGCAAATTTTCCAGACAATCAAAAGCGATGTCAGGCAACTCAGGAACACTGTGGATAGACATGCTCTAGGTACTACCCTAGACATGCACTGCAGTAACATACAGGCATGATACATGTAGACAATTAAGGTATGGTAGCATTGCTGCCTGAGGTTGGAAAGCTCTACAGCGTTTCCCAGCCTTCCACCTTCAAGACTCGCATGTACGACCACAAATCTTGATGGCAAAATTCAGCAATGATAAAAGTTGCGCAGAATATCAATGCACCGATGCCACAGTCACGAGCATCGTACCCTTTCATGGTACCAATGCGCGCATTGAAACATCCTAAAAACTCCGATCTCGACTATCTCCAGCCAACGCTAGCGTGTGGAAGCCGAGGCATGATGATGATGATGCGCGATCACAAGCTTCGACATCAAGAGCAGCTCGGCGGTCGTCGTGGGAGGGGAACGCCAACTCTACAGAGTTCATTCGATTTTCTTTCATTACACTCTACCGCCGAGACCTCATCTCATCCACACACACACCCTCTCAACTCAGCACCCGAACCACCGCCATCATGTCCGACCGAGCAGCAGCGCCTACCCCCTCCAACCCCATGCCAGCGTCCGCGCTGCCCGCAGCGCAGGCACAGAATGCCTCTGCTACATCTCCTGCCGCGCAAGTCGCCGCAGTTCAGCAGGCCGACAATGTTGCGCACGCGCTGGCCGGTGCTGGTGGAGGACTCCTGTCCATGGCATTGACGTACCCGTTGATCACGCTGTCCACACGTGCCCAGGTGGAGAAGAAGAAGGCAAACACAGGAACTATGGATGCTGCTAAGCGTATCATTCAGCGCGAAGGCGTCGTTGGCCTGTACGCTGGCTTGGAGAGCGCGCTGTTCGGTATCTCCGTGACCAACTTCGTATACTACTACTGTACGTCCTATCGCACAACAGTTCTGTTCGAAGAGGAATCCATGGCTAATCTCGAAGGTATATAGGGTACGAGTTCTCCCGCGACTTCTTCCAGCGAACCACCGGCAAAGTCCGTTTGAGTGCGCTCGAGTCGATCGCTGCCGGAGCGCTTGCCGGCAGCGCAACCGTCATGCTCACCAACCCCATCTGGGTGGTCAACACCCGCATGACCGCGCGGGCCAAGGCCGAGACCGAGGACGGCCTCCCGACCTCGCAAGCGGACATCAGCCAGAAGAAGAAGTCGCTGAGCACCGTCGGCACATTCGCCAAGATCATCCGGGAGGAGGGATTCATGCGCCTGTTCGCCGGTGTGCTGCCCGCGTTGGTGTTGGTCATCAACCCGATCCTGCAGTACACCGTGTTCGAGCAGCTCAAGCAGTGGCTGGAGAAGCGCCGCAAGGTGACTGCATGGGACAGCTTCCTGCTGGGCGCACTCGGCAAGCTGGCTGCCACCAGCATCACATACCCCTACTTGACTGTCAAGTCTCGCGCGCACGTGGCCAGCGCCGAGGGCAGCAAGGAGGGCATGACCGCGACCCTCAAGAGGATCGCCCGGGAGGAGGGTCTCGGAGGTCTCTACGGAGGTGAGTATCCCGCCGAACATTAAATTCGTGTCGCAACAGCTAACTCGGTGATTCCACAGGCATTGGACCAAAGGTCACCCAATCCGTCCTCACGGCGGCGTTCCTGTTCGCCTTCAAGGACGTGCTTTACGACATGACCGTCAAGGCCCGCGGCAAGGTCGCCAAGAAGGTCGTGTAAACGCATCATCCCGACCGGGAGGATACAACAAAGTGCACGTGTGTATACGGCAGTAAAAGCCGTTGGCATCCAGCGGCAAGAAAGTAGGAGGCCTGGAACCCAAGAAAATCCTGGCATGGGTAAGTGAGCGATGAAGCGCGAATCGTGGAGAGCGTTCTTAGAAGGCGGCGGACAAGGGCTTGTATGTAAGATGAAAATTGTGACCGAACGCGAGCATGATGAAGACGGAAGGGTGGGCATCTGAACGGATGTTAAATTGCAATCACCAATTTATATCGAGACGTAATTACTGCCATTGAATAGTTGGGAGAAATCTACCAATCCTGAAACGTCACTGAGTCAAGTCAGACCATGTTCATATATCCTTCCTATACGGGGTTGTTTCGAATAGAGTCGAAATGCTAGATACCGTAAACCAGCTGAACAGTAGACCCACTACCATTTCCCCAGTTGTAATCCTAAGGTAGCCTAAGAATCACCGTTCTGCAGGCGCGGAACGAGGCATGCACCGGAGGACTTGAATGTCGAAAAGAAGCAGGCGCCCAGATCAGATAGATGAGAGATCATTTGCGTGATATCTGTTCTCTCAAACACGACTGTAACTGTATGTGTAGGGTATATACATCTAAACACATTCTGCACAGCTATGTTCAAATTATATCTTTATAGCCGCTCAAGCGCAGCTAATGCATGTCATGATGAGAATCATGCTTTACATTCAGTTCTTCTATTGTTCGATCACATCTGGAAGATGAATGTCCGCGATGTTGACATTTCGGTTTTCACAAGTCACCATGCTTGTTAATAATCCCGGTCACAGCTGCGGCGGCGGCCACAAAGTCGGAGATGCCAGTGCTGTTAACGTGGTCATGGGGCTGGTCGGCACGGTCTCGTACGAGAGCTTGGTACTGTTCGGTTCCGTTAGCGCACGATCTCGTGCCGTGGAATGAAGAGGGAATATTGGGTACTTACCTTGAAGCCGAAGTTGAGGATCAGGGCAGCCATCAGTCCGAGGCAGACCACGATCGGGCCAGTGATGGCATCAAAGTCCTTGCCGCTTCGCCGCTCAATCAGGCTGGTGCGCCACATGTAGATGCCGTAGCCCCAAGCTCCTGTCAGGACAGCGATTACGGTGTAGACGACCGCGAGGGCGCGAGCGACGTTGTTGTCGACTCCAGCCGCGTTGTAAAGGCCGAGGGAGAGTGTTGCAAGGAGTACGGAAACATGCTGCCATTTGATGAAAGTTCGTTGGTTCGCGAGCCAGACCTTTGCTTCCACTTTCACAGGACCTTGATCCTTGATCCAGAACTCAGGCTTGCTCACACCTGGAGGAAGCTGGACTTTCCCGGAACGCCTGGCCTGGGCGTACTTGCTGGAGGAAATGGAGGGGAAGAGGCTCAAGAATCCACCGGGAGTGGTTTGACGCTCGATCCCATGGGTTTGTACTCCAGTCTCGTCATCATCAGGCTCCCCGGCAGTCTCACGCAATTGACTTGACGTGGTCCCGACGGACTTCCCCGCGTCGTTCTTCGTATTGCCATTTAGAGTGTAAGGACTCTTTCGCATGATTTGACTCAGCGAGGGCGAACCGACTGGTGATATAACAGCGCCTTGATGGCCCCGATGCATCGGACTCTTGAGGAGACTACCCACAGCAAATTCATCGTCTCGTTCCTTCTGCTTCTTGGCTTGCTCGTCTTCAAAAGCTTGGTGAGGGTCCCGACGGATGTCAGTATCTAGCTCAGAAAGCCAGAACGGGAAGGTGTTCACATAGTCTTCGAAGAGCTCAGCGACACCGTGCACAAATTTGCTGAAACGTGGCGACTCCTTGACAAGATGGCTGTTGACAAGATCCTCGACCCATTCAATCTTCTTGTTGACATTGCGTGTCTTGATCTCAAGAAGCGCAAATGGTAAGCGGTTGATCTCGCCTTTGCGGATTGAAGAGAACGGGTACTCGAGCTCATTGTTGTCAATGTCAGTCCTGTGCCATGTCTCTGGGTCACGGCATGGCCTCTCATCGATAGCGTCCTCACGAATGAAAGCAAGATCAGTGTCGAGACTGATGCGAACTCGATCATCTCCAGGAATCTGGAAAGCGGTCCGCGTGTAGTTAGCCCGAAGCATAGGTTGAAGGTCATTTTCTTTTATGAATTTCTGAATCTCTTCAACCGACTCCTTCAGGTTCTTGACTGTGTTGCTCTCAGCTCCAGCCCGATCTTCGAGCTTGCTGATCTGCTTCTCCATGTGGTACTCATTCTTGATGAATCGCTGCACGTATTTTTCTTTGGTAGAAATGCGAGACTCCTGGCTAGTATTCTCCTCCGCGACAGTCTTCTTTTCGAACCAGATCTCGGGCTTCTCGTTCAACTGACCATACCAGCGTAATCGGAGCGACGAAGCCACGTTGTCGTCCACCTTATTTGTGTATAGCGAGAAGGCTGGATTATCGAAGTAGATGCTGGTGATGGACGGGTCTGTTTGATGGCCTTCGGCGATCTTGGAGGTCTGCGGGTTGTACACCAGCACGGGAAGACGACGCAGAATCAGAGTCTTAACCTCGAGCAGGTTCTCCGGATGTACCCAGAATTTGTGGCTCACATATTCGTCGCGACCTTCAGTGTGCTCGCTGATGCTCAATCCGCGCTTTTCAGCACCTTCGAGATGTTGACGAACGAAGCTGTACATGGCACTCAGACGATACAGAAGTGGGCTGTAATCTTCTTTATTGAATGACAACGCAGCCAATCGTACTTGCAGCAATGGCCGGACCCGGTATGAGTGACCACGCTTGCGGTCGTGCTTCTTGGCTGCCTTGAGGAACCCGGTGTAGTTGATGCGGCTGTATTTCTCGAGCTCATTCGTCTCTTTCGTGATGTCGTCCAGCTCGGACAAGACCTCCCCAAGGATCTTCTGCTTCTCAGCATCGCTGGGCACGGGTTTCTTGCCGTTGCCATTGCTGCTTGACTCCGATTTGTTCAGAAGACCGCTACCATCAGAGCTTTTCTGTCCGCTCTTTTCATCTTTCTTTGACTGCGTGTTCTCTTCATCATTTCCACGCGTAGCCACAGCGACCTGATCAAGCTTGGCTTCGCATTTAGCCGTTCGATCGCGGAGTTTCTCGTAGGTGTCCTTGTGGAATGCGTGCACCTTCTCGAGCTGCTGATTCACCAGCTCGTCGACAAACGCGCCCTCGTCGTCTTCTGACCATGTTGCGCCCTTGGTTTCGGTGGTGGGAGAGTTGGGAGCTGACTCGTCCTCGCGTAGGAGCTTCTTAAGCTTGGCATAGTCTATGTATTTGCCCTTCCACGGGGCATATGTCGCCAACTCCAACGTACGGCCAAACCTCATTCTGCCGTTTGTGCGTAAATGCGAATGACAATAGGGAAGACCGTCACCAGCTTCACCTTGAGCAGGAATCAAAGCAAAAGCAAGTCTGTTCGATCGTACCGGACCACTCACTGACCAGAACAGCCCCACTTGTTATGAAGCTTAGGCATTGTCCAATCATTGGTGACGCACGTGGGCATCGTCGCTGCGTGGGAATGTCGTGACAACCATCACTTCACTTCGACCTCACTTCTTTATGACCTGCAGACATTCCGGCTGGCACATGTCGAAGGTCCTGAACTTGCGTTTCGCATCTTGCATCCATGTATGGCTCTTCTCTCAATGATTTATGGACAATTCACGTAGAATGAGCGCGCCTCGGCGAAAGTGCTTTCCCAATACCACCACGACTTCTAGGATCTAGTACATGCTTCGCTCTGCTTACGAAGTCGACAAAGCATTGACGTCTGCTACGACATGGTAAATATTATGTGACCTATCTCTTACTTCTCTATGCACAGCAAGGCCTACCCGCACGCAATGGCCAACTCGTCGCCCATGAATCCGGAAATAATATTGAATCTCCACGCTATTCTCAGCTCTCTCACAACCTCCCCCTACCCGACGCTTCCTTCGCCCGAGTCGACCAACCGGCGCGCATCTGTTGCGGTGATTATCCGTATCCAACCCTCGTATGCACACTGGCCCAGTAAGAACACCTTAGCCAATTCTCTCGACGCATTCTTTGCGCAAGATTGGGTTCGACACGGCGAGCCTGAGATTCTGTTCATAAAACGTGCCTCGCGGAAAGGTGATAGATGGACTTCACATATCGCATTACCGGGCGGTAAGAAAGATCCCGAGGACGTCGATGATCAGGCTGCTGCTGTACGAGAGGCCTGGGAGGAAGTTGGGGTGGACCTGGCGGCGAATGCCCTGCCCTGTGGTAATCTGCCTCAACGTCTGGTCACAACTCACTGGGGCAAGAAACCTCTTCTAGTACTGTGCCCTTATGTCTTCCTCTTGACCAATCATGAATTGCCACCGCTCAAACTCCAGCCCACGGAAGTGGCAGCCACTCATTGGGTTTCTGTCCGCAATCTGCAGGCCAAGTCACAACGGACGGTAGCTTTTGAGGACGTCAGTAGCCGTCTCGCCAACCAGGAAACTGGTGTCAACAAGTGGATGCTGAGTCTGATACTCGGCAAGATGATGTTTGCCGCAATAAACTTGCTCCCGACCGAGTCTCTACACAGTGCTGAAACCCCAGCACCCGATGCTGCAATTCAGTTGCAAGACAATCGACACATCCCATCAACATCCTATAGCCAATTGAAGTACATGCTTTCTCGCATGCACCGACTAGATATCTTCAACCAGTTCCCCGCACCGGCGCAGGATGGTCCGCTCTTGCTATGGGGCTTGACCTTAGGCGTGGTGTCGGACTTCCTTGATTTGATCCCTCCTCATGATGCACTCACACTCTGGACATATCCCACATTCACACCTCTCGACGTTCGGTTCACGGTCTGGCTTCTGACATACAACTTCAAGCAGAGGAAACGTGTAGAGCTTCAATCTGGTACAGCTGTTTCCGAAAATGCTGGGTTCCATCGGCCAGCCTTTGGCGGTGTGACCGAAAGCCTCGCATCATCCGCTTCAGCACTTGCAGAGTCGGCGGTGTTGGTTGACAAGCCTGACGAGACAGGTCTTCATGGGCTGGGAACTGGTAGCACGATACGAGGTGATGTGAGACTTGATAGGAAGGCTGCGGTCCAGACAATGTTGGAAGGGTTCGTTGAGTGTCTTGCTCAAAACCTTCTGCCAAAGAGCCATACTGAATCAAGGAGTAGGTATTACGATATAGTCCGCAAATCTGTAGGGCTTGCCTTGGTTGGCAGGGCCGGCTTTGCCATTGTGATTGCTGCAACGATCTGGCAAAAGATAACAAAAGGTTCCTTGAACTCGAGATGAGAGAGTGGAGATCGGCCCAGAGGCCCCCTTATAGATCTGTACATATGCCTGTACTTGAATAATTGTCAATGAGTCAGCCCATCTGCTTCCCGTCTGATCTCATGTTGCGTAGACTTTCACATGCTGTTCTTCCTCTATACACAGAATCACGCTAGCCCCACTTCCTCTTTCCAATGTTGCGCGTGTGTCGCGTCTGCCCAAACTAATTCACTTGCGACTGTCAGAAAATCACCTCATGTATGCGATCGGTGAAGTTGACTGACCCTCCCAAGACGCATACTGTTATTCTGAACGCTGATGTACTTCTGGACTCTTCTATGAAAGGATCCATTGCTAATTCACCACGATGCTGCAACGAAGTCGAAACCGGGTAGCAGTGGGGAACAATGTCGTTCATCGATCTGACGAGCTCCAGTCCGGAGCCTGATGAGTCCCCGGGGAAGATACTGAATGGATTCCTGCCCAGGAAGGCCAAGCTGGCAAGAGTGCTTGAAGAACACAGCCGCGCGTCGGAGCCTCGAATAAAGATTGATGCCTCCCCGGCATCACGGACTCATGGGCCTTTCGGGGACACCGGGACAGATAACACGACGCAAGAAGCCTCGCCAAGGCGAGTACATCCAAGAGAGCAATGGAGCAAAAACGTGGCAGCGTTGGACCATGCGGAAGACGTTGTAGACTGGACCAAGGGACGGTCATCACCACAGCCTGGCTCCTTCTATACACTACCTGGTCATCCCGAACCTTGCATGAACGCTCTTGCAGCACAGTCCTCGGTGTCGCGTGCACAAGATTCGGGCATGAAACCCCGTTCAGGAGACGCAGCGGCGGAGGAAAGGTTACAGGCCTACAAGGCCTTTCGTGCCAAGGAGGCAGCACGGCGCATCACGATCGAAGAAATGCCTGAGACGAACAGTAGAAGCTTTCGAATGAAGCGGGGCGCTTCAACACCTCCTGATGAGGACATGATGCAGAAGAAATTACGTTCGGTGCCGCACACTGACCGAACAAGTCTCAAGTCTTCGCACGAATCGTTGATGATGCAGGGAAGGAAGCCTGAGTCTAACGGAACACCGAACACATCATTGCCATGGAGTCAGGCCGAAGACGACATCTTGCTTCGTTCTAGGAGTACGGGTGTGGAGGGGGAGACCATCGTGCAATACAAGCATTTGATGTCTGCTACCATTCCAGTACCTTCACCTCGAAAGCCACCTTCCAGTCTGCCCCAGACTGAGACCAGGAGACATGTTGCTGGAAATGATGCGTCATGGAACTCAACTGCGACACCAACGTTGGTTCCGTGGTCTACTGCTGAAGACAACCTACTGGTACAGTTGAGATCAGCAGGTCACGATTGGGATGATGTAGCATCTCGTTTCCCAAAACGAAGTAAAGCCGCGCTGCAAGTGCGATACAGCACCAAACACAAGAACAGGGAGACTATTCGCGCTAGAGGTTCTGCGTGGTGCCGCGAGGATGATTTACTTTTGCTGAAGCTTAAGAATGTGGATCGTCTCTCCTGGAAACAGATCTCATCATACTTTCCTGGAAGGACGCACAAAGCTCTTGAGAACACATACTTTCAAAGGCTTAATGGAACCTCAGTAGTGCCCAGCACTTGGCGAGACAGCGAGTCGACGGCATCATCTGCACAACGTCAAAGCGCACATGTCCCTGTCTTGTCACGCGTAGTGTCATCTGTGGAATTCCATGATGGTCTCCTTCGAGATCGCAAAAAAGCTCACAGAACAGCAATTAAGCCCACCGCCAATGGTTTCGTTTCATGGGCTGAAGCTGCTCAGCGCATGAGATCGGAAGGAGACGGGCTTTCGACGACAGAGAACAGTGTTATTGAGCCTAAACAGCTGGAACCGGGCGGACAAGACCGCGTGTTCCCAAGCACAGTCTCAAAGCTTCTGCGAGACCGAGCTGCTGGCAAACGGTTCGGGGTTTCCGACGAGCTGAAAAACCACGTGTTTGACGAATACAAGACGAGGAATTACTTCGATGGTACGTCTGGAGACGTTCATTGCCTTGTCTGGCACCCGGATGGCACGCGATTTGCCGCTGGCTCAATTGCAGTGTCTGATCCGCAATCAATGCAATATAACCGACCGCTGAATCTACTGGCTGGTGCAACGACCCCAGGTATCCTGCTCGAGTTGCTGGAGAATCACACAGACAGACCGTTCATCGATGACTCTAACGACCCTAATGCCTCGCACGCCATGCGTGAGAGCCAAGATCCGAGGCTCTTCATGAGTGTCTCTGCTATTTGCTTCGACCCGGCGCCGAGGCATGACACCATGTACACGACAGGATACGATAAAAAGCTTCACGTCTATGCGGTAGGAGCAAGTATTAGCGACACGAGACATCGGTACGAAATTCACCACGCCGCAAACATCGACCTCCTTGACGTGAATGCGCAAGGCCTTGTTGCAACAGGATGTACGGAACTTGAGGAAAGTTGTGTCAATGTCTTCCAATGCAGCGCTCAGTCGTGGCAGCAGATCGCGTGGCTAGCCCCACGAAAGCCTTCGCGATCTTCGTTGCTCCCTCGAGCGCTGAAATGGGGAATATCGCATCCGTTTCAAGACTACCTGCTCGCTGGATTTGCCGGGCAGTCAGATGATGGTGGTGAGCAACTTCGCCTCGCAGGAGACATTGGACTTTGGTCAATCCAAACAGATGGCACAGTATCACGATTTAGTGTGAAGTCCGTTACTCAGAACGTATTCGACATTGCATGGAATCCCACGCCGACTACAGCTTTGACGATGTTCGTTGTCGCTTGTGCGTACAAATCCAACAACACTGCGCATCAGACACGGACTGCTATGCAGTGCTACGCACCCACCCAGCTGACACAGCCAGCGATGAGTTTTCAGTGCCCTGCGTCTGACATCAATGATGTCCTATATTGTCCGCATGACAGTAACTTGATCGCTGCAGGAGCTACGGACGGAAGAGTCTATGTATGGGACTTGCGTTGTGCAAGCCGTGACCGTATGCCTTTGCATACCTTCGCGCACCAAGAGTCTTTGAATGTTCTCCCGCACGACCAAGACCGCGAAGCAGCAGATACGGGCGTGCGTTTCCTGTCTTGGGGAGCCACGAGTTCTCGCCTGTACAGCGGATCATCTGACGGTATTGTCAAAGTCTGGAACCCTTACAGATCATCCGATGACGCTCTAGTCGATAACGTTGCAACCTTCGAGTCTGCGATCATGTCAGGCTCTTTCAGTCCAGACTACTGCGATCTGCTCATCGGCGAAGAGAAGGGACGAGTGAACCTTTTGAGCGTCGGTCGTGGGGACGAAGAGGGCGGATCATCTGCAAGTGCATTCAAGTTACGTCGTGCAGCCAAGGAGTCCGATTTCGAGGAGCCGTACTACGAAGCGGCGCAGGACCTGCTCGACAGCGGTGCGATCGAATACAAGCCCATGGGCGCTCTTCCCATCCGGCAAGCCGTGCAAGGGCCTCATTATGATGGACCATTCTTCAAGCCCACAATTGATGAATGGGCACGCGCGACGAACGCCCTGAAGATTGCTACAGGAGTTTGGGAGCGACTGAAAGTAGCTCACGACAGAGCACAGCTTGGTGAAGATGAGGATGACGATGTGGATGCATTAGACAAAGCTAGTGTACGCGTGGAGGATGTAGAGAGCAGAATTCAGGTACTGCAGCGACGCGAAGAGGAATATGCGCAGCACAATGCGCAAGCCAACAAAACTCAACAAGCTTTTCTTGCTGCTGAGATCGCATCACGATCGACGTCAGGCTGCAGCCTAGCTTGCAACTACCTCCCATCGCATACAGGGAGTGAGCGCGAGGACTCCAACCGCTCAGCTCAGCGCATTCCACATGCTCTCAGAGCTTTGCGCGCACTTCCGCGCACTGCCGATGCTCTTGCACCTGGAAGCTCGAATCGCCACTCGCCAGGTCTGTCCGTCAGCACTGCCAGCATGACATGTTCCGACTTACGTCGTCTTGGCCTCGCCCCAGCCTGCACAGACTGTACCCGCGCCGCTACCACGAAGAATGCACAGCTGAAGGCGCATCTCGAGCGAATGTGTAAGGCCCGTGTACAGCGTCTGAAAGCCAGCTTCGATCAATTCTGTGTGGAATGTGGAGCCCCTCTCATTCCTTCCATAGATGGCACGATTACTACCGTCCGACGATGTGAAAGATGTGATTTTACCTGTCCTCGATGCTCAGGCACTGCGCGGATCTCGGCACGGATGAGCGTCGTAGAGTGCGAGTCGTGCGGGCTGTCGTTCAAGGCGGGTGTGCTAGGGTATGAATTGTGTGACGAGTTCGACAAGGAGCTGCCACGCAAGGCTTCGAGATCGGTGGCTCGAAATAAACGACATACGACAAGTGACGATGAAGATGATGACGAGGATGAGTTGGCAAGTGCAGAACTCGAGCACTACGCGTCACTTTGGGGTACATCATGACAGGGTGCAGGAAGTGCTTGTGCGAATAACTTGACGCAGGAATAGCTTATAGGTTCAACGTAGACTAAACAACGGGCTTAACGGCATCGCTCAATACCCCACTCCCTTCACAGTCGTCGTAGCAGTCGTGGTCGTATGCGGTGCATTGTTGTCCACTCCCTTGAAACCCTGTTCCCTACTGCTTCCAGCTTCCATGCCATTCTCGCCGTCCACGGGAATCTGGCCCTTGATCTCCGGATCTGCATCGGCCATGACGGGCGGACCAGTGAACGTCTTCCGCCCGCGGATGAAGTACCACAAGATGCTGATCATGGCGAAGCCCGCGAACACCACGCTGGCGTAGTTCATCGAGCTCGGCGTCACGGGCAGGGAGACGGGCATGCAGAAGAGGACGATGGCGAGCGCGATCCAGCACAGGCACACGAGGTTGATGGCGTAGCCGAAACGACCGAGGGAGTAAGTCGAGTGGCGCACCAGGCGTCGGCCGCGGAGGACGGAGACCAGGATCGGCAGGCCGTACCCGCAGGACAAGCAGATGGTGGCGACGCCGGTGAAGGAGTTGAAGGCGGCGGTCGAGCCGAAGTAGATCAACCCGAGCAGGCAGTCTACGACGGTGGACACGATCAGGCCGTTCAGAGGAATGCCCAACTTACTGTTGGTCTTGGACAGCCAGCGGGAGGCTGGGACGGCGCCATCTCGGGCAAATGCGTAGGTGCATCGCGAACTCGCCGTCAGTGCCCCGGTGCCGGCGAAGATGAGGATGCCGAGAATCAAGAAGAGAAGTCCAAAGCCACCTGCCGCGGAGCCGGTGACGATTTGGAAGAGTAGTCCGATGGGCTGGCCGCTTGGTACGTCTAGGAGCGTCTGCACATCGGGCAGGACGAAGAGGATGGGGATCAAGTAGATGACGCCAGTGACACCTGCCGCAGCGACCGACAACACCATGGCTCGCGGGACTTCTCGCGCAGGATCCATGACTTCTTCAGACAAGCTTGCAACGAGACCGTATCCAGTCAAAACGTAAGCGGCTTGGAGCAGACCGACGAAGAATGCCCATCCTGAGGGCCAGCCGGAGGTGCTTGCGTCGTAGTGCGCGAAGACGAACTCTCCGCTCCGTCGGGTGTCAGCCATGACGAGAACCGTGACGATGATGATGATGACACTAGATGCGGTCCAGTAGATACAGAGCTGATTGATGAAATCGAGGTACTTTGCGCCGAAAGCGTTGATGAGGAAGCAGACCAGCATGACGGCCCAGAAGCAGAGGACGGTCTGCCACGCGTTGGCGACGAAGTCCGGGTTCCATAAGCTGATAGCGCTGAGGATCAGTTGGCCGCCGGAGAAGTTGATGGAGAGTGTCACAGTCCAGTTGCCTACGAGGTTGAGCCAGCCGGTGATCCAGCTAGCGATCGGTGCCCATTTGGGGGTGGCGAGCATGGCGCTCCAGTAGTACACTCCTCCAGCAGTAGGGTAGACGGCGCAGATCTCTGCTAGACTCGCGGCGATGGACATGGAGATCAGAGAGACGAGTACCCATCCCCAAAGGATGGTGACACTTTGTCCGTCGTGAAGCGTTATGTAAAAGGTCGTAGATAATCCAAAAGGTACGGCCATGATCGCAAAAGACATGCCAAGGATGGAGATCATGCTGAGACTGCGTGGCAATTCAGACTTGTAGCCCAGCTTCGCGAGGTCAGCGTCGGCGGCATGGCTGCTCGAGTTTTGGCGCGGTGCGGCCACTGACGAGACTCGACGTCGGATTGAGTCCATAGCGACTTGCGAGACGTGATGTCGATGGACAGGACGGTCAGGTCGCGTGAAGCTGGAGTCAGATGGCTATGCACTGCAGACAGCCAAATGGTTTCGAAGGGGTGATCACTAAAACCAAACAAGGATCGACGTCCTCAATTTTGCGGTATGTCTTGAGGGTAAAACAATATCCAAGGCGCTATCGCGGCCCAGGTTAGGTACGATATCAATGGCTTGGAAACAGACGCGGCCTATGATAAGAATAAAAACAAGGCGCAAATCCGAAACAAGTCCAGACGGGTACAGGACCACGAGGTTTCGAAAGATAAAGATAGACCGACGAAGTACCGTAGGAAGATAGGCCAAGCGGTATGACCTGTTGACGACTGGAGAGCAATTGCCTGAATGTCAATGGTTCGTGAAGTTCTTATCAGATGCGCTCCAGATCAGGCCACGAGGTGAAGTCGCGCGGATGGAGACACGGCGGGGTCCGTCGCTACCAGGTATTCATCAGTGGGACCTAGGCTGTAGAAGCGACTCAGGCAAAACTCATGGAGGAGGCAGTAACTGAGTGGTCAGAAGTACATGTAACAAACAGACGGGGCGAGGTCCACATCATGTTTAGCTTCGATAGCCACGCGACTACATGCGGCAGCTCGTCCGGCGACTGGCGGCCCAGGAACTCTCATGCGACTCTTCTAGATCGTCAGCACCACATACTCCAGAGGATGACTAGACGAGCTTGGTAGGTCGAGGCGAGACGATACAATATCGATGCAATGTCGAGAGCTGTACTTAACGAACTTGGGCATGTTTGCTTGTACATCTAGGCGACAGGGTACCGTATGCAGTATTTACATTTATATCTTTACATGTATGATCCGACTGGGGTATTGGTAGCAAATGTGAGGATACGTACGCCGCGCAATACCGTTCATGACCAACAGTTCTAGACCCATTCCACAGGCTTCTTCAGCACGTTCAGTAAACGCTCCTCTCGAGTCCCGATCTCCGGCTCATGCTGATATTGCCATCTTGCCGTCAATGGCAGACTCATCAAGATACTCTCAATCCTCGCGCCAGGGGTGTTGAGCCCGAATGCCGTGCCCCGATCATGAACAAGGTTGAACTCCACGTATCGTCCTCGGCGAAGCTGTTGCCACTGCTTTTCGCGCTCCGTGAAAGGCATGTCCATTCGTCGTTGGATGATGGGGAGGTACGACGGCAGGAAAGCACCCAGGCAGGTTTGCACAAACGCGAACAGCGACTCTTGGTCTTTCTCCGTCTCGTCAAGGTCATCGAAGAAGATCCCACCGACTCCGCGGGTCTCGTTGCGGTGCTTGACGTTGAAGTATTTGTCGCACCAGGACTTGAAGCGAGCATAGTAGTCCTTGTCATGTGCATCGCAAGCCTCTTTGATACTTCGGTGGAAGTGGATGACATCCTCGTCGAAGAGATAAGAAGGCGTCAGATCGGTGCCGCCCCCGAACCACCAGGCATTGGTGGTGCCATCCGAGTTTGCCGTCTCGAAGTAGCGGTAGTTGAGGTGTACTGTCGGCGCCATGGGGTTGTGAGGATGCAGCACCAACGACAGACCTGCCGCAAAGAACTCGAGGCTGTCGACATCGGGATCCAGCGCCTTGTGATTGACGCGCATTTGCTGTATCGCGGCGCGAGGTAGCGTGCCGTAAACCACACTGGTGTTGACTCCCGCCTTCTCAAACACATTTCCCTCCTGCAAGACACAAGTAATCCCACCTCCACCGTTTGGACGATCCCATTTGTCCACCTTGAACAGCGTCCCATCTACGCCCTCCAGCGCACGCACGATCTCTTGCTGCTTATCCTTAATGAATGCCTCCATTCGCAATCGCATGGGCGACGCATCGCTCACGCCGGACTCGCGCTTCTGCAGATCGTCTCGTTCGGCTATGCTAGGCGCCTGTAACTGCAGAGATCCCTTGGGTGCTTGTCCGGGGTCGGCGGAGGAGTCTAGAGGTTTATCGCCAGTTGCCTACGCACCCAGACTTAGCATCTATCAACCACTCATCCACTCCTATTGTCTTACCATTGAGTAGATCAACGTCCCGATGAACACAACCCCAACCGCCAACCTTGTCTTCGGCGCAACCACTTTCGACGGTCCTGGCATGCCGGGCGGGTATGGCGGTCGAGAATTGCCATCTTGATAGCTTCTCCGTTGTTGAACGTGTGCGGCCCCGTTTCTGCAGCGCAATGCATAGCGGACATCTCGTGATCTTTGCCCCTTCACGCACGCCCTCAGCGTCGTGTCCAGAAGCGGCGTCCGGGCGGCGTTCATGTTTGGCGGGTTGCAGATGAAGCTATGGTCCAACAGAATATGCGCATGGATCCTTGTGGAGATGGAATTGGATCTCCGAGGCCTACCCACTATGCGGTCATGTTGCAGGTGATTGGCTGTGAGCGGGTATAGGCTAGCGGAAGCTTGTCCGTCTGTTGCATGAACGCGCTCACAAACATGTTCGAATGCGCTCGGTGGTAGAACATTGCGCAGTCATTCAAGTTAATGATACTTGAGCGCAATGCATTCGGTTCGAATCTCCGGGCACCCTCTGGCAATTGTGATGCAGCGGCGGCAGGTGATGGTACATGACTATTTCATTTCTAAGTGTCACACATGAACATTCGTCCTGGCTACGGAGTACTGCTCCGTGCAACCCATAGGTTGATAGGCTGTCAGCCGGCGACGCCAGTGGAAGTATATCCGCCTGTATCGAATCGAGGTCTGACGACTTTTGCAAACACGATCAGACTCACGATCTGCGATGAGCTTGACCTTGAAGCTCGGACTGCGGAACAGGGATCTCACGGCATCAACGATCTGGACCTCAGTCCGCAATTCACACATTCAGCATCGGCCACAGCGGACTTGCACGGGTGGAAACACTGCATGATGTGTGGTGACACGGTCGTTCCGGTTGTCGACTCGAGCGTGGGCTGTCCGCATATATTCATAATGTCGTAAAACAGATGTCACACGGTCACATACAGCTTGGCATCTCACAACTCGATGCTCTGTCCGACGACAGGTGAGTATTCCACTTCGTCCGCGTAGGTCGTGTCACAGAGTTGCTCTTCGGTTTGTCGTAAATCGAGACCTGCCTCGATCTCCCTAGTTTGGTAGAATAGTGTCAGTCAGATATCTTGCAATCTGAAAACATGAACGAAGATGCTCACTTGTCTAGTGCCAGAACCTCGAGACCTGGTACGCAATCAATCAGTGCGATGATCACGAACGAACCAAGGAACGCCCAGGAAAACCCAACAATAGCTTCAACGATCTGAATCCACAGCTGTGCGACGTGACCGTCGAAGAAGACTCCACCGGCTACTTCTACGCCGCCATAGGCAGCGTTGTCTTTCCGCGCGAAAAGCCCGGTCATGATTGTTGCGACAACACCACCAACACAATGGGTGGCGAATGTGTCGCCGTTGTCGACCCATCGCCACCTTTTTGCGAAGTTCGTGAACTTGATCCGCAAAGCTTGCCGACAGATCAACGCTCCTACAATTCCAAAGAGCAAAGCCGTAGGCATGTCGATGAAACCCGCAGAGGGCGTGATCATGACCAATCCCGCAATGGCGCCCATAAACGTCGCATCGATCGACCACTTGCCCGTCTCGAAGTAGACCATGAACGACCAGGTCATTGCTCCAGCAGAGGCGCATAGATTCGTGACGGAAAGAGCCATGACGGATTGGAAATTGAGGCTTAAAGTTGTTCCAGCATCGAAAGCGAGCCAGGAGCCCCAAATGATGATCAGCGACAGGATCTGATAGAATGAGTTCCCAGGTCGATGGATCGCAATGTGCGTTGGGGTCCTGGTCTTCGAGCGTCTTGATCGGAATATCGGGTAGGAGAGGTAAATGCTGATAGCGCTCGCTGTGGCGCCTGAACAAATATGGACAGGTGTTCCTAGTAATGGGTTGATTAGATCATGCAAGCATTTCATAGCAGCAATCCATTAGGACTTAACGTACCTCCAGCAAAATCCAGAACGCCCAGGCCTTCTCCAAGAAAGCCTCCGCCCCAGACCATATGCGCCAATGGACAGTACACCAGCGTGGACCAGAGGAAGATGAACGGGACCACGGCTACCAATCGTCCTCGTTCGCAGAACCCGCCGATCGCGATGGCGCATACCGTCGCCTCGAACACCAGCTGGAACTCGCTGAAGAGGATCGCCGGGATCGTTCCGACGGGCTCGGCCAACACTCCGATGTGGAAGGCATGTTTGAAGTCGCCGAAAACCGCGCCGCCCTCACCATACGCGATCGTGTACCCGACGATGAACCACTGGATCGAACAGGTGGCGATGGTGAGGATGGCGGGCATAAAGGACGTCAGCGCATTGCGTTTCCAGGAGTAGCCTGAATATGCGATGCCGACGGTTGGAACGATGAGCCAGCAGAGCGTAGTGCAGACGAGGATGAACAGCGTATCGATCTTGTCGCATTCGTCCCATGCCGCGAGCACCTGGAGCGCAGCGTCTGAAGGCATCGCTGTTCGCCAACAGAGAGGCTCTAGATTGCCGTGCTCGTGCTCGTGCTCGTGCTCGACACAAAGAAGGCTTGTGTGGGGATATACCCGAGCTATATGGTCAGCGTTGGGAAGCAATCAATGCAGAGACACGATACACTCCACATATGTAGGTAGATGACGTGCCCCCTGTTGTTGGCGACATTCCCGCCCATCCCAATGAGGTCGTTGAGGATAGAGATATGGGCTGCATGCATGCAGCGCTCTGGCGAGACAATGCCTCGATCGGGTTTAGTTCGCTCCAACGTCGGACTCGATCAAAGGCGGTCCTGACTCTGCCTGGCTCCCACCCTGCAAGCTGTACTTACTGCGCCTATCATACGCTGCTTATGAATAGTTCAAGCAGAAAGCGATCTATAACACAAATATTACAAGTATATGACATGCTATCTTACAGCTGATCTCAAATCCTTGACGGCGTCGCCTTGTTTCCACGTTTCGGCGGCTCTCGTGCCTGGCGGTAGTGAAATCGGCACGCCGTTACTTGGCAAAGCATGGCCGTTACTGCGTGATCTCCCATTCGTAACGTCGCCGCTGGCATCATATCCGCCTGATGCAGGGTAAGGCTTCTCCATGCCCACAGGCGAGTGCTCAAGCTTGCTTCTCGAGGAATCATTGGTGTTGAGTGGGAGCAGCGAAACCCTACTCAAAGCCATTTCACGAGCACGCTTATCGGCTTTTGCGGCGTCGCTCGTGCGGTCGTAAAGATAGAGTCCGACAAAGGTCAGACTGAAGCCGAATCCTTGCATCGCGGTCATCTTGTTTCCGAACCAGATGATGGCGAACATGATCACCACAACTCGTTTGATCAAACTCGCCACAGAATATGTGACGGGCGATACCATGCCGAGCAGCACAAAGGCTACGAGACTTTGGCCGAAATGAAATGTGCCGTTGAAAAGGTATTCCAGGGCCAGTGCACCGTGATTGAGGGAACCGGGCTTTTCTGAAAGGTCAACAGCTCCACGCTCCACCCAGTCCGCAGCAATCGAAAACCCTTCGAACCACAGCCAGATAGGGCAGGTGATCAAGAATGCCATGAGCGAGGAATAGCATAGCAAGTTAAGCTTATCGGGCTTGCGACGTGCCATTGGCGTTCCATCCGCCTCAGCTTTCGCAGCCTCGTTGAAGATCGTCTTTGACACAATGTTCTGGGTAACGAAAAGTATCGCGCTTCCAAAGGCGTATGTTAAGCCTATTAGATTGCCTTTGAAGCTCGCTGAACATGCCATGATCACCCCCAGCGTCAGTGGAATGAGCGACAGGTAGACAGGTACTGAGTAGCGGATGTCGAAGAAGACACGGTAGGCGAATACGGTCATGAGTGGTGACAAGCCTTTGATCGTGTGCACCAGTGATACCGGTATGCGAGACATGGCGTCCGAATTCAGGATGTGCCCTCCAATTTGGAAAGCGGTCAAAGGTAGTGTGGCCATTATGACCTCTCTGCTGGGCTTCAAAATGCCATTTCTGAGCACAGGTACAGCTTCGCGAAGACCACTATGTCGTTTGGCGATCGATGAGAGGATGAAGCACCAGGAAGATACCAGGAAGAATTGTACCACGGTGAGGGTGATTGGTCGCGGAAACGCCGTGAGGATCGTCTTGGACGATGTGTTTGTCAGGATCGAAGTCGCGTACCAGACACTACAGAGCACCTTGTCCATGTCAATTCCACGATTTTGCGCGTACGTATCTGTTCAACAAGACATACCACAAGTTTCATTGACACTGGCGCCTTGAGCGACTCCGCGATCTCATGTCCACTCTCGCTGATGCTTAGCTTCCTTGTCCGTACAATCTTGATCGCCTCCGTCAAACTCTTCTGCTTCGCGTGGCCCTTTGGCCGTCCGTTGAAGGTGCCGTTTCCCCATGGTGTCCAGCTCGTCTTGGGCGGATTCCTCCGCCCCGGCCAGCGCTCACTGGAGTGTAGCCCAGCTGGAAAGCCATTGAGTAGCGGCTGCGGGCTCGGTCCCCTCGAGATATCCTCCAATTCATCATCGACTGCTTGGAACTGCAGCTGTTCGTGAGACAGGTCCGGAAACTTGAAGTTCGTCGTCGAAGGCCGAGTGGAGGTGGAGGAGCGCCTGCGCTCGTCTGTCGTCGCGTGAGGGACCATCATTCGAGACAAGAATCTTGTTCTCGCATCTATCTGGCCATGGCAGACATTGACGTGCAAGTCTGGGTGGCTTGGAAAGAAGGTATACGTGCAAGGGTCCGCAGGACGGCTCGAAGGATTGTATAGGTACGCCTCGGTCGCTCAATCGGGTAATCACTGCAAGGTCGTGATTGGGGGTAATCTCTCCAGAGCAAACAGCTGGTCACTCTGTATGCAGGTTTTGCTTATCAGTCTCTTTCTGTAAGCGCAACTCAAAGTGGGATAGTAGGCGATCAGTGGAGCTGAAAGTTGTGAGATCCGTTATGTGTTTTGAATGGGTGCAGTGGCCACGAATCATGTGTTGCGCAACATCGTCGATAGAAGATCACCTCGGGTTGATGAAGGACAGCTTCTAACAAGACCGAACCAAGCAATCCCGAACATTTTACGAGAGTCACAAGAACAGGGTCCCGTCTGGTTAGCACTTAATCAGTGACCGTCTGTTGCGTCGAAATGTCTTAGTGATGTGTGCTCGTTTGCACATCAATGGAATCGTTCATCTGGAGCATTAGAACTACACAGCGGGCGCCTCTGCCGCAAGTTGAAGGTGGGATTGCGACCTTGAGGCACCAGCCACATTGGAACTACCACCAGGCTTTCATCAACTTGAATCACTTTCTCTGCATTTCCTAGCAATGATCCGTCAGTCCCGCGGTGATGGTCGTTCTGTACGTGTTGCAGCTGGTCATTCAGTGCATTACAGCCGCTCAATTCCCGATCGGCGGGAGTAATGCTGAACCCGATCCATCAACCCCTTCGTCTCGCGACCTTGCGTTTTCAGACGAATGGCAAGTCCTAGGACCGTTCCAAATAGGCACAAGGGGTAAGTGGTCTGATCTAAGACTGCAGAGTCACGAGATTGTTGACACTATGAAATACAGAGGCCATCTGGGGAGCTGATCCTCTAGAATACCACGGTGGCTTTCGCGCTCTTGAGTATAACACTTCTGCATTGTTCAGGAGCTCGCTTGCGTTCAACGGCACTGTCAAATGGTCCAAATCCTGGGCTGAGATCTCATATCCGTCTGCAGACCACGTAGACGCTCACCTCAGCGTGTCATTTGCTGACAATGATTGGGACTTCCTGCAACGGATCTACGGCTGGGCGGCTTTACAATGGCAGGGATGGGCCCGCGGACAGATCACAGTCCATTCCAAAGAGAGCAAGACAGTCATCCTCAATGTGCAGCAAATTTTGGAATTCTGGATAAACGACAAGCATTACTTTGGCGGAGACTTCTATGGCTTTGGGAGAGCGCCGTTGACGTTACACCTCGAGCCTGGTGCGCACCGAATCGATGTCAGACTGGTTCGAGACGTGCGAGCGATGGGTGGGATTGGCATGCCGGACGTCAATGTCACACTGGCACTGGACGTTTCGAGCGATACATTACATCCGCTTGCCAATCGTATGAAGCCACTCATCGATTTCGTTGTAGCCGATGTCATTGACGGCGAAACGAGCATCTTCAGCAGTCCGTTCGCCTCGGTCACAGTGCGAAATGATGCGCAAACAGATCTCTATGTCATTCGTATGGAAGGGCGTGGTGCCGAATGTGAGGCACATCTCGTGTCAGAGAAGATGATCAAGCTCGTACCTGGCCAATCGAGACCTTTGCCTTTCCGACTCGGGTACGTCGCTTCCATCCCAGTATCAGGGTCGGTCGATATTGATATCGTCTACGTGATGGAAGGGGAAGACGAAGTGGAGCAGAAAGTGACGGTTCAAGCTTGGCCACAGCGCCGTAGTCTCTATGAGCCCCAAAAGATCACATATATGCACCCTGGCGGCATAGTGTCATACGCCATTCTTCGCCCTCCATCCCCGAACGCAGAGTGTGGTAGTATAGGAAACGAGTCCCTGCCAGTCCTGTTACTACTGCATGGCGCAGGAGTCAACGCTGACAGCGACGCAATGCGGCATGTTTTAGACCCCGTTCCTGATCTTTGTGCATGGGCCTTGTTCCTAAGTGGTGTCACAGCCTGGAGCGGAGACGATTGGCATCAGTGGGGCTTAGCAGACGTTGAAGCTGCAACCGCTGCTATTCAAGATTGGATCGAGTGGAACGATTGGAAAGGCCCAGGAGTTGATGTTGATCGCTGGCTGGTCAGCGGTCATTCCAATGGCGGGCAAGGCACATGGTACACAGCGACCCACCGGCCAGACAAGGTTATCGCTGCAGCTCCGCTGTCTGGCTATTCCTCAATTCAAAATTACGTACCGTACACCTTTTGGCATCCAGCGGACGTAGGACGAATGAGTGTTATTCACTCGGCGTTGAATAGCTACAGGCATGAGCTACTGCTAGAAAACATCAAAGACATACCTATGTTCCTCCAGCACGGGAGTGCAGATGACAACGTACCAGCTTATCATTCACGGCTAATGGGTCTGCAAGCGCAAGAAGCTGGGGTGAGCAGTGACTTTGCTGAGATGGCTGGGAAGCCACACTACTGGGATGGTGTGATGACAACTCATGCTCTGGCCACATTCTACAACCAGCATCTGACCACATCGGGGTCCGAAAGGACACCGCCTGTCTACGAAAAGTTCAGCGTTGTTTCTGCAAATTTTGGAGACATGGGGCCCAGGAACGGGATTGAGATCTTGGAGCTGATAGCACCTGGGCAGCTAGGAAGGATTGATGTGTCGTTCAACCCACTGGCGCTAGGAGGCTGCGTTTTGAGGACATCCAACATCGTTTCGTTCCGAGTTCCTCTGTTATTTAGTGAGTGTGCAGTCATGGGTGTCGACGGCCAAGCTGTCACCGCAGCATGGGACAATCACAGCCACATAACACTTACTTCCAGCAACGGCACATGGGTACCAAGAGGCGACTACACAGATTCCGAGGGATACTTTCCACCTATGCCCCCTAGAATGGCCTCAAATCAATTGGGTCCCCTCGATGCTATTCTTCGTACACGAGGTGTCCCATCCATCGTGGTCCTGTCTGAAGCTGCCCAGAAAGTGGCCCTTCAGATTTCCAGGAACTTATATCAGTACTATGCTGCTGATAGTCTGATTACCGACAACTATGACCAAGCGATCAACCAGTGGGGAAACAATATCATCACTATTGCAACTGGATCAGACTTGCCAAAAGGCATCGAGGCTTACTTCCATGCAGTCAAGATCTTCGGTGACCACGTAGAGATCACTGGTCTCGATCACAGGGAGCATTATTATGATGCAGGTAACGGTCTAGCAGCTATTTTCTTACGGCCTGTACAAGGACGCCGCCTCGAGCTGGTAGTCTGGGGCGTAGATGCAAACAGTCTCGACATAGCAGCGAGACTTGTGCCATTGATAGCTGGAAGTGGACAGCCGGATTTTGTGATAGCAGACCGAAGCATGTTGTGGAAAGGCGTAGAGGGAACGTTGGCACTTGGTTTCTTGGACGGTCAATGGAACGTGAGCAGAACGTCGTACTTGACCTAGGATCATATGAACATCCCCTATTCAAGATGATGTTTGCCTCAGGTTTTGCCCATTCACATGAAAGCGGTGCGCGTTCCAGTCCGCTTGTTGTTTGTCCAGCGCGTCCAGGTGGTCCTGCCTCGTCCCTGCTCCTGGTCACTTCCTCCTTCAAACACCACGCATCTTCCTCTTGTACTTGCGTTTCTGCTTCTTCTTCCTTCACACCAACAACCACCACATCATCGCGTGTACCATCATCGACGGTCCGTCGCGCATATCCTCGCCATCTCCAAATCACCACCTTTTGGTATCTTATCTGCCAGACCACGCCATCCTCGCTGCCCGCCACCACGATCTGCACGATACTTCACCGACCAAACATAGCCTCGGACCAACTTCATCTGAGACATCATGGACAATACTCGACCGCCCTCCAAGATGTTTCCATCAGCCTTCAGCATCTTCGAGGATAAGACAGACGACATCAATCAGGTAGGTGCTGATCGAGATTGTGGTCCGTCCGGCAAAGCTTACGATGGACTGCAGCCGAAGCTGAAGCGCGCCACAAGCACGACGACGGTCCCACTCACCACCTCGAAGCGTGCCAACTTACCTCCGATTGCTCGCAATACTTCGCAAGTGTGTTGCAAGCGTTGGTCCATACGTAAACCGAAAGCTGACATGTTGCAGGATGTCAAGAATGTTCAGGCCGTCCCCGCCAGCGACCCTGTGGAAGATCTGCTTGCCAAGTTGGTGGAGCATCAGGCTGTTTTGCACCGTCGTAAGAACGCCGCTGAAGTCGAGCATGATAAGGACAGCTCCTCGTCCAGCTCAGACCCCTCGCACACCACTCCTGCGACCGCTAGCCTGGCCAGCTCAGATGGCAACGCTGAAACCGCCGAAGTCCTCCGTCTGAAGAAGGAGCTCGAGCTCGCACAAGAACGTATGGCTGAGATGGACTTGCAGCTCGTTCGTGAGCGCGACGAGCGTATGGCACAGGCTGAGATGGACTTGACGCAATCACGTATTGCCAGGCACACCGTCGAGGAGGCCATCGGGTCTCCCTTTCCTGCTGCTCAACACCTTGCCTTCAATATGGCAGGGTCTGCAGTCGGGAACGGCAACATGGCCATGCGTTCAGCAGAGACTCGAGCAAACAACCCTTTTGACTACCAGAATCTTCTTCTCCAACCGGAGCCATCACGCCCTTCCTCCTCTGCCGGGTATCATGCGGGCTACACGCCACCAATGACGCCCTTGGGTAGCGGCCAGCTCTCGCACGGGTCTTCCGCCAACACATTCCGCCCGCCACACTTGGGGTTCTCACGGATTTCTCCTACCCTTAGTGACTACCCCAGTAGCCTGACCCAGCAGCCATGGTCCACGTCGGAGCAGGCACAATCAACCTCTTACATGAGCACTGCAGAGCCGCTTAACTATCGGCGTCTACTTGATCGCAACATGAGTTGCAATTGGAAATACATTGTCGACAAGATCGTCTGCAACAACGATCAGCAGGCGTCCATTTTTCTTCAACAGAAGCTCAAAGTCGGTACCGCAGAGCAGAAATTCGAAATTGTGCAAGCCATCATCGACCAGGCCTACCCCCTGATGGTGAACCGCTTCGGAAACTTCTTGGTGCAGCGGTGCTTTGAGCATGGGACACCGGAGCAGATTATCCAGATCGCTCAAGCGATCCGTGGTAACACCCTCAACCTCAGTATGGACGCGTTTGGCTGCCATGTCGTTCAGAAGGCGTTCGACTGCGTTCCAGAAGAGTACAAGGCCATCATGGTTCATGAGTTGCTACGTCGCATTCCCGAGACTGTCATTCATCGCTATGCGTGCCATGTCTGGCAGAAGCTGTTCGAGCTCCGCTGGAGCGATTCGCCACCTCAGATCATGAAGTATGTCAACGAAGCCCTCCGAGGCATGTGGCATGAGGTCGCGCTTGGGGAGACTGGCAGTCTTGTTGTTCAAAATATCTTTGAGAACTGCTTGGAGGAAGATAAACGGGCCTGTATTACCGAAGTTCTGGCCAGTATCGACGTCGTTGCTCACGGTCAGTTCGGGAACTGGTGCATTCAGCACATCTGCGAACACGGTGCCATTCCAGATCGCACGCGCGCCGTTGACCATGTGGTACGGTTTGCTGCGGAGTACAGTCTGGATCAATTTGCTTCGAAGGTCGTGGAGAAGTGCTTGAAAGTGGGCGGTACCGACTTTCTTGATCGTTTCTTGGATCGTGTTTGCGAAGCCCGTCCAGATCGTCCTCGCATGCCCATGATCGACATTGCCGGCGACCAGTTTGGTAACTATCTCATCCAGTACATCCTGACCAACGCCGACTCTCAGCGTCGCGAGCTGGTCGCTACCCAGATCCGCAAGCATATGGTGTCCCTTCGCGGTTCCAAGTACGGCTCGCGTGTCGCTATGCTCTGCTGCAACCCTGCTGTCACTACCCGTCCAGGTCCGCCTGGTGGCATGGGATCGGCTCGCGGTGTCAATCGCCATGCCGAGAATTACGGTTCTGACCAAGGCCGCGCTCCTTACACGAACGAGCGTGGCGGCGCTGGCTACGGGCCCATGAACATGGGTGGACCTCGTAACACTTGGGGTACCGCACCATGGCGTTGAACGACCAAGCGAATTCGGAGTTCGTTCGTCATCTTCTTTAACTCCACCACATATGCTCCAAATATGTTCGCCCGCAATACCAGCATTGGCATCACAGTCGACCCTCGGAATCTATACTGGCTGCGCGCAAATTCTCATGTCTGCTGTTGTCTAATCGAAAACCTTAGCTTGGCTCGCAACTGCAAGTCTTGGATGTGAAGCATCTTTTCAGATCGCTTGTCCTCCATCCTTTAGCACCTCTGTCTCCACAAGTTGGGCAAGTCGCAGCCCATGCTATCGAGCTCATGCTTTGACCTACAAGCATCAAATTTCTGCTTTGAGCGATCTCTTATCGCATTGCTTTTATCTCAAAATTTCGACGGGGCAGAACTACACGATCAAGTCGTAGTGTTTATCACGAAGAGTTACTGCAGGTCATTAGAGGGTGAAATGGTGGTTTGCGAATGCGGTAATGATAATAATGCTTTCTTTGTGGTATGGCATCAGCCTACATCACCTCAGCTATAGGTATGCAGAATGCGGCCGTTGTCGCGGTAGAATCTGTCTCTTTTACAAAAACTCTCTACCCATGATGATTACTTCCTCGGGCTGGATGTAAGCAGAAGATGTGCTAGGCAGGATTGCAATGAAGAAGCTTGGTATGGGCCTTGATTTCGTGTTACGCCCCTCCCAGCTGCGTTGCCTGATTCGCCCGATGTCGTAGGAATGCCACCAACGCCATCCCCTTCTCGCCTGCCAGACATCACTTGTAGCAAGCTGTGAGACCGCCCACCACATGACTTAATCCCGTTATTCATTCACGAGCGCTAGAGTCAATTGGCACCGGTCTAGACGTCACACGACGGACCTGTCACAGCAATGGCTTCTCCTGTTTCTCGACCAGCTGGTGGGACTCGACATCCCACTGCTCCCACCGTCATGACTATGAACGGGCACCTCGCCAGCGTCGGCGAGACGGCCACGAGCTTCGAGCATGGCATTCAGATCATTGACTCCGACAAGACCTTCAATGCGCAGCTGCCGCAGTACCTGCAGGTGGAAGGGGTCCTCCGGTCTGGATTCAACTACCATCTCATCTCGGTGTTCGGTAGTCAAAGCACGGGAAAGAGCACGCTTCTGAACTACCTCTTCGGAACGCACTTTGGAGTGATGAGCGAGCAGGAGAGACGACAGACCACCAAAGGCATATGGATGAGCAAGAACAAGAAAGAAGGAGCGCAGGGCGAGAAAGCAATGGCCGAGAATATCCTGGTCATGGATGTGGAGGGCACGGATGGAAGGGAGCGAGGCGAAGACCAGGACTTTGAGCGGAAAAGCGCGCTCTTTGCGCTTGCAACGAGCGAGGTGCTGATCGTAAACATTTGGGAGCATCAGGTTGGATTGTACCAAGGCGCGAATATGGGCTTGCTAAAGACCGTGTTCGAGGTCAACTTGCAGCTTTTCCTCAAAGACCAGAAGAGCGTGCCGAGAAGCTTGCTGTTCTTCGTCATTCGAGATCATCTTGGCACCACCCCATTGGCGAATTTGAAGAACACGCTCAAGCAGGATCTCCAGCGGATATGGTCTTCGCTGTCTAAGCCAGCGGGACTGGAGAAGAGCCAGATCGATGATTACTTTGATTTCGCATTTGTGGCACTGCCTCACAAGATACTACAGCCGGAGAAGTTCGAGCAGGAAGTTGCAAAGCTGGGGACACGATTCAGAGAGGGCTTCAAGGACCCCAAGAGAGCCGGCTTGGTCGACGAGGCCTCAGAACCTCTTTTGCTTCCAGAGTATCATCGACGAATCCCCGCAGATGGCTTCCCAATGTACGCACAAGGTGTCTGGGAGCAGATCGACAGCAACAAGGACTTAGATCTCCCTTCCCAGCAAGAACTGCTTGCGCAGTTCCGTTGCGACGAGATCATGAAGGAAGTGCTCGTGCCCTTTGACGAAGTTATTGCTCCGCTCGAACAGCTGCAGGCCGAAGCCACAAGCGCAGGTAAGCCGAGGATCATGGTGAGCCTAGGCCAGAAGATGTCTTCTGCTAGGAAATTCCTGCTCAGCAGCTTCGAAGAGGAAGCAAGCCGATATCACAAAGGCGTTTACAAGCGCAAGCAAGCTGAGTTGGAGGGCAAGGTTGACGGCCGACTCAAGACACTGTTCCAAGGCCAGCTCACTGCTGCCCAGAAGAGTGGAGTGCACGACTTCAGTGAAGCGGTGACAGCGGCGGTCAAAGCTGGCCAGAAGAAGAGCGCAAACTATGATTTCCACTCCATCGTGCAAACAGAAAAGGCGCGGGCACTCAAGACATTTGAGACCGAGGCGCAAGCTAGTATCATTGCTGGAACACCCTGGAGCGACTATAAATCGCAGCTCAATTTGTTCAACAATGACCTTGACGAGGTGAGCGGTCGACTACGCAAAGATGAGATGCGCAGATTAGCGACTCGTAGCGAAAGATGGGTGCGATCAAAGCTCGGAGAGAGCGTCGGCCTAGAGTTCAACAAGTTGGGTTCTGGTCGTGCTGGTTCCGGAGCACCAGCTGACGGAGAAAAGCCAAAATCAGAAAAGGAGCTCTGGGATCGTTTATGGAATCTTTTCACCGACACCGTAGGCCATGCTGAGATCCGCTTCACCGACCGTGCTCGCAGCTTTGATGCCAGCCCCGATGAAGTTGAAGTCGGACTCTGGCGACTCCGTCGGAAGTCTTGGGGTGCTCTACGCGACAAGATCGATGAGGAAGTGATGGAAGGAAATCTCCTCCTGAAGCTCCGCGAAAACTTCGAGGACAAATTTCGCTACGATGAGGAGGGTGTTCCTCGCATCTGGCGTCCATCTGATGACATCGAAGGGCTGTACACTCGCGCCAGAGAGAGCACATTGGAGCTCATACCGCTGCTTTCCCGGTTTCGACTCTCGCGCAGCATGGCGCCACCGCCCCTTGATGCTTGGGTTGGTGAGCCACCGAGCACTGTCACAGCTGCAGACGAAGAAGACCTTAACCCTATTGGTGGCGTAGATGACGAGGAGGGCAAGAGTCTAGAAGAGGAGACCACGGTGCTAAGTGATAGCAAGTCACAAGATCTGACGACCAGATTCAAGAAGACCGCTGATGGTGTCTACGTGGAAGCGAAACGTAGCGCCATTGGTGGTGTCACCCAGGTACCGTTATATTTCTACGGTTTGTTGCTTGCGCTGGGATGGAACGAACTGGTTACCGGTAAGTCTGACCTTGCGCATTCCATGATTTTCACATCACAGAGATCGCTGCTAACTTGTTATGCCATTAGTCTTGCGGAATCCGGTCTACTTTATTCTGCTCATCCTCCTCGGCATCGGCGCCTACGTGACTTACACCCTCAACCTCTGGGGACCGATGCTGCGCATGACCAATGCCGCATCCTCACAGGGCTTGGAGATCTTGAAGGAGAAGCTGCGCGAGTTCCTTGAAAACTCCGAGACAGGACGACAAGCGATCGGCATGAGTGCCAAAGGTGCTAATGCTGTTGGGTGAGTTTCTAGTCCTCGACATGTTCCTTGATCTCTACTCATATGGACTGTGCATGGCTGACTTTTGTTACTGTAGTTTGGACACACTGAGCCCAAACGGTAAGACCAAGGCCAAGGCAGGTGATGACGAGGTCGATGAGATATGAAATATGATCGAACCGTGTGAAAAGCATAGCGTAGCATAAAGATTGTGCATTGGGCACCAAGTCCCTGCAAAAGCGTTCGTCTTTCAGACAATACCTTGTATACAAAGACACAATGCGTACCACTCATCATCGTCATACTGGTCGCCCAGCAATCAGCTTCACCACGACGCCTTCGCCGTCCCGATCTCCTTCTACCTACATCTCATGTACCGCACCACGAAGCGCCTCATCGACGACCGGACCACCCAACCACACTATAATTCCCTCCTTGACCTCGATCCCTCCCAGTGATTGACCCAATCCCCGTCATTGCCTGGGATCACTCTGATCAAGATGACATAAGACAGACTGGGACAGGAGACTTTGGTTGTAGATTAGTGTCATGAGGCAGGTCTAGACTCGTGTGTAGCGAAGATTGTGATGATCACTGGCCGCGAATGCGATCTACACAGCCAATTTCGTTCTCCGTAGTCTTTTCAAACAGAGCAAGATCAAGGCTGTGGTCGTGTGAGCACACACTGTGCGATCTTCCTTCTGCAGGTCACTTTTTGCCTATCACGTCTTGGATGATGGACAGTGGTGAGGAACTGCTCTCGTCAAAAGTCGTGCAGCGACAGGGGAGCGGGAGAGACACAAGGACAAGAGACAGCATTCCAGACTGCTGACGAGATGCCAATGACGGAGATTCATATTCCCTATGATATGATCCTCACTTCTTCTTCCCACTCGAGCTGCTGTTCTGCGTCTTGCCAGCCATCCAGCCCGCCAGGTCGAAATTCTGAAGCTGATTCGCTGCACCTCCGGATCCCGTCAGGGGACTCTTCTTTTGCATCTCCTCAAACTCTTTCTTGGTTTCGTCGTCCACTGTGTCATGATTAGCATATGTGCAATCTGCTGGTGGTGCTATCGTATCAGGAATATGGTCCGAAGACTTACTGTTCTCCATCAAGTATGGCAGTCCAAAGATGAACACCACACTGACCAGACCCATCAAGATCATCGGGCTTTTCAAGAAGCCCAGCAGGTTGAATCCGCCGCGCTGCTGGTAGAATGACTTCTGCGCTGTCGGCTTCACCTCTATGCTCAGTTGACCCTGGCCACTTCCGTAAGACGGCCCCTTATTACTCCATTCATTGCCACGGAATGTCTGCCATGCTTCCACCAGTTCTTGCTGAGTACTGTCCGAGCTGGGCGATACATCTACGCGGAGTGGGGCGAAGAAGTAGTCGCGTGTGTGCACGGTGAGCAGATAGCTTCCCTGCTCGATCGAGGGAAAGATGAACGTGTTGTCTCTGCGGATGGGAATGTCGTAGCGCACGCCGGGTGGCCCAACCAGGATGGCATGTGTAGATGGTGGGAGGGTGTTCGGATTGGGTACAAGCTGTGTAGATGGAATCGTGACGGTGAGCTTGGCCGCAGTTGCGATCGTTGCACTGACGAGGAGCGCATATGCGGAGGAGAGCAACATGTTGGCGACTGTCGAATGTGCTCGAGGAAGGTGATGCCGTGTTCAAGGTTGAGATTGTCGCTGGTCTTGTGGTTTCGTGGCTGTATACCACGAGCTGTACAGTTGAGGCTGAATCGAGCGAGCTCCGTCACTTCAACTCCCGCTTCACATGAAACAGCTTCCTGTCCAACTACCTTACATGTACAACCCAAGACCACCCCGCGGGCAATACCGATCAAGCATGTCTGATCTGCTCTGTTATGTGTCGCGGAGCTTTGACTTGACGATGATCGCGTTTGACCGTGCAGAACTTCGTCTTCGCGGAAACAAAGTACCGCCATAATCGACATCGCGGCTTATTGTACAAGGATTTACGTATGCAATCGAATCTCAAGCTCCTTCCAGGCCTCGATATCGAGTTCCCCTTGAGACACATTCATGCTCACGCTCTGGACGCCTGGATCCTCTGAAACTGCATCTATAAAGGTACAGAGCTCTTCCACGGTCTTCTCGTTGCTCAACCCTACCATGGTATCTTGTATTGGATCCCACACGATCCCACTTGTGGCAATCTCAACCCCAAGACTTTTCGCCATGGCTTCTCCTACACTCTTGGTATCTTCAACTTCCGTACTTACGACCAACCTTCCGTCCTCGCCCTCGTCTACGTCCAAAGCCCCAGCCTCGACAGCCGCCTCCAGTGCTTCTTCGACTCCAACATCGGCCTTGCTCTCCAGTGTGATCTTTCCTTTCTTCTCGAACAAAAAGCTCACAGGAGACACGTTCCCTCCGGTCTTATTGATGATCAACCTCACCTCTTGCAACGTCCTCAACTTCTGATCTGTTTCGCACTCCACAATGACTCCCACGTTTCCTGGGAGCATTGCCTCTATAGTGACACTCTCCAATGCCTTTCCGTCCAAGCTTCTTCCCTGTCCTCGCGCAATAGCCGCTTCTATCGACGTCTTTGCAAAACCTTCTCTTTTGGCCTTGGTAATGAGATCTGCGAGACGAGGATTGAAGTTTGGATCCGGCCCAGCAGTCTTGGACGCAAGAGCGAGTTCACCAGCAAAGATGATACGCTGCTTGTGCTTTGCTGCATCGACTTTCGCTTTGTCGTGCTTGATCTTTGACCATCGATTGTGCCCAGATGGAGCTGCGGGAGAGGTCGCGAAGCTTCGGCGAATACACCTTGCGCATATATAGTTCTCTTGCTGCAGCCAGGGTCGCGCTGCTGATACCAAGGTATTTCTACCTGAAGTCATGGCTATGCGGTGTCCTTCAAGATAGCACTCCTAGAATCAAAGGGTGGTGGATACAAATGGTATGTGAAGCTTTCGCCGCATTAATAACATGATGTATGCATTCATGTAATTTATTGCCTTCCGCTTCGGGACACTTGCGCGGATCACTGTGTCCACGTCTTCAATTCCATGACAGTTGCAGATCAACACCAGAGCCAACTTGGATGAGCGAAACACTTATAGTGAAATGAATATCCAAGAAAGAACACGATAATGTCCGACCCTCAGCCCAGCCAGGAGCCGGCGGTATCAGCAGTGGCAGCAGCAGCAGTACCATCAGCATCCCCGAAGACCAGCTTCAATGGCGATGCCCCATCTGCCTTCACTCTAGATGTGCCACGGCTGCACTCTTTGCCTTCAGAACAGCAAGCCTTGTACCTTCTGACCTTTACAGCTGGTCTTACACAACATGTCGAAAGCCTTGATGCGGACAGCGCATCAGCAGAGCAGGCAATACTTAAAAAGGAACTGCTCCAGATCGTCAACCTTTCCTCCCCACCTCCGACCCGCGTTATTCGGAACAATCTAGCAAAATGCTTTGCCGGGATCTTTTCGAAAGGGAACAGGAAGCTTCTATACGAGTCGATCAACGATCTTGTAAACATCATTGGGGGAGGCAAGGAGAAAGATGGAAAGGCGAAACATGCAGCAGTCTCATGCCTTGGGTCGCTATTTGAGGCAGCCGGGGATAGCGCCCAAAGCTTGTCGTCTTTGGCATGTATGTCATTATTGAAGGCGCTCAAGACTGCGTCAAATGATACCGGCTTTCGAAGCTCCATATGCCTAGCTCTGGGCAGTGTTCAGGTTGGCATCAAGGCTTTGCTAGATGAGGATGTTGCGCGTGCCATTTGGAAGCAGGCTCGCAATGCTGCAGGATCTGACAAGAGCCTACTCGTACAGAGCTCTGCATGCTGGTGCTTGGAACAGTTCATCCGGCACACGCCATTCTTCGACAATTCCAATGACTTCGAGAAACTGCAGGCAGCTCTTTTCAAGACGATGGAGAGCCCATCCGCGACTGTGCGACACGCTGGCGCATCTTGTTTGGCGGCTCAACTGGTCAAAAGTCATGCCGATTCGTCTACTAGGGATGTTGTCCTACATATCAGAAAGCCGAGGAAAAGCAGGAGGGCTGTGAAAGGTGAAGATCTGGACGAAGAGCTTGATCGTGCATCGTCGCCTGCACCCGATAAGCCAGCGACTGCGTTGTCTTTCAGCTTGAACGAGATACTTCGGACTCTTTCCAGCCAGTACAGCAAGCCAACGACAACGAACAAAGGTCGCGCGGGCCTGATAGTATGCTACATCAAATTGCTGAAAGCACTCGGGGAGAGTGTGGTCGAGGCAAATTACGGCGAGATCGCCCGACATTTCTTCAGTGATATACTCGGTCATCCTAGCTTACAATACAATCGCTACCGCCAGCTTATGACTCGGAGGTTCGTTCGTATCGCTCTCGAGAGGACTGTGGGTAAGATGCTGGGCGAGACAGCTCAAATCAATGCTTGCCGCTTTCTACTCAACAACATCATCAAAGATTATCCTCAAACTATGAAGGAGCGACCAGAACCGAACAAGCATACTCTGGTAGCTGCAATCAGTGCTTTGACGTCTTTGATGCGAGATCTAGGTGCTGCGGCAGGAATCGTCGCAGACCTGTGCCGAGAGGCACTGTTGCAGGTGTTGCAGCATCCGAACTTCACCGTACAAGTTTATGCCTCGCGAGCGATGCGACAATTCGTTTTTGCATGTCCACAACAATTGCTACCTACTGTCACGATCTGCATGAACAGCGTGAACCGTGAGCTCATGTTGCTTGCAGGTCCGCGTCAGGGTCCTAAACGATGCATTGGCTACGCTCATGGTCTTGCTGCAGTGCTTAGTACCTCCAGCCAACACCCATTGTATGGGTCCGTGGATGTGTATGCTCGTGTTCTGCAGCAAGCGACTACGCTTCTCAAATCAAGCGGAAGCTCAGACCTCCGAATATCAAGTTGTCAACTTCAGGTGGCATGGATCATGATTGGGGGTCTAATGTCACTCGGCCCAAACTTCGTCAAGATTCATCTCTCCCAACTCATGCTGTTGTGGAAGAACGCACTACCACGACCAGTACCAAATGAGAACATGAGTCAACGAAACATGATCGAGCTCAGCTTTCTGTCTCATGTCAGAGAATGTGCTCTTGGTTCCATCAAAGCTTTCCTAACCTTCAATCGGCGCCTCCTGACCTCTGACATCTCTAGAAGGCTTTCTGCGATGCTAGAGAACACAGTTCTCTTTTTACAAAATTTGCCGGCTAAGAAGACGAGTGAGGATCCGAACAACCGACTTTCTCCGGCTCTCCAGTTGCAAGACTACGGACTGATGGTTCAGAGACGAGTGTTTCAATGCTTTTCGCAGCTTCTTACGTCAAGTCCGGTGGGAAGCTTGGAAGTGACTGCACACTCCGCGCTGCTCCCATTGGCAGTAGCCTCTTTCTGCGATGCCGACTATAGTCCCCCAAGCTCTTTGAGCGCAGCAATCGCAAGTGCTGCAGCTGCCTCCGAGAGCATATGGGAAGCAGGCGACAATTACGGATTCGGAGTTACTGGGTTGGTCCAGGGGCTGAACATTAAGGACCCACTGAGCCGACGCGCGCAGAGACATTGGACGAGTCGGGAGAATGACGAAACGTCAGTAGATCAGGTGATCCTGTCGCCGGTGGGTACTGGGCCAGAATATGATGCTACATCTTGCTACCTACCGGAACCTGACTCTGAAGACGATGTTTTCCCTAATGCGCCTGGCACTGAGTCTGTAAACGCGGCCATCGCAGTCTTCGGCCTTTGCCTCCCGTTGCAAGAGGCGAAAGTGCAAGAGTCGGCGCTAGAGCAAATCATGTCCTCAATCAGCGCATCATCTTTACAAAAGGATCCGGCAAGGAAAGCTGCAATCACGGTCAATGTAGCTTTGGCACTTGTCACAGCTTGCAAAGTCGCGAGTGGTGAGATAGGCTCTGCGAAAGGTAACTTGCATCGTGATGCAACAGAGAAAAGTTTCCAGAGTTTGTTGCATATTTGCATCAAGGATCAAGACATCAGCGTCAGAGTGATGGCTGCCGATGCCATTGGAAGACTATGTTCCAGCTCAGGCACGGTTTTTACGGCGCCTGAGGTACAATATCTCACAGAAACTATTGTGAACAATCGTGAGCCACATGTGCGTGCCGGTTGCGCCCTTGCGTTGGCAAAGATCCATTCTCAGTTAGGCGGTATGGCTGCTGGATTCCACATGAAGACCATCGTGGGCATATTGATGTCGCTGGCAGCGGATACGCATCCCCAAGTACACTTTTGGGCTTTGGATAGTCTGGCCGAAGTCGCTGAATCTGCTGGTCTCAACTTTTCTGCTCACGTCACAAGCACTATCGGCATGCTCGGCCAACTTTATGTGTCTGATGGCCACAACGTAGAGACCCCGACATTGGCATCTTCGAACATGCTGATGGAACTCCCGGTCCCCTCTGCTGTCGCTCGAGGTGTTGACTCTGCTATTAATGTCTTGGGTCCTGATCTGCAACACATGGCTAGACCACGAGACATGATCCTGAACCTAGTTCGTCTCTTCTCGCAGGAATCAGATATGCTGACAGCGCTCGAGAGTCTACGCTGTCAAGAGCATCTGTCCATGTACGCGCCGGAACATATCGCACAAGCTGAATACGTACAGCGGCTACAGACCGATCTGGAATCTGCGAACGATGAAATCTCCACCACTGCCTTGTACGGACTCGCAACGCTCATGCGACGCAACGCCATCGAGATTGTGAAGATTGCTCGGCCGGGTTTGGAAGAGCGTCTTTGGGAGTATCTCAACAAGCGGTGCGACCAACCTTCCATCAGAAACATTTTTACCAATTGGCTGCACCAGACAGGCACAAGCGACCCCGGTGAATGGATCCAACGATGCAACGACATACTCACGAAGACGGCCGCCAAATCAGAGCAACCTAAACCCGTTGTGGCCAAGGAAACACCGGGCCCAGACTTACAAGACGAGGAAGTCGCTGGCTTTGCTGTCACAGCTGGCGCATCGAAGGAGGAGGATGCCACGGTACCAACGTCCACGCAAGAACTCATGCGATGGCAGGTCCGCTTATTCGCGATGCATTGTCTGCATGACTTGATTGCTTTTATTAGCAAAGAAGCTGCCCTCGGCGACGAGAGCCCAGGAGAGATGGTGTTGCAGCACAAAGTCGCCGACGTAGTCAAGATTGCGTTCTCGGCATCGACGGCTGGCGTAGCAGCGCTTCGTGTCGTAGGTATGCGAATCATCGATCAAATTCTGAAATTGTTTGGACGCACTGCGGATCCCGACTTCCCTGAGGCTATGCTTCTTGAACAGTACCAAGCACAGATCAGCTCCGCCTTGACTCCCGCTTTCGCGGCAGACTCGTCTCCTGATCTAGCTGCGGCGGCCGTCAGCGTTTGCGCTACGTTCATCGCGACAGGAATTGTCACTGATGTCGATCGCATGGGAAGAATTTTGAAAGTCCTGGTTTCTGCACTCGACAGCTTCTCCCGCGACACCGAGAGTGCAAGTATTGGCGATCTCAAGGCTCTCAGCTCTAACGCCCAGGTCATGGTTCGCATGGCTGTCTTTTCCGCTTGGGCTGAATTGCAAATGGCGAGTACCGAGCAGAAGTATCTCCTCGATGTTGTGAAACCGCACATCGCTCGACTGCTTCCGTTGTGGCTGTCATCACTTCGTGAGTATGCTCGACTACGATTCGAGCCTGAGATCTCTGCTTCGGTTGGCACGACACCTTCGGGTGACTTAGACATGGTCTACGCCGCACTCAATCGACAGACGCTGCTGAACTTCTACCAGGATTCATGGCTAAGCCTTGTAGACGCAATTGCAAGTCTGATCGACGAGGACAGTGAATTTGTGTTCGAAATGTTGGATGGCAAACACGCGGAACCTGCTGATAACGGAAACGAACAGGCAAATGGCACCGTAAGCACGATATCGCAGAAAGATGCTGCCACGGCCATCAATTATCGGGAAGAGCCTGTGGCATTCTTCTTCGTGCTATTTGGCTTAACATTCGAGTCTCTTGCTGTGAGGACAAGCGAGGAGGACATCGTGGTGCGACAACGTAACCTGGATATTCTCTCCGCGCTGAAAAAGATCCTACGGCCATCGGTCAGTGGTAATGCGGTATATCAGGATGTCATCTTCTCGGAAACCATGGACCTGCTCGCACGCATGGTGCTTACAGAGACGCTTGGAGTGCAAGCGGTCGTCGTCGAGATTGCGAGAAATCTTTGCATTGTGCATCCTTCTTCACGACATGGCGCTGCGACCGCGGTCAACGGCGACACGCTGAGCGACGATATTGAGCAGTTGTTCGAGCTGACTCGAATCATTGTCCTCGTGATCGCCAATCTCATTCCTGGCCTGTCAGAATCTCCGGTCGCAGCACGTTTGGAAGGCTCAGACGAAGCTGTATCTCTCGTTCGCATTGCTCTCCAAGCACTTGTGGATGTATCTGATGTCTTCCCCGCCATCATCAAAACTGATCTTCACGCCACGATCCTGCACATATTCGTCACAATACTGGGGACAGGGTCTTGTCAAGCATCCGTCATATCACAAGCACTACCGATCTTCCGCCGCTTCATCGCGAGTATAGCCAACAGCGACCGCTCCGAGACCCCAGCTCAGCTCCGCAACGCTCTCGTCAGAATGCAGATCGTCTTAAACAATGCGCAGAAACGCGAGACTGAGGCCAGTCTGCCCTGCGAGAAGAACACTTTGCTCGCCATCACCATCCTCCTGTCTACAGTACCAAAGGAGCTACAGCCTACCGACCCGCTGATCGCGCAATTCGCGGAAGAACTCGGTACCTGTCTGGAGAATCCATCGACCTCTCGCGTCGCCGCTGGCTGCGTCCGCACGTTACTTCTTGCAGGCGTGCAGACGCAAGCCCTGCTGCGCTTGTCGCTCACTTTCCTGACCACTCCTAACGATCTTGAGGGACTGAGCGAAAGCCGGGCCTTGACCGCACAGACCTTGACCCTCTTCGCGCCCAAACTGTCCGCTGCGCGTCGCCCCGCGGCCATCGCGCTGTTCATGGCCGTCCTGCTGGCCCAAGCGCAGCACGAAGGCCGCGCCACGCACGCCGAGACCGCCACGCGACTGCTCGATCTCGCCGCGCTGGACAACACGACGTTCCGCGCGGTCGTCGGGGCGATGGATCCGCAGCGCAAGGCATTCCTCGAGATGGTCTTGAAAGCTCGAATGGGTGCGCAGCGGAATGGCTCGGCGTTTGAGGCTGAGCGGGGAGAGCCGACGATTGCGCTCAAGATGGACTTCTAGGATGATAGAGATGATCGGTTGATCAAATATATTCCAAAGGATGAAGGCGGGAGAAGTGGTCATGTATGATGCAACGTGAGTAGTTGAACGTAAATATGTGTTCATACCCTCTTCAAAGATAGCTCTTGTCAACATATATGCTTCAAATTACTTCAAGAACTCCATCGCTAAGTAGAATCGTGACATCATATCGCTTTCATCTATCCCTGTACAGGTAGAGCCTGGGCCACATTCGCTTCGGCCTGCGCTTTCTCCGCGTTACCATTTTGCGCATTCGTCTCATTGTCGTCACCCAGCGACGTCACCTCAGTGTTTGCATCCTTTTCCAAGCCGCCTTGCGTCCCGAGGGTCAAAAATGGAACCAGAAACACTCCAAGTAGCGAGGCGGCAGTCGTGAACCAGAACACCGCCGCGTATGGCTGCGTGACAGGGTCCCAGTAGTCAGCGAGCGTGGGGTTCTTCTGCACGGCGTTGAAGACGGCGGTAGCGATGCCGAAGCCGAAGGTCTGACAGAGCTTGCTGACCGTCTGGAAGATGGAGCCGGCGATGGATTGCTGGGTGGGCGGCATGGAGGCCATGACGTACATGTTGGCCACGTTGAACTCGAGGTCGGCGCCGATGACGTTGAAGATGAGGGCCGGGAAGAAGAAATACCAGTAGCTGGACGACCTTGTGCTGACCGCGCAGAGCAAGAAGGACAGCGTATAGGCGGCGGTGGCGATGTATAATAACAGCTTATTACTGATGCGATGCAGGACGAGACCGGCGACAATGTTGACTAGCAGGCCGTTGATAGCCATAGGGAGGAGGTGGACGGCGGTCGAGAGAGCGGAGTAGTGCCAAACATCCTGGAAGAAGAGCGCCACGAAGAAGGCGGCTGGGGCGAAGGACATGCAACCCAGTGTGAGGATCAGCATGACGAGAGAGAAGTTTCGATCTCTCCATATCGACATTGGGACGAGTGGGTACTTGTAGTAGCAGTCCCAGATGACGAAGATGATCAGAAGGAAGACTCCGACGATGAGCAGGGCGAGGACGTAGCCAGTTGTCCAGCCTTGTGGGGCAGTGTCACCAAGAGACAGCGCCGCCGAGAACATGCCTATGCCAAAGATGATACAAAAGACACCAATAGGATCCAGCTTTTTGATCGTCTCCCAGGTAAAAGGTTCCTTTGGTTGGGTGTCGCGCGGGATCGTCCAGATTCCAATGATTGTGAACAGGAGGAACACAATTGACAGAAACCAGTATGAAGCCCTCCAACCGAAGAGGTTCGCAGCTATACCGCCAGCGATTGTGCCGAATACATAGCCTAGCGGGTTGCCGGCAGAGAAGCAAGCAAATGCATAGTTCTTCCTTTTGCTTGGTTTCTCGTAGATCACGCCTAAGATGCCGACAGCCGGAGGAACGGCGCTCGCACTCAGCAACCCCATAACACCGTTCAGGATGTCGAGAGATATGCCAGTCTTGGCGAAGCCAGCAACAACCCCAAAGACAGCAAAGAGGAACATTGATCCAACAAATAGCAATTTGCGACCTGTGGTAAACTTTGATCAGCTTCCTCGTTCATAACTAATAGACGCTCTGCGAGTAGACGGAGGCACTCACCCCAGACATCAGCAATCTTCCCAAACGGTAGCAAGAATGCTCCACTAGCCAGCGCACAAGCCGAAGTAATCCACGTAATCTCTGCTGTCGACATGTTCAGATCCCGGCCAATGAACGAGCTCGTCACCGTGACTGAGCCAGCAAGCAGTGAGGACATGGCGATGGCCATTGTTGCTGTCAGTACGAAAAGTACCTCCTGAAGTGTGCTTTTAAAACATGCTGGGCGAGCACCGAGATTGTGCGCAGCCATGTCGTTCGCCTCGGGTTGCGACATCTCGGGCTGTAATGGGGTTGAATTCGACTTCTTGGTGGCTATCGAATGCTTGGTCATTTTTCTGGATATGATCAATTCGATACCAGAGTCATAGACAGCTGCTTGTATTTGTGAAGGTCATAGAGATGAGACCAAGGCACCATTACACTCATATACATGTAGTGACATCGTTCGTTCGATGTTGGAATTTTGGTCAGCGGGAGCGGAAATGGGCCGTCAGCGGACAATTCGGGTTTACTCGGTAACCGTTTGGGCGAGATAAAGCTACTCGTTTAGCCTCATCTTACCGAGATGGCCTGTTCCTGTGTGCGGCTACGATTGCGGCACTTGGAATATCAGTCTCGCCGCAGGCTAGATTGAACACTTGGACAGCTCACATGACGACGCGTTTCATGATGTTGAGCTGCTTCCAAAAGCGACTCGAACTACAGCTTGATGACATCCCAGTCGACGAGGTTCAATGTTGACAGAACGCCTCCAAGGGGACCTTGCACTTCGTGGCCGTTTGTCCACTGCTTCGATCCGGCCCAGTACTTGATGAATCCTTCCGGTCCGGAGACAATGAGCAACTTATCCCCTGGTCTATTGTCGAGTTCCACTCTATCATGTCGTCGGATGAGGTCTGCCACGTCTGCAGGTCGGATGAACGAGCCTTGTTCGTCAACGAAGTAGTCCACTTTCATCGTTGTGCCGCCTGCACGGTTCATTATTTTCAATGTGCTGAGGTGCTTCACGATCGCTCCAGTACCTGTAGGCTTGTCGGGAGTGTTAGACGTGCTGGCCGCTGATCGCCAGATGCTGCTCAAACTCCATCCCAGCCCGGACTTCAATGGTGGTGTGTCGCTCTTTGCGCCGGCACAGTCTTCTTGGTGTCTGTTGGCCCATAACACGTGTATGTCTGCTTCTCCGCGAAGCGTATCAGCAACTTGCATTGCAGGTGCGATCCCTGTGCCTCCAGCAAGAAACAGCACCGTCCGCACTTTTTCGGGCAACACATATTCAGTGCTCGGACCGCGCAGCTCAATGTCTGATCCTACGGCCAGCCGGTGCAGGTATCCTGACACTTCTCCATTCTGCTCTTTTCTGATAAGGAACCTAAGCTCGTTGGGGTTCTGTCCTGGCGCTAGAGGTAACAGCGTATAATGCCGAGCGATCTGTAGTTGGGGCTGTTTGAATTCCATGCTTAGGACAGCTCGATCCCATAGCTCGTCGTATACATCAATCGCTACACCCGTTGCAGGCTTCAGTGTAAATACAGATGAAGTTGGCGATATGACCTCCCGGTTGACCAGCGTGTATTTGACGAATTCCCGCGGTGAGCCGGAGTTGTCTTGCTCGTCGCCGCGAAGCCAGGTACGTAGACCCCATCCTAGTGGTACACCGACGACGAAGGATAGCGGGAGTTGATAGGAAACCCCACCCTTGCGTGGATGTTGTTTGTGGTCACGATGTTGGTCATCCTCACCCGCTGCCCGCGCTTCTGCAGGTACATTTGCCCTGGCTTGTGCAGCCTCGCTTGGCGGAACCGTGGATTGTGAGAAAGGTGCATTGGTCAGCACGGTCGCTCTCGCATTCCGGGCTATTCGTGAGGGTGTAGAGACCAGGAGAGCTGCTTTTGGGGCCATCGCTTGGGTGTGCCGGGCGTGCCTGCAAACGATATAAGAATAGAGGTGAAGGCCACGTGAGGCAAAATGGCGGAGCTCGGAGTTCTGACGGGCGTCTTTCGACCTTGCCTAAACCCCATAGCGTACTGCCTCACATTTTCAACCAGGCCACCAAGAACATGTTTGATGATTCGGGGAGTATAACGAAACGCTCTGCATAGTCACCACTCTAGATGCGCCGCAAGAGTCGCGACAGCTTGCGGGTAGACGGAATGTGCTTCAGCGAAGCTCGTTCCCGCAAATCCAGCTATCATCCCCGATCACTCTTCATCGCGATCTACCGTACCTGGCATAACATCGTGCGAGCAGTATATGATGAGGCCATGAAGGACATTTCCAAGACGGGCACGTCTAAAGACTGTGACCAGATTCTGCGTCTTTGCATTCTATTGCGCTCACCGCCCCAACCGTGGACCGGTCATTTGTGCACCGCTGTGGAGGCATGCTCACTCATATTTGTAATGGGATACTCCTTCATCGTCCCAGCTTCCAGGGGAGATCTAACAGGCGTACTTGATTATCCAGGGGTGGCAAAGTTCCTTAGAATTATACCTACGCATCTGAAACGTTTTGACATGGAGTGGGCCATGTCTCACAGCATGCACCAGGACATGTTCATCCAGCACTTCTCCTCTGGGATATCGATATCATCTCTAAGCATTATCGGCCTTCCTTCCAAGGAAGTTCCTTGCGCCTGTGGCAAGATTCGAGCACTTGCAGCACGGCTCGTCGCAGACCGGATGACCCATCATGGGCCTTTCACAACGACCATCTACGCAGGAATGGCGCGTAACGCCGAGCTTCTCAAGATGAGGGTGGAGTGAGAATGTTCGCGAGATTGACAGTAGTGCAATGATTGGTACCCATATTGACTAATAACATCGAAGCAACTAACGAGGAGTTCGAAAGACGGCGACGGAAACCGACAACCTGGAGTCGTAGTGGTGGCATGATGAGAAAGTTCGAGCCCTCGGGTACAGTAGTAGTCAGTGGTCTGTGAACATAAGGTAGACAGCATATGGATGTTTGTCGAGCTGTGCTACGACAGGGTTGCGCGACTATGACACGTGAGGGAAATGGGAGATTGCCCGGACCACCTCGAACTTCATCTGCCTGCGATGCGTTCATGCAACCTACAAACAACAATCATGTCGACCACATGTAGGATATGAGCATCGCCCATCAACATGGCTCTGGTACAGTAGATCACTTTCTCATATTCCTTTTTGTTATCCGCGTCTTTCATTCAGTCCCATTTCATCCATCAGTTCTGCAGAGAATCCCACGAGCAATCAATGGAGGAGTGTTCGGCTTAATTACCAGGCCAATATCGAGACATTTATATGCTAGACATGGCTCCGGAACACGTCAAATCAGCATGATGTCGACTCGAGCCCATCACTGGCCCTGGCCCTGGTCATCGCCTCCGATTTGGGTCCAGATGAAGCATCACGTCGCTGCCGCTATCCACCGGGTATGCACTGTTGCCTCTCCTTCGCCAGTGTGTCGCGTCCTGTCGGTAACCTGTGTGCAAACGACTTCCAGCATCTCAAAGTGTTCCTCGTTCGCATCAACGCTCTGACGAGTCTTCAAGCATCATTCTCAGGACGTCAGCCTTTGCGCACGATGCCATAACCTGCATACGACCTGCTGATGCCTGGTTGATCGAGTCGGACTCGTCATGCTTAGAGCTCCAACTTCTGGCTCAATCATCTCGGGACTTGCACCGAAGTCATGTTCAAGATCGCTTCATCTCCTTTCACCTCGAATGTCGCCATTGGCATCGCCGCCACCGCGGGTGCTGTACAGATAGCCGTCGCCATCATTCAGACCAAGTTGTCTATCTCGGAATTGCAAAACACCGACATTTACGGGCTGGCGTTGGTCGCTTCAGCGCTGGACATCGTCAGCATTCCATTGCTGGTAGCAGGTATCGTCTTCCGCCTTCGACACTTACATCGCCGGATCGTGTACCCGTTCCATGTCGTCTCTGCGTCGGTATTGGTCACCGCAGGTATCCTCACCATTTACTGCTTAGCCTGGACCAATGCGCGATCTCAAATTCAAGTCGGCAACGATGACCAAACACTCATCAAAGCCGGCGTTGCCTTAGCAAGCATTGAATTCGCTTTGCTGACAGCTTTCTATGCTTTACTCATATGGTCGGACCAGCCGCGGAGTGAGATCTCAAAACCGGAACATGGACCACCGCGTTCGACACAAGCCCAACCTACAAAGTTGTCGGTGGGAAACAGTCTCGTCTCCCTATCATCGACGCCCTTCATCACGAAGTCAACGGCATCGTCTGTGGCCTCGATGACAACCCCCCGGCGCTCACTATCTTCGAAGCGATTTTCTACCATTCCATCGTTCAGGACCAATGCATCTCAACGTGGCTCTTACGCTTCATCTGAGGGGTCTAGCTTGCCCATCCAGATACCTGCCTCTGTCGTCACAAATCGAGGTCAAGATAGCTTTCGACACTGGGTCGCATCAACAGAAGAAGCATTGACATCATACGAGTTCATGCCAGGCAAGACGCCGAGGAATAGCAGAGTAGAGCCAACTCGACTTGCGACGATTGCTGGCAGTCGACCTGGCTCACCAGCAACCATACTTCACCAGGCTGCGGCAAAGAATGTACGGGTGGTAGAAAACAATGCCATGCATCAATCAACTCAGGCTTTGCCTTTGATCGCGCCTGACGAACGACCTTCCTCAGGAAGACTCAGTATACCGCCGTCGCTGAGACCCAGCAAATCGGATTCAAGCCTACGGTTTGACCGCACGCTCTCACCCACACCAACCCAGTCCAACATACATCCGCTCTTTCGCTCCGAGTGGGCAGGTCCACCGCCAGTTGCCTCACCCGGAACGGTAATTACAGCTTCACCGTTTGGAGGCCAAACAATGCGACATGGTGGAGCGCAGAGATCGTCATCTGTTCGGAACGGTCGCTCATCGCAGAAGCCCTTCTTGTTCTGAAGTGGAGGAGTATTTGTCAACATAAGCAAAACTGCACTGGCTGTTTACAAAGATTGCTACATCATCAGTCGATACCTCAGTAGGCCGAGCTTCAATCGCTGCACGTAGCAATACGAATGTCATTGAAACCAGTCCCGGGGTCCTTATTCTCTAGACCATCTAGCGGCGCTGGCGGGCCTTGATCCTGGCAGGTAATAACATAATTCGCACAGAGCTGTTCGATAGATTCGGGTCCACGCCCAACTTGATAAGCGGTCCATCGATTCCACCACAACTGAGCAAGAGTGCGATCGCCCAGTGTGTCGCGTGAACGAATTGTGAACATCAACGCGAACGGAACTTGCAAGCAAGGAAAGATCAAGTTAGCAACCATTTCCATTTCTCTATGTTTGATTTCTGTTTTACAGCAAGCGAAGTTAACGCACGAGGAACCGTCATATACACCCCGCAAGATACTCGGGGAGAGAGTGCGATGGATGAAGCCGGACAGGAAAGCGTACGAACTTATGGAATTGTAATGTAATAGCACAATGATTGCCAAATCGTGAGAACGATAGAGCTTTCAAACCTATTCGCGAGACCGAAAGACGCCCATCACAAACAACCTCGTCGTACCTCCAAAGCAGCAAAACAGAAGCGAAACAATCCAGTGCTCCGCCCAATGTCGTCCCATCGTAGTACTCACTCCTCATTGCCACTGCGCCCAAGTCACCCCTACTTGCCCCTCTCCTTCGCCTTCCGCGTCGCTGTCCTCTGCCGCTTCGTCTTTGGAGCCTGCTCCTCCGGCGGCGGCGGCGGCGGCGGCGCGCTCTCTGCTGCTCCCTCTTCTTCTCCCGCAGCCTCCTGCACTTCCACCGCGTCCTGGAACACCGCCGCGTCCTCCCCTTCCGCCGCGTCCTCCGTCACCTCGTCCACGTCCGCCGCTCTCTTCTCCTTCTTCCTCTCCTTCTTCTCCACCTTCTCCTTCGTCTCCGCCACCTTCGTGTACACCAAGCAATACACGTCGAACATCCTCGACTTCGCGTCGCGCTTCGGATCCGACAAGACCGCCGAGGTCGCGAAGCGAGTGACGGTCTCGTCGTCGACGACCGCGCAGCCGTCGCCTTGGCGCTCGCGCACCACTGAGATGTAGTGGCCGCTGTCCGTGGACCGCCCACGGTGGCACACGACGCCCTGCAGCTGGTACTGGAGCGAGTCGATCTTGGCCGCGGCCGCGGGCTCGGCCCAGCGGCGCAGGTTCAGCTCGAGCGGGTGTGGTACCGGCTGGCTCAACTTGCCGATCTGTAGGCTGCCGCGGCGGCCGCTCTTGACGGGCATGCCGTAGCGCTTGAGCTGAATGAAGAGGACCTCGGGGGCGTTGGTGATGCGGATAGCGTCGATGCGGTGGCGTCTAGCAGGAGGGCCACCGGCCTCGTCGTCGCTGATGAGGGAATCGAGCGACGAGCTGGGGCTGCGTGGGGCTGGATGCCGGTTACTGGGACAAGCGGGGTTGTCGCAGGCCTTGTCATCGTAGACATTCTCGACGAAGTAGTTGTCGAGATAAGTGTCGAGATTGGCATTTTCAGGCGTGACGATGCCGAGGGAAAGCAGGTCGCTGTGGCTAGGGTTGGGATTGAAAAGCGGTCGGTGGCAGTGGGCGCAATCTCGATGTGTCGTGTAATGGAGTTCGAACATGTATTTTCTGGTCCTGGTCAAGTGTGTTAGATATAATCATCGCGCAGTACTTCTGAAACAGGAGTGAATTCTTACCAAGTCGCGCTTCCAGGGCCAAGCATTTCGAGCAATGCTGACCAGAACTCAGCCGGGTCCTCCTGATTCTGTGACTGAATAATTGGTGCTGTGGATGTGACGCCTGGAACTATACTCGCGTGCATAGCTTCCCACAGATCAAAAAGGACCCCAGCCGTTGCGACCCCCGGTGGAAATTCGGTGGCCGTTCGAGTGATCCAATACGCCTTGATGACTTTCTGGAAAGAGCAGATGACGCAGTTCTGACGGTCATGATCATCGCTTCGGGGCTTATGGATGGTCTCAATGTACCGCAATAAGACCGGAGTGTGTAGTAGACATTGCATCAGGCCAAGACGGTAGCAGGTCACGGCGTCGTTGGCAAGTCCTTGAGGTCCGTCTTGAACATATTTCTGCATCCATTCTCTGGGAAGGGTCTTGCGGAGTTTCTTTGGCTTGGTTGCCCATGGATCTCTCTTTCGTTTCGGCATTGGTAATGGACGGGAAGGGGAAGTAAGAAATGTTTATGGTTTGGTAGTGGATTGGTAGGTCTGAAGAAGATGCAAAGAAGGAAAGGGAGTTGCGGTATGGTATAAGATTTGGGCAGTCGTCTGTGATTAGAGATGAGGTAGAAATAAGGAGATTGTTATTGTGTGGACAAAGAGCGTGGACTTGCTGGCGTGGAATGCATGTGAGCATGCGAACTCATTGTCATCGACCGCAAGCAATCATGACAATTGAATCTCATGCGCGGGAGAGAAACCTTTTAGAAGGTCAATGATTATAGCATGCAAGCTCATCTCATTCATTCTGCATCCGTACTGGCGTGATAAGACAAAGGGATTCGTTTCCTATTGCCGCCGCCATGGTTTAACCTGTCAATAATCTCGATGTCGGCCTCGCTCATTAGTAGCTGTGCTTCGCGCGAGATCACCGTAACAGGACCGACCAATATGGGAATATTTAACGATGCCACCAGGGTGGAGAGCATGTTTGGGTCCGAAATCTGTACCTGCCCTGTCCTTCTTACTTGCAGCGGATGAAGCATGTCTATAGGCTTACTAGGCCGGTAGCTCCTGCAGGCATACACAGCGGCTGGGAATTGAACAGCGATATTGCTGCAATACTGCATTCTTGTTTGGCCTGAATGCAACTTCTCCAAGATGATGACGAGCGGATTATAGAGCCGGTTGCAGGGCCTCCAGCCGTAGAAGTTCGTGGAATGCAAAATTGAGGAGGCATAGGTCCGCTCTCAGCTGCGTCGGTGTGTTTCTTTGATGGCATTTTCGTTCTTGATCGGAACATGGATCTGGCTGTGACCACATGTGGTGGTCGACCTAGAGAGGTTGCATATCGAGAGCCAGAGATAGAGTGGGATGTCAATGTCAAGAAGTGAAGTCTGATGTAAACCGACCCGCGCAGCCAGCCCAGGCACTTTGACACTTTTGACCTCCACTCCACTGGACCCCGTGAGCCACATCTGCCACAGCATCATGTAACATTCCACGATAGCATTCGTTCAAACTTTCCTTTACAATGATATAACTTTTGACTCTGCAAAAGTAATAAAGTCATCGTGATCCTGTAACGAAAACGAGAAAAAAAATGCCAACCGACCCCTCCACCGACGAAATTTATGAAGAAACCCATGTCCATGCTGTGTACGAGCAAATCGCCTCACATTTCTCCTCGACGCGATATAAGGTACAGTCGGCCCCTTTTCCAGCAACGCGTAAAATAACGTGCGAGAGCGACATGCCCAGCCCAATCATCAGAAAAGAAGAACAATCTAAGCTGACTGAAAATTGCCAAATAGCCCTGGCCGATCATCGAAAAGTTCCTCTTAGCTCTACCACCAGGCTCCATCGGTCTGGACGTCGGCTGTGGAAATGGGAAATACCTCGCCGTCAATCGGGACGTGTACATCGTGGGCTCAGATCGGTATGTGAACCTTCCCGATCCCAGCTCGTGTTCGAGTTGTTGATTGCGGTTTTCGACGCGTTACTTTCCGTGCCGTCGTCACTTCATGCTCGATATTCGACGGCTTCACAAATGCCATGAATGTTGCAGCTTGCCACTTTCTCGAGCAATCGGAGACGACGCTCGCCAGACTCTACTTCAGCATCCCAATTTCTTTTCCCGCGATTGAGTCGCAAAACAAAAAGGAGAAACCAAGAGCGAATACATCGTTCGACTTCCACTACGAGCAGAGTCCCCACCTCTGATGAACCACTTCACCCTGCCTTTCTCCACCTAGGTTCACGGCCGTAATGTCCCATCTAACCATCCCTCCCAGTTCAACCGCCCTAGCCAAAATCGCCGCAGCGTCCTCTTCACCTCTCTCCTCTACCCCATCAAACCCCCCCTCCTCCACCACACCCCCTCCCCCTCAATCTCCATCATCCCCCCACTCCGTCCTCGTCGCCGACATCCTGCACCTCCCCCACCCCCCCGCCACCTTCGACTTCGCCCTGAGCATCGCCGTTGTGCACCATCTCTCGACGCCCGCGCGGCGGCGCGCGGCCATCGGCGCCGTGCTGGCGATGTTGCGTCCTGCTCCTGCTGCGGCGGCGCGCAGTCGACCCGTGGCGACAGCCACAACGCACGCACGCGCAGGAGGCGGGGAGGCGGGTGTCGATGTCGATGCAGATGCGGATGAGAGTGATGCCGCAGGAGGTGACGGAGGAGGCAAAGCGCTCCTGTACGTCTGGGCGCTCGAGCAGCAAAGCAGCCGGCGCGGGTGGGGCGCGGGCGACGCGCAGGACGTCATGGTGCCGTGGGTGCGGAAGGGGCGGGGTGGGGGTGGGGAGGAAGGAGGGGGGACGAAAGGAAAGAAGACGAAGACGAAGACGACGATGACGAAAAAGGAGAAGCGGGAAGAGGGAGGGATCGTCGATGGAGCGGTCCCTGATGTAGGGACGGAGGGAGCGGGACAGGGTGCGGAAGTAGCGGAACCGGTCGCAAGTGAACAGGTCTTTCAGCGCTACTACCATCTCTACCGCCGCGGGGAACTCGAGGAGGATGTGCGCGCGGCGGGCGGCGAGGTGGTCGAGGCCGGGTATGAGAAGGATAACTGGTGGGTGGTGGCGCGGAGACGAAATGGGGCAAGGGGGGACGGTGGTGGTTGTGGTGGTGGTGGTGAGCAGGAGGGTGAGTAGCATAGAGAAGGTTTCAGATGGGAGCTGATGATGAGTTCCGATGAGGACTGGAAATAGAATAAACGATAACTTTTCTGTCGGAATTGGCTATGTGAGATAGAGAGAGAGAAACCCCATCATGCCACAACGGCGTGCAAGAATCGACATACATGGCTAGGGCTACCTATGTGAGACGCGGGATGGGAAGGTCCTCGGACGCGGTGACGATTTTTCCCTTCTGTCCCTTGCCCTCCTCCTTACCCGCTATCTCAAGAGGGTCGGAAGACATCAAGCCACTGCCATCACCCGCGAGAGCGCCATTGTCGACTGGGTTGAGATCAACAGCATCCGCGTCAATCTCAGCATGTCCGCCGCCGCCGGTCGTACGCTCGCCCTTGGCGTCCGGCAGGCGGAGCTCTTCGAGACTGCCGATGGCCTCGAGCCGTTGCCGTTCGAACTCCGCCACCGGGGAGTTGCCCGGCCGCTCGACCAGGATGGCGTGGATGCTGGCGATGGCGGCGGCGTCGATTTCCTGCGGGTTGTCGGAGAGGAAAAGCGTGCGGCTTGGTTGCCACTGGGAGGAAGGGATATGTTAGCTTTCGAGATTGCAGAGGTCGGACATCAGGGGAACCGGTGATGGTGCCAGGAGGCATACATGCGCATATACATACATTCATCGTCGCGAGGATCTTGTTATAGCTGTTCGAATCGTTCTTCAGCCCGGCATTGGTCGTGTCAAACCAGCCGCCAAAGAACTCCGTCAGATCCTCCACCTGGTTCCCTGTAACGCTCGCCTCGACATGATCGCGCACGGTGGCGGCCACGATGTCCGGCTTGGCCAGCTCGTCATGTGCTGTGTCGCCACTGACTTTGGTGCGCTTAATCGCAGGACCAGCATGCTCGAATGCCGCCTCATCCGCGCTCGTCTCCTCGTCCGGACGGGCATGTTTCTTGCTCAGCGGCAGCACGCGTGCGTCGACATGTGCGAACAACAGTTTCTGCGCAAACACACTGCCGGAGGAGTAGATGGCCAGCTCGATGCCGGCGGCGCGCCAGCGCTTCAGTTGGGGGGCGACATCAGGGAACAGCGGGGTGGCGTAGGCACCGCTTTCGTAACCCTCCTCCCACAGGTAGCCCTGCAGGTTCTTCAGGTAGGCGATTTTTATGTCACGCTTTGTCAAGTCTTCGACATGGGCGAGCAGGGCGGCTTGGGAGTCCCGTATGCCTGGCGGGAAAGCTTCCCGATACGGCAGGAAGTCAGGGTCGTCCCATTTGGAGGCCAGCACATCGGGGAGCGCTTTGATCGCGTAGGGAAACTGGAGGTCCGGGGGTTAGATCCGGGCCCGTGCCATAGTGAAGATTCAGGTGAAAGAATTTGAGAAGGGAAAGGATCAAATGGTGGTCCGCGGAATGCTGTGATAGGAGCCACGAAAGCAGATTTTTTGTGGAGATACATTGCAGATGTGCGGGATGGACTCACTAGAGTGTCTTTGACAAAGGATATTGGACAGATGGTACCCTCTGGGAAGGAACAGCGGTGAGTGAGCGACTCTGGTTGGCCGGTTGGAGGAGCAGTGAGATGGGGGTGAAGGAGGTTGGGCGGTGGTCACATATGCACGAAAGATTGGGCAGGGCGGCATACCAATGTCCAGCAAAACATATTTAATGGCATCCATACTGAGAGGAAAAGTGGAGACCAACCCAAGAGTGGTTGTGGTGAAGTCGGATTAAACTGCGTGAGGTGGAGTTGGCAGACGATCGATGTTCGGGTGCCACAGACACTTGTCGACGCGGATGCGGTGGTAGGACAGCCGAGAGTATGAACGTCGTTCTCACGAAAAGATCATCACTTTCGCAGTGGTGGAGTCTTTGCTAGTGTCGCACCACGAGCTGCGCGGTGAAGTGTTGATAGTGAATATCATACTCGTCGTGCTCATTCGATGCGAAGCGATGCGACTCGACCCCGTCATGGCTGGCGGTATCGGCAGCACATGCGAGCGCCAGATGGTGCAACAGCTGGCGAAGCCTAAGCGGCAGTTTCATCACTGGGGATACATCGCTGGATGGGCGCGAATCTGAAGATCGAACCACAACATACACAGATACGCCGCTCACCTACAATCTTTCAGTACAATTTCGGTCGGCAATTTTGACCGTCGTGCCCGTTCAACCGATCCAGACTCATGCCCCTCACAAGTGCATGCGATTTGTCTTCCCTACGACGGCCTGTTGGAGAGAAATCTCTGCAAGGACCGCGACGCTCATAGGATAGCCTGGCGAAGCGCTTGTTCGAGGACGCGCGCGGTCCGGACGTTGTACAGTGCTCGAGTGAAGAAAAATCACCAAGATGGATGGTTGGACGGGTCTAGCACTCGACAACAGAGATGCAGCTTCACCGCTGTTTGGCGGGTCGGCGCCATGCCGCGTCTGGAAACACATGGCCGTTGGAGATCCGAGTCCAATCAACCGGTACGTGAATGAATGTGCCCTAGGCCGACCGGACGAGCAGCATTATACTGTGCAATACTTGTGCGGAGAGCGACATGTACGGTATTGTTGTTGTATCTTGTACAAACCAACACGGATACCGGGCACTACTGAGCATCACCTGATGGCTGTGGTGTGTGGCGAAAGATGCAGAGTGACGCCGTCGCCACCACGCTCCCCGGTCTGCGGGGCGCTTGGCGGTTCTGGCAGAAGCTCAAGATGGGGGAAACGTGTTCCGACGAGATGTTTGCCAGGCGCAATTCCATCAATGTTTACCGCCCCAAACAATCAGAATACACTCCTCGTACGGATCCACGGCAAGATCCACTCTCGAGTCTGCAACGTGCGAACCTGCACTAAGTTGCCACAGGCTCAATGCCGTGGTCCTCCCGAGGAAGTTGCTGCATGCAAGTCTCATGCAGGCTGCTGCAAGCTACGATGAAGCGTGCAGGACGCCACGGCGAAAAGAGTGTGTAGCGAGGATGGTCTTCATTTGCCAGGTTTGAGATGCGAACCCTCTCAACCGGCGCACCGAGCAGAGATTTTCACGGTCGTCTGCAGCCATTGGACTCGTCGTGTCTACACCGCATCGTCCGTACGGAATGTCGAGTGAACATGGCGGGGGCGGTTGAGGAGACGGTATGGGCGAGAGGATACATACACCACAGTAGTCAGCACGATCAATGTATGGTAAGGACGCCATCACGTGGGAGCATGGGCAATCTCCTCGAATTGGGTCGGCGCCAAAAGAGGAGCAATAATAACAACCGTGATCGACCCATTCGGTTGCCCGGTGGCGGATAGCGGTGCATAATAATAATGCTGGTGGAAATCCATGGAAGCCCTGCAGAGTGTCCCACTGCTTCTACGAGCGAGGCCTCTTGGAGTGTCTGGGTGTGTCTGGTTGGGATAGCTGAGAGACGGAATGATAAGGTACCTACTCAACCATGATGATGGTCTGGAGTGAAAGCGAGCAGCACAGTAGGTGGAGAGTGGAGGTTGATGAAACGGGCCCCTTGTGCCACGCGTTGCCCATGGCCATTCGTCTGGCGCTGTTTCATGTCTCCATATATGCAGTACTGTCCCCGCATACCTGACAGGCTGCAGTACAGTACGGTAAGAATAGAACGATGCCGATGATGCAGACTGCGGACCTCACTGAAGCTGGATTGTTTGAGTGAGGTCGAAGTCCTCGTCATTTTCAAGGGATATGTGTGTTTGATGAGATATGGACATGACGTTGAGCGATAATGATCGTGGAATGGCATGGAACTCCCTTTACTGCTTCCCGCCGGTCCCCGAGATCGAGCACATTCCAAGCTGATGAGGTAGTTAGTCGAGTGATTATTGCAGGATCAGGAATGGCATTGGAGACAGACTGAAGCTTCTGGCCATCGAGCAGAGGACACGTCGCTGGCGCCGTCTCGAGACTTTCGGGGGTGTCGGTGGAGGGTGTCGGTGGTTTGAGGAGGGCGTATCTGCAGCCAATCCCCGGCACTGGCAAGATGTCGTCGTTCTTCGTGGACGGGCCATGGAAGGTTCGCGGCCAGACTGGATCGAGGCGAGTCGTCTGCTCTCGATCGCCGGACTCCACACCTGCTGACCCCCGTTGGCGTGTGCCTGCGTCGAATCATGCTCGCTACTGCTGCTGCTACCGCTCCCGACCTTAACTCTACTCGCCAGCCCATCCCATCCATCCTATTCCGCCTCGCCTACACCTCCACCTCGACTACTCTACCACCTTCACCGCCATCCACCTCAATCTCTCACTTTTGTCAACAAAACAACCCGCCATTCCCGCTCGACCTCTATCTCCTCGCCTTCTGCCATAGTCCTCTTCGCGACATCCTTCGATGCTCTAGTCCTCCCCCGGCTCCCGAGTCGACAGCGACCTCTGACGCTCCTGTCTGTGTTGGAAACCCGTCCACTCTTTACGCCCGCCTAATCCGATTCAATCCAATCCACAATACAACACAACACAACACGCTTCACGCCATTGCCGACTCCAGTGAACCCGACCGATCTTGTCGACCCTGTCAACCCTCCTTCAATCACTGCCGTGCGGTCCAGTCATCGCACCCGTGACCCGACTCCGGCGATCCGGGCATTCGTCATAGCACGACCGGCTTGCGCATCACGACACCATCAGCATCACCACGCTTCCTCTCCAGTCCTACATCACCTGCCCAGCGGCCAGTCTCGTCAAAACCCGTGGGTGACGGCAGCGTGCGGTTCTTGATGCTTGTCACGACCACCTGTCCGCTACCTACCCAGGCCATAGCTTAGGCACCGACCGACACCTCCGAACCTACCACCTTCGCACTCTCCGCGCCTCTCTCTCTCACACACAACACATACTTGCTCACCTACGATACCCTGTACGACCAACACCTCCGCCTTGTCATTCCCCCTTACGCATTTACGCCTCCACCTTACACTCCTTGAGGGACACGACACGACCTGACCGACCACCTACGCCTGAACAAGCAAGAATCCCTTACACGGACACGTCTCTCTCATCGGACACCTCTCTGTTCGACCATATTTTGCGAAATCTGTACTCATGAAACATACAACGATCACCACTCTTTTGTGTCTTTGAACACTTGCTGCCTATTTTTTGCTTGGACTTGGTGGGCTATTGAGCGAGCGAACGCCCACCAGTACACCATTACTATTATTATCTTGGATCGTACCGGAGTGTTGGCGGCGAGCGATCGATCTGCACGTGCAATCGACCCAATCTCACCTCTGACCACAGAGTCATTTCCTGCGATCGACGGTGGTCTCTGTTGAGCTGTTGTTGCCTGGTGGTCATTCTTCCCACGCAAAACAACCCCAAAAGTTTTTGAACTTCTGGTTCGGACCTTCTCTGCTTTGGTTGCTACGCAAACCCCGACCATTCCCCCTTCTAGACTAATCATTCGGGCTGTCGTGAGGCGCCCAGCCGGTGTCGGAAACTCCACCTACCCACCACCCACAGCCATCCACATCCATGGAGTGCATGCGTGTTGGATTCGAGCATGGCAAGCTCTTAGGTGGACGCTTCCGGACGGTCTCACCTCTCAACCATGGCTCTTTCGGTATGGTCTTCACCGCCACGGACGAGCTCACTGGCCAGGACGTCGCTGTCAAGTGCATCACCAAACCAGGCGCCACCCGGGAGAGCATGGTTTGCCCCACGGCTATTGCTATCGATGAACTGTCCGAAGAACTCGCGATTCACTCCAACCTGCCAACCCACCCCAACATCGTCAACTTCGTTCACGACTTTGAGACGGAGAACCACTCGTACATGGTCCTGGAGCTGTGCACCAACGGCGATCTGTACGAAGCAATTCGTGTTGGACGTGGACCCCTGGAGACGGAGCATGTTCGTGCTCTCATGCTCGAGCTGGTCGACGCCATTGATCACTTGCATTCGAATGGGGTCTACCACCGCGACATCAAGCCGGAGAACATCTTCCTCACCGCCAGTGGCTCCATGAAGCTGGGTGACTTTGGCTTGGCCACCACCGATACCTGGTCCACCGAGTTTGCCGTCGGATCAGATCGTTACATGGCCCCGGAACAGTTCGATTCGTCTGTCTACGGTTATGGCTACTCACCTGCCGCGGCTGACGTTTGGGCCATCGGCATTGTCTTGCTCAACGTCCTGTTCCAGCGCAACCCATTCGCCACCCCAACCCAGAAAGACCCTCTGTTTGCGGATTACGTCCACGACCGTCAAAGCATCTTCGACGTCTTCCCCAACCTGTCTCAAGACACTTACAATGTCTTGATGCACTCGTTGGCCTTGGACCCTGCCAACCGTTCACTCGGTGCCGTGCGGGAGGCCATCAAGGATGTTGTGAGCTTCACCACCGATGATGATCTGCTGGACGATTTCTGCACCGAACAGGCGGATCTTGTGCCTGTCGCCACTGCTGCTCGACAACCCTTACGTACGCCGTCCATCAACAGCCCGAACATGGGCGCTTCGGACTCGTTCCCATGGCCGACCGCCTTGTTGAAGACGCCACCCAAAGCCACTCGCCAACTTTCGACCATCCACGACGATGAGATGGACATGTTTCCAGGATCAATCAAGTCGGAGCACCACTACCGTGATGCCGACCAAGCATCTCTCGCCTCGAACATGGACTCTGGTCTTGGCATGTCGTTCAAGTCAAGCAAGTCGACGGTCTCCAAACCGTTGGCAAGCATCATCGGCTCTCTGCCCATCAGCTTCTCTCGTCCTGCCATCAAGTCATCACCCTATGGCACAAAAGGCACTGGTTTCTCCAAGAGCTGGAGTGACCTTTATGATGAGGATGAAGAGATGAGCGCCGAAGAAGTTCGCTTGTCGATAGAGGCACCAGAGTTGGAGCACGTCCCCAACGTCAAGCCAAGAACGCCCCTCAATGTCATCAAGGAGGAAGATGGCCGTGGAAGCGCCACTCCACGTCCGTTGCCTGCCCAGCTCGCGCAAGTTGATGGTTCGAGGACGGCAAGCCCTCTCATGCAACTGGTGGAGCAGGACAAGGTCAACGACACGCAGTCCCCGAAGCAACGTTCTGCTTCTATCTTGGACAAATGGGCGGCGTTGGGCAACCTTCGCCGTTCGAAGCCAGATACTGCGGTCGTCACGTCCAACGTGGTCGCCACATCAACGCCACTCAAGACCAGAAACATTGCCGACGCTTTCTCCAGCCTCAGCCCGTTCGGGAGCAGCAGCAAGACCAAGTCGCAGCCGCGCACGAAGTCCAAGTCTCGCGATCGTGCCGGCAGCTGGCGTCAAGGCAGTCCTCAACGTCTTCGTGCAACTTCTGTCAATAACAGTCGTGTCTGGGAACGCAAGGAGAAGGAACGCAGCCCTACCAGCAGCGGTCCGAAGGAAGCTTGGTCGCTCGACAGCAACTGGCGCGAGCACAAAGCGACTGCTTTCTCTCGCCGCTCGCCTCCTCCGATGCCTACCGGCCACGCTCAGTTCTCCCGACCGGCCAAGACTTTCCTCGACGAAGAGTTGGAGGCGAACGTTGGCGAGATGGAGCAACTTCCATCACCTCGCTTGAGTGACGACATGGATGCAGGTTGGATTGGTGGCTTCAATGACTTCCACTAGAACCACCATCGCCACCTGATCTGTACGTCGGCCTCTTCATTTTCTTGCTCTCACAACTCCACCCAACTACGAAGCAGCACCACCGAGGTGGTCCCTCTTGAGGCACTATGACAATACGAAACAACACAATACCGGTACTGGAGTTCTACAAATTTCCTTTGATTGGATCGACCTTCGGAGTTCTCCTCACACTCGCATCTGCATCAGGCCATGGCGTTTTCCCAATTCACAGTTTTGACTTTATCTTAATGCTGTCTTGATCCGCGAATACAAGACCAACTCAACCAGGAATGATACCAAAGAAAGGGACCGCCACACCTTGCTACTACTACTTTTTTGTTGCCCATTTCCTTTTTCACCAAAAATCTTTACTCACCCCAAAAAACTCTCATCCTCAACACCTCAAACGAGGAGATGCATGTACTATCATCATCACTATCACCACCATCAACAATACCACCACGACGACGACGACTCGGACAAACAACACACGACGAGATGGCGGCGGTGGAACAATACAGCCATGGGGACATACAAGTGGGAAGCTGGAGCTGTATTTCTGTACCGCTGATGTTCACTGTTGTGGAATCGGCTTTTCCGACTGTTTCAGGTCTGTGTTGGATCGCAACCTTTCTCTCTCTCTTCATACCTCTAAGCAAAGGGAGAAGGGGAGGACAAACTGCATCAAGATAGATATGTAGATAGCTCGGATCGTTTGCGCCTGCGTTCTGCCTCTTTGCTCTAAGCTCGAATTCGTTGGAGCCGGGCGAAGTTGGACACGCTGGGCGCATTCGAATGATATAGAAATGAAAAGTCTCGCCCCACTCATTACTTGAGCCTCTATCTCTGTTCTACGTGATTTCTGTATGTCGTTTGCTGTTAGGGTTATAGTGTCGTTCACTGTGCACATGACCGCATCCTTTACCCACCTCATATACCCAACGTATCTATATAGGTACCAATGCACATGTACTGTTCTTCTCTGCACTCGACATGTCCGTCCACGCTGTCAGATCGGTAACGTAGATGTACAGGTATATGTCCGACTCGGAGGAGAAGGACTCGATGCGTGTTGTAGGATTATCCGATGTGTTCGTTAGGGTTATGTTGAATATCTCACTGTTTTACGACTTTGTATACATGATCCCTATGAGATGCTTTTATTTTATTGGGATCTAGATACGTCGGAGAAGATCGTTGAGCCGAGAAGATGGCGTAGACATACATGGATGTAAATGACAACTCTGCAGTCATGTGTGTAATTGAGTAGGAGGCTTTATGTAGTTTATGTCGCCACGAGACCGTGTAGAACCACCTATGGGTCGATCTTGCGCGCTTGGTTGATGTAGATAGGTACTAACCGCTCGGGTAAAGAGGATGCGTAGGACGAAGCAAAAGTCTCTAGGCATAGGATATATTGGAGTGCATTGTGGGTGGTGCTTGAGGAGTAGTTAGGGATATAGAGGTATTGAGATGTATTGAAGGAAATGGCTGGAGATGCAGGCTTTCGATCTGTACCTTACCTTACCATGGATCACCGTGGACATCTATGGTAGCAGAAGACTTGCCGTGATAGCGATCATGATCTGTATACTTACACCATGCTCCAAAGTGATACTATCCGACAACATGTCACCTCCTAGAGACAACCGAAAGAATCCAACATGATTTCAATGACATAGGAACCCTAAGGTATGGAGGATTGATACCTCGTGCTCAACATGGCCTAGCGCGAGCCACAATCACTCGGCTAGATCCGCCCTCCAGCAAGCATCCGCCGAGATTTCGAACTTTTTTGTGGAGCAGCCTGGGATCGGAATTTCAACTACAGCTACAGACCTGAGATTGTTACATATGAACATATAGTTCACCTTTCGACAATTGTACTGGAGAAGACGACATTCTCACAGGATTGATTCTTGTTTTCTTCTGATATAGCCATGGCCTCCGATGAGATCGTCTGGAGCATCATCAACCAGCAGTTCTGCAGCTTCAAGCTGAAACTGCCGGGCAACAGTTCCTCGCACCAGAAGAGCTCGAAGCAGAATTTCGTACGTCCCTTCTTCCTCTCGAACAGGCTGATCCTTACCCTCTGTCTTTCGGTCTGAAACTTGTGCTGACGAGGTGGCTGTTCCTCCTCCACAGTGCCGCAACGAACACAACGTAACCGGTCTCTGCAACCGGCAGTCCTGCCCGCTCGCCAACTCGCGCTATGCCACGATCCGCGCGGACCCCACCACGCAGCGGCTCTACCTGTACATCAAGACGGTCGAGCGCGCGCACCTGCCGAACAAATGGTGGGAGAAGATCCGGCTCAGCGCCAACTACACGCGCGCGCTGCAGCAGATCGACGAGCGGCTGATCTACTGGCCCAAGTTCCTGCTGCACAAGTGCAAGCAGCGCCTGACGCGGCTGACGCAGGTGCGGGTGCGCGCGCAGCGGCTGCTGCGCGAGGAGGAGCGGCTGGGCGAGAAGACGGTCGCGCGGCTGGCGCCCAAGGTGCGGCGGCGGGAGGAGACGAGGGAGCGCAAGGCCGAGGCGGCGGCGAAGATTGAGCGGGCGATTGAGCGGGAGCTGGTGGAGCGGTTGCGAAGCGGAGCATACGGAGACCGGCCGTTGAATGTCGAGGAGAAGGTGTGGAAGAAGGTCATGCGGGGGTTGGAGCGGACGCAGGAGGGGATCACGGATGAGGATCTGGATGAGGGGATTGAAGAGGAGGAAGAAGATGGGGAGAGAGAGCTGGAGTACGAGCGGGAAGGCGAGGACGCAGAGGCCGATGTGGAGTATGTCAGCGATCTGGACGAGAGCGACGAGGAGGCCGGGGATATGGAGGAGTTCGACGACTGGCTGGGTGGACAAAGCGCCGACGAGCAGGATGGCACTGAGGATGAGGATGACGATGCTGCCAACGAAGACGACGACGGCAACGATGACGATGACGACGACGACACCGCCGCATTAAAAGCCAAGCTCGCCGCGCTCAAACGCAAACGCCCCGCGCCGACGTCAACAGACCCCGCCTCGACCAAGAAGAAGCCGAAGAAATCCAAGGGCCCCAAGATGAACATCGAGTATGAATACGAGCCCCAGCTGCCGGAGCGGGAGCTCGCGCTGGCGAAGTGAACAAGATAGGAGGAATGGGGTCTGTGCTGTTGAGGAGTTTGCAGCACGAATGATCGTGATAAGTGGAAACGGTTCATGTGGACTGGAGTTGGGGTTTGTCTTGCAAGAGAGTCAAGGATTAGGACGAAGTGCTAAGCGTACTGTGCTTCTTTGTCACATATGTGAGCTGCATATGTATCTTGACGAAATGACGGAGCGGTCCTTGCTATTCCGCTTCTTCTCGCGCGTTCAGTATCATGTTTAGGCTGCTTTCACTCCTCGTGCAACCTTGCTTGCATGAGAACTTCACTCAATCCGAAGGCTTAAATCTCAGTGAACAGTGGGATTTTCTGGATACGGACTTTTGCAGAACGGGGGATTCCTTCCTCCTATGACCGAAGCCGCGAGATGAGTGCCGCTACGAGCACACGAGCTGACGGGGCGCTTCACGTTAACGTACACGCGTGGTGTCATGATTCGTTTCAGATTTCGTAGCATATATAGATAAGGTGTCTTCTTCGCGCCCCTTTCGAAGGAGGGACATAGGCTGGAACATCCCTTTTCAATTCCTCTACCCAATTCCCGATGGATCTCTCATACGAATCCCGCCGCCGTGGCTTTCTCGCGATACTCCTCAAATGTGCGTGCTGCGCCGCCGCGCGAGTTGTTGCGTGCGCGAGCGCTGAAGCCGTCCGCGTCTTGCTCGGCGCGTTGCTGCTGGTCGACCCAGGCCTCCTCGTCCTCGGCGGCGACGTCTTGGAAGCGGGCGCCTTCGCCACGGAAGAAGTACAGCGCGGCCTGTTGCTTCTCCGCCACCGCCTGCGTGATTAGGACGTACTTGACCCCGCTGCCGGGCGTCTCGTACATGGCGTCGGCCAGGAGGCGTTCCATGACCGTACGCAGACCGCGCGCCCCGGTGCCCATTTTCGAGGCGGTGCGGGCGATGGTGTGCAACGCGGGCGTGGTGAGGCGGAGCTCGATGCTAGAGAGGGCGAAGAGCTGTTTGTATTGCAGGAGCAGGGAGTTGCGCGGCTCCGTCAGAACTTGCACGAGGGCGGAGATGGAGAGAGAGGAGAGCGCGCAAGACAAGGGGATACGGCCGATCAGTTCAGGGATTAGACCGAACTTCTGCAGGTCTTGAGGCTCAACCAGATCGAGAGTGTTGAAGGTACGCTTCGACTTCGTGCTGGACGACTGCGTTGGAGGACTGTAGTATGGTAAGTGCTTTTCGAACAACTCATCCTCGCCTTCGAGTATCGTCTCGTGGTGATTGGTGTCCTCTGAATTGGCTGAACTGGGCGCCGTGCGGATGGTGGCACCAAACCCGATGCTTCCTTTGGATATGCGGTCAAGTACAACCCGATGTAAACCATTGAAGGCACCGGCACATATGAACAAGATGTTGTCGGTGCGGACATTGTAGACTTCACCCTTGTTGCCACCTGCACCTGATGGCTGACCAGGCCCATTCCCTGATAGAGGGTTTGCAGAGTACCCGCTTTGACGTGAGTTACCGGCATTGCCACCATTTCGATCCTGCTTAGCTTGAATCTGTAATGTCGTTCCCTCGATGATCTTAAGTAGAGCTTGCTGCACGCCCTCGCCACTCACGTCCTTACCATGCGACACTTTGGCGGTAGCGATCTTGTCGATCTCGTCCAGGCAGATGATGCCTCGCTCCGCCTTCGTCACGTCGTAGTTTGCTGCGGCAAGCAAACGCTGCACGCACACATCCGCATCCTCCCCAATGTACCCTGCCTGTGTGAACGGAGTGCAGTCCGACATGCTGAACGGGACATCCAGCACACGCGCCAAGGTCTTTGCCATGAGGGTCTTTCCCACACCTGAAGGCCCCAACAACATTACATTACTCTTCTCGATCGTCAACGGGGTGCTGTCTAGTAGTGGAGCTTGACCGCCAGCGCGATCCGGCGGTTGTTGCGAGAAATGCGAGCTGGATCGAGTCGGGACAGGGACTGGCCTCCAGGTAGGGCCAGGAACATTGATAGTGGTCTGCTGGCCAGGGAACTCATCTTGATCAAGCCACTCTCGGGTCAGTGAGGGCACATGAATTCCTCGCTTCAGATCGGTTTCCCTACCTTCGACAGGGTGTCGTGGCTGGCTCGCCGAACGTCGTCGCTCTTCCTGCGCGCGTAGCTCTTCCTCCTCGTCATCTCGTCTTTGTAGTTCCTGGATGCGCTGATAGTGGTTGTAAACGGCGGTGGCCAGCATGCGCTTGGCACGGTCCTGTCCTACCACGAACTCGTCAAGATGCTGTTTCAGGAGCTTGGGGGTGATGCGAGGCGCTCCGATCTGGGAAGCATCGCGAAGTGGACCGGTGGTGGACTCGTTCGGTTCGTACAGACCGGTGTAAGGCTGGTTGGTGAAGTCGGAGCGATGGTAGGTGGTGTTGGAATTGTAGCGGCAATACAAGTTTGAAGCAGCTGTGGCCGGTGTATGCCGGCAAGGTATATGGCGGCTGTTTACAGCGACGGAAGGACGTAGGATCGCGGAGATGGCCAGGTATGTCGACCGAGCTTGAGGTGAGAGAAAGAGTGTAGATCGAGACATGATGAGTTGCAGACGGAGCAAGTCTCGTCGTGGCTAAGGTAGTCCTCTGCTCATGAGCGATTGGACGTCTTGGAGCTCAATACCAAGAGTCGTGTTGGTCTCATGAGCTCGACATCGTGCAGTACAGTCTAGGTATAGGATATGAGTAGTAGACATGTATCTATGGGCTGATTGATGGCGTGAAGCTCTCTGGACGTCCCAGCCGCACTATCGATAGAGTTAGGGCATCCCCGAACCCCGCGTAATGCGGAATCTGCTCCGGGTTGGCACATGGACATGTGATGTCAAGTATGGGCATCTTCTCTCATCATCTGGTCGCGTACTGACTTGATGCAATTTGGGCGACGTCGATTGTATAGTCGCTCGACTACCCAGCCTCTGTCTCGCATCAAATGTGTTGGTATTGCGTGAATTATAGGCGGTGAAGACGAAGGGCGGGCAGTCCGGCCTTTGCTTCAGTCAAGAAGAGGTGAGGCGGGATGACGGCTTCGTGCAGCTTCACCCGTCAACATTTCTCGTTGGATGGACCCCTCCCAAACGGCCTTGTACATACTGGGTGAACATGATGGAGCTTGATCCTGTTCTCTTGTTGTAAATACATCTTGTCTGGCTGTTACTTCTACATCGTCAAGCTTTGTCCGATACTCAGAAGAACCATTGCAGCTGTACAAAGTCCTGCACGCGTCCTGATCCCAACGATACCACTCTTCTGATTGTCTCCTCCCCAACACTCCTTCGCAAAGCAGCCGCTTTCACGCCCAGTATGGATCCACTGAACGAGAACTCGGCCAACAGCGTGCAAGAATCGCCAGCCAGTAATCAGGCTCCCAACGACGGCACAGGTCAGTTTCACCGCAGCCCAGTCGTGTCCATCACTAACCAGCCTTGCCCAGGCATCGTCCTGCTCGATCCCTACCTCGAACCCTTCAAGCCAGCCATCAAGAGTCGATTCTCCAAAGCACAGCAATGGATCGACCAGATCAACAAAAGCGAGGGCGGCCTGGAAAAGTTCTCAAGAGGGTATGAGGATTATGGCTTCCATGTTAGCTCTGACAATACCATCACATACCGCGAATGGGCACCCAATGCTTTGCGCGCATATCTCATTGGAGACTTCAACGGATGGAACAGGGACAGCCATGAGATGAAGAGAGGAGAGTTCGGGGTGTGGAGCATTTCACTTCCTCCCGTCAACGGACAACCTGCCATTGAGCACGATAGCAAGCTGAAGATCAGCTTTGTTGTACCCAATGACCATGCCAGGCAAGAGAGGATTCCAGCGTGGATCACCAGAGTTACGCAGGACCTCAATGTATCGCCCGTGTACGATGCCCGGTTCTGGAATCCCCCCCACAAATACCAGTTCAAGAACCAACGTCCGCCCAAGCCTGCATCCGCACGTATCTACGAAGCACATGTTGGTATCTCCAGCCCCGAGCCTAAAGTCGCTACCTACAAAGAGTTCACTCAGAACACCCTTCCACGTATCCAAAAGCTTGGCTACAACACCATCCAGTTGATGGCCATCATGGAGCATGCATACTACGCATCATTTGGGTACCAGATCAATTCCTTCTTTGCTGCTTCATCCCGTTATGGTTTCCCAGACGAGCTGAAGGAGCTAATCGACACTGCGCACGGTATGGGCATCACGGTCTTGCTTGACGTGGTCCACTCTCACGCCAGTAAGAACGTGCTGGACGGTTTGAACATGTTCGACAACAGCGATCACCTCTATTTCCACGAAGGCGCTAGGGGCAGACATGAGCTTTGGGATAGCCGTCTCTTCAATTACGGCCACCATGAAGTCCTACGATTCCTGCTGAGCAATCTTCGTTTCTGGATGGAAGAATACCAATTCGATGGCTTCCGATTCGACGGCGTCACATCTATGCTCTATCATCATCACGGCATTGGTACGGGCTTCAGCGGTGGGTACCATGAGTACTTCGGTCCTTCGGTCGATGAGGATGGTGTTGTGTATCTGATGTTGGCGAACGAGATGCTGCATAACTTATACCCAGGTTGTATAACGATCGCGGAAGATGTCAGTGGTATGCCGGCGCTTTGCATCAAGCTGTCGCTAGGCGGAATAGGATTCGACTACCGACTCGCGATGGCTGTACCAGATCTGTACATCAAATGGCTGAAGGAGAAGCAAGATATCGAATGGGACATGGGTGCGCTTTGCTTTACACTGACCAACAGGCGGCATGGCGAAAAGACTATAGCATATGCGGAGTCTCACGATCAGGCGTATGTTGTCCCACCCACTTGTTGAGCGTAACGATTGCTGACTTTAGTAGACTGGTTGGAGACAAAACGCTTCTCTTCTGGCTCTGCGACGCACAAATGTACACTAACATGTCCAACCTGTCCGAGTTCACCCCAGTCATTGAGCGTGGCATGGCGTTGCATAAAATGATTCGCCTCATCACCCACTCTTTGGGTGGCGAAGCCTACTTGAACTTCGAAGGTAACGAGTTCGGACACCCCGAATGGCTCGACTTCCCGCGTGAGGGCAACAACAACAGTTTCCACTACGCGCGTCGCCAATTCAACCTTCCTGACGATAATCTCCTACGGTACCGGTTCCTGAATGATTTCGACAGCGCCATGCAATGGACGGAGCAGAAATACGGCTGGCTTCATTCCCCGCAAGCGTATGTCAGTCTGAAGCACGAAGGCGACAAAGTCATCGTCTTTGAGCGCGCCGGTCTGCTGTTCATCTTCAACTTCCACCCCTCATCCTCGTTCACCGACTATCGCGTTGGTGTTGAGGCCGCTGGAACGTATCGAATCGTGCTCAACACTGATGCTGCGGCGTTTGGAGGCTTGAGCCGGATCGACGAGAGCACCCGCTACTTCACGACAGACTTCTCATGGAATGGTAGGAAGAATTTCTTGCAGGTCTACCTGCCGACTAGGAGTGCCTTGGTGAGTGTCCTTACATCAACCGCCCATCATCGTGTATTTCGTGCTAACAAGACATGCTGCTTGTAGGTCCTTGCGCTGGAGGAGACTCTGGACTCCAACTGGAAATCCAACGTCACGCTGGGATACTAGATGGGGACTCTCCGTCAGGAAAGGCATGGGGAGGATCATTCAGATCGTGCAAATACCCCGTGACGGGGCGAGAACTGGGGTCCGAAAGCGAACATATTAGCATAGGTGTGTCAATGTATGTCACTATCTCACACAACATGTGTCTCCATTAACGCGGATAATCGCCTCATAGTAAAGGACTAAGTCATGTAGTCGAGTGAATCTCACATAGTTCCAATCAGATAAACGTCGTGTCACCTCGTCAAGTACAACTACACCATGAAATCGATATGCAAGCCATCTCACCCTCTAATCCGCACGGTCGCATTAGTAGTCCCAGCGCTTTCTAAGCTAGGTAGACATATATACGACCGCGAATAGGGCGGAAACCGGTCGTTCTACATGATTTGCTCGCGTGGGGGAACGACGGATGGGCTGATGTATCGTTGACGGATGCTGGGGAAGGGGAATGTGTTGTACCTAGGACGCACCTCGAGTGGAGGAACTGTTGAGCGGAAAAGAATTGATGGCATGAGGAAGAGACTGGGAAGAGTGACGATTTGCTGAGGGCGTCTTGCGATATCGACATGTTGCGAGTCGCGGCGTGGTGGGTGAGAGATGCATGTAGCAGGTACCGTCGTGAGAGAGGAGTGCGAGGTGTCGCGACGGGGGGAGCGTTTGATAAGGGCCGTCGATGGAGACTGTGGTGGCGTGTGGCAACGATGGATACTTCCACCATCGAATGGACGATGATGACCGACGACGTCTGAGATCGTGCGAGGTATATTGCACAGGCGAGCGTCGATCGAATTTTATGGTTGATCATGCTCTTGACAGGTAACGACGAGAGGAAACGATGCAGTGGCGACGAAACAGTCACGATAAAGTTCAACAACGTAGGACAAAAGCAGTCATTGTCCATTCCATGTCTATAGAGGCCATGACGGCGAGGCGGTGATGCCATCAGCCAGTCAAGCAAGTCTTTCAAAGTCATTCGCGACGCCAAAATTCGTATTCCCTTTTCATCAGGTAGCGATCGACGGTTGGATCGGTGGGTATATGTATAATGCGACAACAGCGATCATGAAGGGGCACCCCAAAACGCAGCAAGGTCTATCTATGGCGGCAGCTTGTCATCGCAGGGATGTGGTGCGATGCGGCTGTGTCGCTCTCGGTGTTGACACTCTCACAGACGAGATGACGCCAATCGCCATCCATCGTCGTCGATGCAAGAGTGTCCGTACGTTCGTGTGTCAAGTCGTCAGAAAAGCATTGGTCGTGTCGTCGAGAGCCGGCTCGGATCAGGCATATGATACATCAGGTGTTGATCAAGGGTATGCTGTCGGGTATGGTTTCAACCCACGCTTCTCCTTGCCGTAACCTGGAGGGTATCCGGTTGGCACAGGGTAGCCTGGTGGGAAGATGCCGGATGGAATCGAGTAGGTTGGTGTAGCTTCTTCACGCTTCTCCTCAACATCGCGCTTCTCCTTGCCGTAGCCTGGAGGGTAGCCGGTTGGGGTCGGGACGCCTGGAGGGAAGATGCCAGAGGGTAATGAGTAGGTTGGCGCTGTCTCCTCCTCGCGCTTCTCCTCAAAATCACGCTTCTCCTCGACATCACGCTTGTTGTACTTGGACGGAGCGGTCGGGTAGATTGTGGGAACACCTGGTGGGAAGATGCCGGATGGCAGCGAGTAGGGTGTCGGGGTGACCTCTGCTTCCTCGCGCTTTTCGTACTTGGACGGCAAGGTTGGGTAGATGGTTGGCACGCCTGGTGGGAAGATACCAGAAGGGAGTGAGAAGTGGTCTTCACCACGCTTCTCGAACGGATATTTGGTGGGACTTGGCGGGTAGCCACTGGGAAAGTTGCGTTCTTCCACCTGTGAGGCATATTAGTATGTGGGATTCCTGCGAGATATCGTTGAGAATTCAACCTACAGGAGCAGCGCATGCCGCAGCAGCGAAAAGGATGACAGTACTGAACTTCATCTTGAACGACTGAAGTCGACGTCGTGGTCGAGTCGTGAAAAGCGAACGTGGTAGATGCGTGCGAACAGCGAATCCAGTCTCACAGATTGGACACCCAAAGGATCATATAGAAGCGGCGGTGGAAAGGTGCTACTGGGCGGCCCAACAACCCCATACTGGAGAGCGAACGTCCCTAATTTACAGGGCTACTGATCCCTGCGGGTGTAAGCTCTTCTCACATGAAACGATGGCCTCTTGCACACTTCCGGAGAGCGGTCGCGCAGATCACCGTTAGAGATATGCACCGACCACCGAGGTGCCGCTGACGTTGATTGCTTCTGATATCAGGACTTGTACGTGCGGTCTGTCACCCGTCAAAACTTGACAGCTCGAACAAGATGCCATCATCTGCATAGAGTGTGCGCTGTTCTGCCTGGCCAAACCCAGTTGCCGAAATGACTACGATGCCATGACAGCCGACTAGAAAGGTTGAGGCGCATAAGCGGGAGTTGAGCTATCATCGTGGGCTATGCCGTCTGCCCAGTTGTGCCAGCACAATGAACCATGTCGTTATCTCGCCACTCTCGATGGCGAGACTCCCGAAGTGGGGACGAGCTGCAACATCCATGCTGCCGTTGTCAGATGGCCTGATGGACATCCCCAAAGAATCTACACGTTCTGCTCTGCGATCCGTGATGGCCTTGCAAGAATGAATTGTCTTTCTGCTTACCCCAAGCCGTTGCAAAACTCAAAGATCATCATGCCTCACATCACACGAATCTGGCGACGGACACGATCACGGTCTACGGATGACAGACCGAGGAGATGGTGGAAGGCAACTGATAGGTGGTCGCTGTGTGACAGGGTGATAAGGTCTGCAGCAGCTGTGTTGCATTCCAGGCAGGGTGCGGTTAAGCTCTCGTTCCTGGAGGGCGTTTTCGAGCGTGGTGGTTGCGCAAACGGCCACTAGCGCACGCTTATTCCGACTCTCCACCGCGGTCTATGCTTACCACAACTCTCACACTGCTCACTCGTGCCAAGCGGCTCGTGACAGTGGAGTCGGGCGGACGTTGGAAAGTCTCTGATAGGCGCATATAGGGGATCTTGCATGCAGGCGCTGCGACGACATTGGCCAACGACCCTGGCCGCCTGGCGGGATGTGCCTGACTCTGAGGCTGTTACACCATGCTCGGCTTGAGATACGGAATCTGACAGGCCCTGGCAGGCTTCCCGTTCTCTTATCATGACTGCTTACAGTTGATAGGGCTTGGATATCTGCGGATGCGGAGCACTAGACCTCTGGATACTGGTCGAAGATTTTGATCTCTGCGCCAAGAAAATGCTCATCAAATCTCGCCTGCCTGCGAGAATGGTACTTGCCGTGTAGTGTAGAGTCGCAGAAGAGTAATACCATGCTCATACAAATCTACATGTGGCGGATACATCGTCGATCAGTATAGTCGACGAATGTCCATGACTGGGCTTTAGGTTCATGTTCCTGCCGTGCAGTAGTGGCTAACGGCTTCCCTGTCGATCATCCCACGTCAGTGATAGTGATGATCCGGTGAGGCACTTGCTGGAGCTATCTGCTGACGATCTTCCTGTGACACTCAACGCTCAGCAATCTCGTCCACCGTTTCCAAGAACTGTCACCACCCCATAAAGCTGCCGGCGAAGCTTCTCGGGGAATTAATATGATGCTGTCAGGAAAGCGAAATTGTACGAGGTGCACCCGAAAGAACTTCCAAGTGCGCCAGGTTCGGCCCTATGAGATCTTGCGCCTAGTGGCAGCAGAGTGTTTCGACATTGCGATGTATCATGATTCATGTGCGGCATGTCTCGCCGCACTAACATTGCATGCCGCTGCACGATCGACTCACAGTCAGAAACACCTGCAGTAAGAATGCTGATCAGTAAGAAGCAATGAACGATCGACACGAGACCGCAATGAGCAAATGCTTGCCTTGATGCTCGGCATACAGGTACATATCGCAGGTACATCATGATTTACATCTTGGTTGGATATGGTGGTTCTTGATGGTTGTGGCCACCACAGGCTTGGATGTCGTGATGTCATGGGCAGGTCGTGGAGAAGCACCATGTTATGCCTGAATATCTTCAAGAGAGCAAGGTCATGCTGATAGCCATAGTCTCTCCAGGTTGGCATCTAGCTGTCTATAACAGTCACCGCTCGTTGGCTGAGTATGTCCCTATTAGCAGACCACAGCAGCTGCGAAGGACGAGGACCTATGCGACAGCAATTCGCACTCCGACCAATGCGGTCAACTACATACAGTCGCGACACGGCTCGTACACTAAGAGAGGTTGTATAGATCGTCAACAAGCACTTCTTTCGTCGTTGATGATCGTCGCGACAACTCCTTGCGGTATGCTGCTTCTGCTTTGCTCCGCTCCATATCGCGCATCTCGCCGTGAGATGGAAAGCCGTTAGCAAGGTACGAGTACAAATTTCTTGCATGTACTTCGGTACATGTACATGTATACATGTTGGATCATCATCATCGCGAAATCGTTCCTGACTGACCTGATCTACACTGCCGAGATGTCGCGGATGTCCTCTCATCCATCGTAGATTTTCGCTCAGATGAGGTTGCATGCGATTGACCATGGTGCCCGCTGTGGCCTGGGACTTGCTTCGCACCTTTGAATTCTCTTCAGGACAGATTGGCACGATGAACGAAGGGTGGCGACTTGCAATGACTCCATCACGTTCTAGCTTGAGTAACTGCACAACCGCGATTGGTCATATGTTAGCTCATTGCGACTTTCACATGTGCGTAGGTAGGTAGGTGGCGGTGGGTGTCCCTACTCGCTTCTCCGGTCCATAACTGTGAGTGATCTACAGCGACGGAGCGACGGACTCTCAACCTTTTCATCATCTGCAACCTGCAGGCCACAAATGATCTGCTAGGCCATGTCGTAGTCAGGTACTGACCGCGATGTAGACACAATTCACTGTGTCCTGACGTGTGAGACTTTCTCCGCACTCCAAGTCAAAATTATGCTCTTGAAGAGGATACGCTCAATCTATATACTGTTGTACAACCTGATTCATGTTTCGAACCAGATACCGTGCTTTTGTGACCGTCCATGCAACTGCCAAGTTAGACGCCCAAGGATGTTTGCGTCTTATCACCGATACATTTTATTTTTCCCAATCTAGCAACACTTGCGCCGTATCACTACACTGCAGGCTGCCCTCTTTGGTACCTCAACTGTTCTCCGCGTCCCGAGCGTGACCGGTGGGCCCACTGCTGCTGTAGTCCGTTGTTACAAAAGCGCGGTCTACCTCATCCAAGCCCTCGCAGCAATATTGCAAGGTCTCGGCGATGTCGTGGCTGGTGTGAAGCTTTGTCTTCTCGTCCAAGAGAATGTCATATTCCACCCATATTCCATCTCCTGCATGGTAAGCTGTGACGGATTTGAATCCGTCGACGACCGGGGAGAAGCGATAGGCAAGGTACATGAGTTTCTTGGTCAGCTGATCGGAAGCTGCTTGACCGGAGAGTCGAGTGATGTTTTCGAAGCATGTAGATGACCAATCGTAGATGATGAACAGGGATAGCAGCCCGGCACCCAGGGGATCCAGCCACCAGATATCTGCTTTGGCCCCAATGAAGGGGAAGAGAAGTGAGAGCGTGTTGAAAATGACATCGGTCTTGCAGTCCTGAGCAAGAGCCTGAACTTGCGTCGTCTTGATCGGAATACAGCCGAACCAGATAATCCCCTTGACTATGACGGTGGCGAGCAATGCTCCAACGGCAAGAGCAGGTAGCTCTTCCGCTTCACCCTTCAACGGCATAAGCTTCTCCGCCGACTCTTGAAGGATTTGGAGGAACGAAAAAACCATGATGATGCTGAAGACCAGGATACCCAGAGGCTCGAGCCTCTTGCGTCCGACTGGGAACCTCTTCTGCAACGCGCCTAGCCTCCAGCCGACGAGTTTATTGGTGGTCCAGACTATGATTGTGCACAGCAGATCCAGAGCAGAATCAACGAGTGAGGCGATGAGCGACAAGGAACCAGATTGTGTTGCTGCAACGACCTTTCCTGTGAGTAATGCTATGTTCGCAAGGACGTTGATGTTGATCGCCCATTTCGCTCGAGTGGCGGCTTTGCGACGCTTCTCTTGTTCTTCTTCGGGAAGGAACGAGCTGATATTGCCCGACATTTCTTGCAGACCTCCTCCCCGCTCGCGGACACCGTCATTGTCGGGATCTGGATCCATGGACTCCAGGACATCGTCTGCCACGGCCATGACCACGGCATCGACCTCGAGCCAGTCGTTAAGCCGATCGTTTTGGTCTTCGTAGAACTTACGGACCTTCTTGTTTTTAATAGCTTTCAGTTCGTCTTTTGACTTCCGAAACCGCTCGAGCTGCTCCCGATCAATGCCCTCAAGAAGTGCGGATTTGAGCTCATCTCGGCGCTGGTCTTCCATTGCGGTGGTGACCGCGTCTTTGAACCTCCAGATCCTTGGCCGGGGCTTTGCATCGCCATTATTCTGGCCATAGTGACCACGAATTCCGGATTCTATGTCATCTCTGGACGCGTCGTCGTGCTCTCTTCGTTTGGTGCCATTCCCCTGCGTGCTAGATGCACGGTAGATTTCTCTTTTGCCCACCATTCTACGAGATAGGTATTGACTTGTCTGTATATCGTCCACGTTGGGAGCCAGGGTGCTTTTCACGATTCACAAATATACACGCGTTCCGCACGATTTCCTGTTCTGTCGGCCTGGTCAATGACGTGTTGATCCGCGGCCGCGGAGTAAAATACGCGGATGGTGCCGAAATGAAGCCTCAAGCACAAAGCTTGCTCGACCGCACTCCGCTTGGCTTTCAACCTCTGTTCTTGATTTATGTGATCAACGACTGCTTTGCGTCCTGTGCTTGTTCTTGTTGAAGGCAGAACCGAGTTGCAAGCAATGGGCCTGGGCGAAAAGGCGGCACGTGGCTATGCGGCAGTCTGCTTCGTCCACGGCAACTACGTGCAGTCTGTACAGCAACTACGACCACGACAGGCCTGTGGACGACTTGATCCTGAGCTGAGACCTCACTTTGCCGAACGTCGCGCATACTGAGCATTCGGCAGCGCATTGTTCCCCGGGTCAGATTCTATTGTGACGACATGATGATGAACGATGAACGACGAACGCGGCTGCATGAAAGAAATGGCTTCGCATGCAAGTGTGCCAGGCGGACGGGAGCATCCTATAACTCATACTTATCGGGTCAGCATTGTCGCTTGAGAATGGAATAAATCCAAGGGCAGGTACTCTGCTCGTTTGGTAGTAAGTTTACGGGGTTATGTCGCAAGGTCGTGTAACAAGCTCGCGATGGGCTATGATGGATAAGTAATTGTCAGGCGTGATCCCGTCGAGAAGGCGAAGGTCGGTCTAGAATTCGCTTCTACCCAGTGCGAAAGGACAAGTGACGGACCTGGGTACGTTCTTGCAAGATCGCAAACTCTAGATCGATCAAAATTCGAGTGTTTGACCCGAGAAGCACAGTGCGACTAACTACAGCCATCACATACTGAGCCAGGGCGTAACGCCGATATGTGGCATTCTCGTGCTGATCGATACTGTAGAAATGAAACTGTATGCCATAGGTGCGCGTACGAGAGTGTCTTGGAGGACAACAGGCGCCATAAGAACTGTGCTGCAGTGGCCACGCCAGCACTTCAGTGGCCAGTATAGTAAAGCAATCGAGGCTGACATACTTGAATCAGTCTCAGTACGTCCAAAAGACAAAAAAGATCGGAGCTACCTGCAGATGGTACTGCATCGTAGATGTTTCCACTCTTTGTTGACGACATTGTCCTGCCCCGCAACAATTGAAAGACTTGCCTATTGACGAGCCGAATAGGATCTACAATGAAGACAGTTATTATTGCCAGCTTGTTTGCATACACAACAATCAGCAAACCGAGACCACGGAAGCGACCGCATCCACGTGTATGCGGCCTGTTGTTCCGAAGTGAAGACAGACACCTGCCAACCTCCTGACCTTCCACGTTGGAATCTACTGTTCACCACTTGGCGACACACACATACATGAATCTTGGCTTTACAGAGCCTGATATAAATGCTGGGCTCTTGACTTGAATTCGCGAGCTCAGTCCGCACACCGATGATCATGGTCAACCCGAGGACCATGTCTTTTGCAGCGCCTGGCAATCAGTGTAACTTCTCCGCTGCACCTGCTGGTGATATCGATGGAGCTTTGCTCGGTATTGGAGTGTCCACTCAAGCCTACCAGTCTTTGCCCGCTATGGACAACTTTTCGCAACAAGTGCCGGCTTGGAGCGATTCGCAGTCTCGACTAACCGACATGTCGTTCTGGTCACCAGCCATACCACAAATTCAGCAGCTTCATCCTGTTGGACATGCTTTTCACGACTCACAATCCTCGACGAGGCAAGCTTTCAACATGGCGGATACCACACGACAGGCCTCGTATGCTGGAACTGATCTGCCTTCCCAACAAAGGTCCCGTGCAACGACGCATGGCAGAAATTCTGCGATGCCTTCAGCTGTGACGGTGAATCATCGGCATTATGGAGAACCGGCAGCCGCTTGGTATAACCCCTACTATCAACTACCAGTTCAATCTGGCGTTCAATTCCAACAGGTCCCATCAAGCGTGCATGGTGCTACTCGAAACAACACAGCTCAACAACAGCCGCTGCGCACTACGATGAACAATCGCACACCTTCGGCTAGATCAGGGCAGCTTCCTGACATAGATCGTCAATATCATGACAGATCATCCGAGTTATACTCCCCAAGACCGCAACGCCATCTCGCCACCGCACCAGTCATTAATATGGCGTCTCCGCAGTTCAACCGCCAGCATTTCGCCCATCACCCTCTCTCAGATCTAGATACGTACCTTCCACCAGGGCAGATCGACTGGTCATTCAGTGAGCAGTCTCAACATCATATGGAGCAAGAACGTCGCCGGACACAACTCCATAATCAGCAGCAGCAAGGTTTTCAACAACGTTCTTCCCCGCTAGGCTCATATGCGAGACCAAATACGGCTTTTCCACAGTTGAACACCATGCCGCTAGCACATGCTCACATGAGCCCTCATTTCTATACGCCGCCTGGATTGCAATCATCTGCCTCACAACATAGCCCAAGCACCAACATCTCCACTAGCAGTGTTACCGATTATTCTTCACCTGAAATCATTACAACAAACGTAGATTCCCGACAATATGCGCGTTCCCCTTCGGTGAACCTAGGAGTAGCAGAACCAAGACCGTACAGTAAACAGCCAGCTGTGGCTATCAACGTCACCTCGCTCAGCGCTCATCGCAAAAATAGCGACACCGCTAAGCAAGTCCCTACGAGTGGTATGCTCAAGACTCAGGCTGGAGCTATACCAGAGCGAAGACCAGATGCTGCACTGTACTTGTCTCGATCGAAAAGTGTGATCCGTCGTACAAGCGCCAGCGATCTCGTTGGCACAAGGCCTTCAGAAAGAACCAGAATCAATCAAAGCGTCCAAGGACCTCCCGCCTTGCCTACTACTCACACTCGACTTCCAACGCAGCACTTTCCAGCGTCCACTTCAGCTACTGTGTCTATCGACCTGACACGTGATTCTCCCACCAGCGGTGAATTTGACCATCCGGTCGAGGAACGCGTCGACATGTCACATGCTCCTCTGACAAGTGTGAAGTCCTCCGCTGTGCCGGCTACACAGGATTTGTCCAACCATGCCGGCTTGTTTGATACTCCCATCGACCTACGAGAGTCTCCTGATCATCAACCATCAAGCTCGCAATTGCCAACATACACAATGTTTCCCGGCCCACTCCTCAACGAATCACATCAGTCGCCACAGCAAGAATCGACGGATCTGTGTAGGACGCCGGTTCCTATAGTCGAGGTCCTAGAATCACAGACTAGCGCTACACCACCAAGTCTGGCTCAGGCTCCAAAACCTGCTCCACTATGTGCGACAACGCCTGTCCCGGAGCAACGAGCATCTGTGCAGACTGTCGCACAAGCCTACCAACCAGCAAACACGCCCTTGGTACCACCACCGCGGCCTCTCAACTATCCACCCCCGAATGGCGCGCGAGCTTGGCTTCCGAATCCCTACGCAACACCACAACCACGCAACCCACCACAGCGTGCCCATCGCAGAGTTAAGAACCAGCCTGCAACCACTATGCAGACCCAATCAAAGAAACGGCCCTACGAACCGGAAGAGCCTGCCGTACCCACCGCCAACGAGCTCATCGCACGGGCCGCGAAGCAGGCTCGAATGGAAGGCCAGCAACTGCGCGAGGAATGGGCCTTCCTCCCCACCAACGTCGAGCCCGAGTACCACTACGGCGCCACCGAAGCCGAGTGCCGGACGTGTGCGGCATCTGGGATCCCGGATCTCGAGCTGCGCGAAGCGCGGCATGCGCGATACTCATGCTAAGACAGGGCGGAAAGGAGAGAATAGGGAGGGCGAGAAGGAGCGGAGAGTCATTTGAATCGCGTCGGCAATCACGCATGCACCAACCTGACTCAGGAGAACAGCGATACCAATCTTTTTTCAAACTACACTTGGGTCTTTCGCACGTTTGGATTCCACCTTGCACGCACCATGCGATGCGCTTCAGGCGATAGTCAACACATGTTCAGATCATGACCAGGATCCACTGCAAAGCTGCCGACGAGGCTCCGAGCCGGCCGGGCACTGTTGCATGGTGGGGCCACAAGACGGGTGATCCAACCTGACGACGATCTTTGCTGAACGTCCACACTGAGCTCGGCGAGGCGAGGAGGGGACACACCCCTTTCGGGTCTTGATGTGCGGGTGCCCTGGGACAGGTAGACTATATGATTCTCAACGCATTTCTTTTTCTTCCTTCCGTGCTTCAGCACATGTATAGACTTTTACGGAGTTCATGCTACGTGATATGACGAACTTATCTTTCTCATTAGAGCTTCCGGATTTTGGTAGGACAGACGGTCATTGCGCGGAGAGAATCCATGCTGATACAGCTACTGCGAGACTGGAATGTAAATACGAGCACGCACGGAGGTGGAAATTGGGATGATGCAAACGCTTAGGTGAGTTTCGCGCTTCATTGATTCTGCTTGCTCATGCTAGTGCTGATGCGAGAAAACAGTCTTAAGATCGAGAGAGCCAGTAACGCCGACGCAATGCTGGAAATGGAAGCAAAATCCCTTCGTCGACGTCGTTATTCCACATGTCGTATTCCACAAATCTTCCCAGCGTCATTCGAGCGAAGCACGCCACTTTCCCACGCGCATAAAGACACAAGCGGTCAGCGTCGATAGAAAGCAGTGCACGACACTGGCGAAAAGTCAACTCATGTCGCTGATGACCCTTCATTTCTTCGCCTTCTTCTTGACAGGCTCGTCAACCTCCGCGGCCCGGTTGCTCATCTGCCGGCGCTTGTCCGCCGAGACGCCGTTCTTGAGCAGCTGGAAGAACTCGGTCTCGGTGATGGTGTCGAGCTGCTTCTCCTCGATCTCGTCGAGCTTCTTCTGGCCCGCGCGGACCCCGAGGACGATGTAGTCGGTCTCGTCGAGCTTCTTCGTGATGGTCGCGCCGTAGTGGATTGCGGCGGCCTGCACGAGTGTCAGTCAGGTTGTCATGCTAGCACACTTGCAATGTGTGACTGGATGGTGAAGATAGGTAGATCACGAACCTCGCACGTAGCACGATCCATCGACTCAAACGTGCCGGTGAACAGCAACGTCAACCCCTCGAGCGCGTCCGGCTTGCCGTCCGGAATCGACTTCTTGTCGTTGTTCTTCTTCGGAGCGGCCTTGGTCTTCTTCGCCGGTTTCGTCGGCGCTTCTTCCTCCTCGTCGATCATCATCTCGTCATCTTCCTCGTCCTCGACGACTTCCTTGGTCTTTTTGGCCTTGCTTTTCGAAGCCGTGTTAGTTCGCGGATCAGTACAAGAGTGATCCTGGATCATCGTGAAGACCTACGCCTTGCCTGTAGCTTTGGCACCAATGCTCATCTCCTTGACGACGGCCGAATCACCGAGCGCGGCGGCGGCGTCATCAGCTTCCGCGCGGGAACTGTGCACCGTCGCCAACGCCTCGACGCCCTTCTTGTTCTTGTACACGACGACGAAGACTTGCGACGCCATGGTTGTGGATCGTGCTTGATGAGGATCCCGAATCACAAGCAGCTGGTTGACTGAAAGGGGCTTCTGGAGAACAGATGCCTGTTGAAAAGTTGGGGAAAGTGTGAAAGAGCGATGGTGTTGTCACAGAACTCGCAAGCAAACAGCGTGGAATATATAAATTGTCGCCAGTTGATGTTCGAAACAGGCAGGAAGCGGCGGCATGCGGTCTAGCGTCAGGCAGCCGGCCGGTCCATGTCTGCGCCCCAACAGGGTTGTTTGCCACTTCAAGGCGCAGAGGCTGGGCGGTGACTTCACTTGACTTGCGATTGAGAGATCACATAGAGTGAACTGTTGTCGTAGTGTGGTACCCGAGTCAACAGGCTTACCCGAAGAGATGAAACATAACTTCTAGGTCAAGATCTGATTCTTGAGTCGGCATTCGGTGTGAACCTTCATATTTGCGCCCCTGAGATCCAGAAAGCATGGTCGCCAAAGAAAGCATATTACAATTAAAGTAGACTACCTACGGCTGGTGTACCATCACTGCCTCTCCCAGACTCACAACTCCTTCCGTTTTACATTCCTGTTCTCAGCCAGAACCCGGTCAACGTCTAGCGTGCGCTTGGCCTCCATACTCCTGCGAATATCCATGCTGCGTCTGGCGTCCATGCTGTGGCGCGGATCCATCAGCTTCTCAGGCTTCTTGGGCGGCGCGCTACCATCTTGAGGGGCCTCCGCGAGCATGTCAAGGTCCACGGTCACCGCAAGCTCACGATCCGTGTGCTTTCGCTGCACGTCGCGGAGGGCCTGTTCCGTGATGTTCTGGCGGAAGATTCGCTCGAGAACATCCTTCTTTCGGGTGCGGTGGTCGCCAATGCTGATGATGACACCCGCCATGATGTTGCAGGTTATAGAACACGCGAGGATGGTGGCCGTTAATGCCTGAGGACGGACTCTGTAATCGATGGACCAGGTACAGCTGCCGAGGGCGACCTGGAACATGCTGTGGCAATCCAACAACACGACAACCGCAACCAGAAGGCGTAGGGGAAACGCATGATGCGTTGGAGTCTCGTGGGGCCGGTAGAAAGTATGTGCTTTGTTGAATTTGGCCTGGTGATATTGTAGACGTTTTTGTTGTCGAATGGACAAGACAGAATACTCCGCCGTCTCCGCCTTGTCGATCGCATCCTCCATCTCGCCAGGGTCCACTCGTCTGCCAGGCAGATCGTTGTGATCCACAAGCCCAGGCAGCGCTTGCTCATTTCGCAACCGCCATGTCAAATGATGGTAGTGGGCGATGAAGCACATATGATAAGTATCCACAGCTCGGAATGGCGCCAGCCCGTCGCCCATCAAGGCAAAAAGTGCGACTAACACATTGTCGATGATGTTGATGACATAGTTCTGTTTGTTGCCGACGTAGATCCAGCCGATCAGGCCAAACACCCAGGCCGCACCGAACAACGTTACACATGTTGCGTAGATGAACACGAAAAGGCCGAGGGGTTTGCTGATGTACTGCCGAAAACCTTTCCAGCTACGCTTGAACCCTTCTTTGCGCGAATGTAGCAGATGCCGGACGTGGTCATTCAATTCCTCAACCTCCTCGTCGGTCCAGCCGTCCAGACTCACACCGTGGGGAAGCACAGCGAAACGGCTATCGCTCAGCTGTGAAGAGACGGATTTTGTGCGGCGTGGTACTTGCATCTCAATGTCGCCACTCTCGCCATCCTTCTTGTCTTGAGCGATAGTCGAAAGCCTCTGAGTAAGTGGGCGTTGGCTGGCGCGCGTTCCTGCTCGTGCACGGAGACCCTTGGAATCACCGGTGGTCGGTCGTCTTGAAGAAATATCGTATGTGGGTCTTCGGTTTAACAGACTTCCAAGGTCTGGGACGAAGAGAGAGTTTTGTAGGTTAGTAAGGGTGCCAATTGTCCTAACTTCCGGGTCTGCAGCGTGTTAGCGATGAGTATACAACGATCACAGATATGTATTACCTATCAGATCAAGGAAATCGACAACATCGGAATCATAGTTGCCTTCGCCTTGACCATACTGACTGCCAGAGTCTCGTGATGCTGCAGTGTTCCCTCTGCTGCGACCAACGCCACGGCTCTTCTGCGCAGCATGACCAGCGCTATGCATGACATTAGAAGCACCTGGCGTAGCGAGTCCGGAACCATCGAAGCGTGGGAATTCTTCATTTACGCTACCGACGGTGGACAGAGGCGTTTCCTGAGGTTCTGGATATCCGGGATGTAGAGTCGATTGATGTCGGTTGGACGATACACCTTCTGTGATGGTCTGCATCACGGAGTCGCCTGTTCGTTGCCGCGAAAGATCTAGAGCAGGTGGCGCGAGACCTCCCTCGCCATAACGCTGCGGCGCGGACATACTCCTACGACGTCCGCTGTTATCGAACTCATCATCCTCGTCGTGAAGTGGAGTGGGTGGGTTCTGGGCACTGGTCGGTCGTGACGCGGTGGTCTCCGGGGCATATGATGGTAATCTACGAATCCGGATGTTTGATGGCATGCGCATGTTCTCGACGGAACCCATGTACGAAGGCCGCGGTCTTCCACCCGGGTTAGGTGGAAGAGGCGCGTTCAGCCGATCTTGCGTGACGGCATTGTTATCCCGCCTCCGTGGAGAGTTGGAGCTGAAGTTGAAATAGTCGGCCATGACTAGCCGTCGTGCGCGTTAAACCACCACGCAATTGCGTATATGCGCGGCAGATGTTCAGCAAACAGCCGAAACGAGTCTTTGATCAAGACCCTCGGTCCTAAATCTAGACAGAGCCTTTTGGTCGAGGTGAAAGAGAATCCTGGTGGAGCGCGTGGTGGGAACAGGCAAAACCGGGACAACCGGGAGTTCTCGTAAGCAGCACGTATGCCGCGCTTCCAGCGCCGTTCTGTCTCAGCCAGCAGCCCACCAATGCATGCGAGGAATGGCTGGTAAATATGCTGATGTGGTGAACGGATAGGGCACACCGCAGGATGAAAGGTGGTGATAATGGCGAGAGAAGAGAAGGAAGTCTCAGAGGCGAAACGAGGCGGTTGGCCCAGCTGCTGCTGCGGATGTTTGGCGAGAGTCTAAAAAAGATCGATAGCGGCCTGTGCGGGCGATCAGTCCACGTCAAGGGCAGACGCGGATGCTGATTGTTCAGCTCGGCCTGACCTCAAGAATCTGCTTGTATAAAGACTTCGGACGTTCCTTCTATCATCGCTGGACTGCTGGACTATTCGTCTGATGAGACCAGCGAGGGCAGCGGATGTGCTGCAGCAGACATGTAGCTGACCAGGGTGCTGACAATCCTCACAGCAAACCCGACGTCACACGCAGACGTTGAGCAATACTGGCTTTAGCGCCCAATCCGCCCCTTTGTGGTGATTAGATGTCCGACACCGTGCACACTCGACAACCATAGCAATAATATCGAGAGGACTATCGCTCGTCAGGACACATCGATCTCAGCTGAGGCGTCAAGATCTCTCCAAGTTACGCGAGATCTAGATAGATCATCGGCCTGACGAGGCTGCATGACGAGCTTGACACTTCAACACCGAGAGGTTGAGGTGTCTTGTTATCTTATGCTGAGGTAGCGGTACAAACACATGAGCACAATCTAGATATACATACCATACCTTTTCTATAGAGTATGGATCAAGTAAAGATAGCGACCCTCTATCCAGTTCATGCCGCCAACACGCGCCGAATCTCCTGTTCCAAGGTATCGCTTCCACTTCTCCCATCTTGGGCCGGGGTTCGAAACATTCTTCCCTGCACCATCCCTGAACATGAAGTCTTCGGTCGGTCATGGCCCATCACCAAGCACAAAAAACCATTCATCATATTCATACGCTAGGCAAGGACTGAAGAGAATTGCAAGATTGTCATAGTGATGAGATGTCTACCGCTTTATTGCAGTATACATACAGTACGCGCTCCCGACACGCGTGGCCCACGCCTCACTACCCCACTTGCATCATCCTGCTTCAACTCCTGCCCGCCATTTACCACGTGCAACAGACCCCAACTGCTTCCAGTGGCGTCTGACGTTCCATCTATTGTGTTCACTACCACAGTATAGAATTGACTCAGAATACCAGCTGTGTCTTTTTGATCGATTGGTCGGGAACAGCATTGGACTTAGATAATTACACGCGAACGTTCTGAACCTCACAATCCGCGCAACATTATCATCATGGCTCACATCCACACCCCCATACCCAACCTCAAGCTGAACGATGGCAACAGCATCCCCATGGTATGATCTCCTCTCCCACTGTATACCCGCCACCCACTAATTAATCCCTCCAGCTGGGCTACGGCACCGGCACCGCATGGTACAAGTCCGGCGACGAATCCAAGCTGGACCAAGCCTGCATCGACGCGACCAAGCTGGCCATCAGCCTGGACTACCACCACCTGGACGGCGCGGAAGTCTACAAGACGGAGACGGAGCTGGGGGCCGCGATCAAGGCGTCGGGCGTGTCGCGCGACAAGCTCTTCGTCACGACCAAGGTGCTGCCCAACATCGCCGACATCCCCGCCGCGCTGGCCGCCAGCCTGAAGAAGCTGCAGCTGAGCTACGTCGACCTGTACCTGATCCACGCGCCGTTCTTCGCCGAGACGAAAGCCGAGCATCAGGCGGCGTGGAAGCAGATGGAGGCCGTCAAGGCCCAGGGCCTGGCCAAGTCGATCGGGGTCTCGAACTACCTGCCCGAGCAGCTGGGCTGGCTGCTCGAGGACTGCACGACCCCGCCCGCCATCAACCAGATCGAGTTCCACCCGTACCTGCAGCACCCGGAGCTGCTGGCGCTGCACCGCGCCAAGGGCATCGCGACGGCCGCCTACGGGCCGCTGACGGCGGTGACCAAGGGGGCCGGCGGGCCGGCGGACGACGTGCTCGCGCGCCTGGCCAAGAAGTACGCCGTGTCGCCCGGCGAGATCAGCCTGCGGTGGTGCATCGACCAGGACATCGTGGCCATCACGACGTCGAGCAAGGAGCAGCGGCTGAGCGATTACCTGCGCGCCATGACGTTCAAGCTGACGCCGGTGGAGATCAAGACCATCAACGAGGCGGGCGCGAACCACCACGTACGTGGGTTCTGGAATCACAAGTATGCCGCGGATGATCGGCGGTGAGATTGGGGCTGGAGTGGCATGGGAAGGGTGTTGAGTCATTCGACGTGGAGATGGATCGCTGGTAGGGTTCACTATGTATTATCTACAGCAAGTGGAATAATCTCCAAAAATTGATTCAAAAGGTCGCTCAGAAGGAAAGCATGAAAGCAGAGGAAGGGTCAAGAATATATGATCCTTCAGGACCACTGCACGATGAAGACACCCCTCGAAACGCAAGCTGAAAAATGCAAAACGCCAGAGTTATGGACTTCTAGGTCCTTCGCTCCTTCTTCCCATATGCACCGTAGTAGTTATCGCTCACACGCAGGAACATGCACTAGATCCGAGTCTCCGTCACTAACGATACGCGCCGTCGGAGCCATTCATGCTGGGTAGACTAAACCCGAATGTTGGCACCGCCGGAGGCGTGGCGACCGCCACAGGCTCAGGTCGATGGTAGCCGTATGCTTCCATGTGTGGAGGAGCGCCGTTCGGAGGAGCGCCTGCATGCCCGCCGAAACCGCCCGACTCACGATCACGGTCGTGGTGGCGGTGCTCGTATTTGCCCTTGTGCTTGTTGTCCTTGAGCCGCTTGGCTGACGATGGTGGGCCGGTATCCGGAAGCACACGCTTGCTCATGGCCTTCGAGGACACGCCTGCGCCGATCTCGATGTCTGGCTCTTCAATGACCATGCCACCTTCTGGAGCCTTACCGCCCGTGCCACCGTATTCAGCGGTCAGAAGCCACTTGACGTCTGCATCGGTGAGTTTGTGAATCGGGATGGTGCTTTCTCCCCTCTGGTAGTCGCAGCACTCGCGTGGTCCGAAGCCCACTCCCCATTTCGTCTGGCGAGCAAGTGACATTGCCTCGCGGTCGTTGCGATTCTGCAATTCTTCCATTCCGGCTCGAGCGGCAAGTGCATATGCACGTGTCGTCATCTTCACAAACGCGTGACGCTTCTGCTGGTTTGCAATGCATGTTTGCACGCGACCGAACCGCTCAAACAGCTGGTGGATCTCTGATTGGGTTCCATTTGCACCGCCGACGAACAGTGTGCGTGAAAGTACTTTGATGTGGTCTGGTGGAAGGCTGTAGTCATATTCGATGATCTTAGGCTGGACATTAGGACCAAGGCCGGGACTGTTGCGCATGCCCATGGGCGAACGTTGTCTGTAGCGTGATCGCCCGCCGTCTGCGTTACCACGCATATCATGCTCATCGTTGCCTTGCCGGATTTGTTCGTATGATCCGTAGACGGGACTGCCACGACCTCGACCTCGATTATCGGGACTTTTGCTGCGTTCTCGATTCCCATATCTGTCATATCCTCCACGATCGGCCGAGTCGACTGGGTGTGATGATGGTGCGTCACGGTCAAATGCCTGCAGAATTGGGCCCCACTGTTCCATGGGCAGGCCTTGCTTTTGCAGATCCTGAAGTAGGTTCAAAGCCTTCACCAGTTTTTCCGGATCATTGATGATGTTCTGGGGCAAAATACCTCGCAGAGGACCTAACAAATCAGCTGCTGGGGCAGGTTGAGGAGGCGGCGGAGGTGCTGCAGCATATGCTTGAGGAACCGAAGGTGGCGGCTGAGGCGGGTACCCATTGAATTGCTGCATAGCTTGCGGAGGATATCCTGGGTACTGCATTGGTGGTGGCATTGATGGTGGCATCGGTGCAGCAGGGTACGCCTGAGGTTGTGACTGAGGTTGAGGTGGTGGCATGGTCGCTTGAAAGCCATTCTGCTGGCTAAAGAGTGCAGCCAGCTCAGGCGGAAGTTGATGCATTGGCGGAGGTGCTGCCACTGGTGCTGGTGTTGATACCGCTGGCTTCGGGGCGGCATTGGCGAGGGCGGCTAAGATGCTGTTCACGTCGCTTGGTGGAGCAGAGGCTTGAGGCACAGATTGTGGTGCTGGAGCATGTTGAGGTTGGGGTGCCAGCGATGTGGAGGATCTGCTATGCCCATTCTGCTCACCTGTCAAGGCTATCAAACCCTGCTCGCGCAACGACTCAGGTGGGTACCCGACGGGCGTATACACAGGCCGACTTGGAACAGGTGCTGTGAACTTCCCAGCAGATTGCGGCTTTACAGGGGAGTGGGCGCCATTTGCAGTCGCAGACTGATCATTTAGCCGTGCTCTGAACTCCGCGAGCAGCTTCATCGGGAACGTGCTACCCTTCTCCCAAATTCCTATGACGTTCTCAAGCTTTGGTTTCTGCTCGGACGGAAGACCTTTAACGATGTCGTCGAAAAGGGCAGGCATGAGCTCGGTCACGCGCTTCACGCCAGCGGAATACGTCCCTGGCTCTCCACGGCCATCAAAATTGAGCTGCTGTCCGGCTTGCTTTGCCTTATCGATCCATTGTCTTACGACACTGTCAATCACGTACAATGCGCCGAGCTTGTGGGTGACAGGGGCTTTCTTCAGCGCGCGATATAGGGATTGGACAATGCTAGATTCGGTCTACCAAAGGAGCGTTAGTCAAGAACTTGCGTCCGTACATGTCCTGGTGCTTGATTGTGCGCTTACCTGGACGTTGTTGATGCACAGCTGGGTGATGTAGTTGATCTTCCCTTTACTCGCGCCCGGTGGCTTCAACTGATTGAGCGATGCCAACTGCGCGTCTAGGTCGGGGAGAATGTTGGCCGCCATGTTGTCGGATGACCGTCTACTCTGGCGACTCCTGATGGACTACTGTTTCTATCGATGGGTAAGGCTCCTCTACTTCACATATATGCCCACCACGACTATGCGAGGAAAGTCTTATGGAGAACTTTATGCAACGACTGATCGAGTGCGTAGAATGCTACCAGTGGCGAAGTTTCAACCTAGATCACAGGCAGATGAGGACCTATGATGGAGCAGATGATAGTAGCTCTTTGCAAGAACAGTTGCCTGCCTTTTACTGCTAGTCCAGAGGTGGTACCAGTACTGAGGTTCCAGTGATTATAGTTGGTGATGGGATTATAAGTCTACCTTGACGTGTTGGGTGAGTTTTGATGATCACAAGCAGTCTTACGACAGACAGAGCAAGTGCGTATTATGCGCAAGCGAGCAGTTTTCTTGCAAGGCCTGCACGATCAGAACGCAGCTACCAGGTTATCACGAGCGTGCCTAGGACGTCGATGTGCGAATGAGGCAGACTCAGGAACCTGATGTCTTCCTGATGGATTATGGTGTAAAGTGATTGTACTTGGAAGTCCTGTCGCAAGCGCACTAATGTGGGTATACTCGAAAAAGGTCCTCTTGTACTCTTCTTCGCGCAGCACCAAAACGGATCGTCGGTCGGCTCGAAGCAGATCGAGTGGTCGTGTTGAAGGCAGGAGGGATGCTCTATCGAGAAGGTCGTGGTCGGGAGATGGTCGATGAAAATGGAATGATGGTGGGTGGAAGGGGAGAAACACAGGGAGATGACCAGAAATTGATGGGTGAAGGTGGCTGGTGCACGTGCAAGCATCGCCCAGTCCGGCTAGAGTAATAATGTGTACGGCAAGCAACCGCCGAGCCGAGATTCAGCCGCAACAAAGAATTCACCGGCAGAGATCGGAGCACCCAGCGATGCGCAAGAGAATGGGGGTGCTGAGAGTTGACGATTACGACACCTTGAGGGCAGAAGGCATGCGCAGGTGTGACAGGTTCACCGCGGGATTGCATGTGATACCCTAGATGGTCCGATTTCTGCGGAGAGAGTGGAGGGAGACGAGTTCACGACGTGCACGGTATACCAGAGTATGCCGTTGGACCACAACCATTGTTATAGGCACCGTATGTTGAGGCGCGTATCGAACGGTATTGCGCCTACCTATACTTGCAGGCGATGCTGCTGTATGCGTTGAATAGATGTGTAAAGTAGTACTGTAGTAGACGGAGAATTGCTCCATGCACATACTATTATTGCTTCCCCTTCCGGAGCCACTCAACCAACGTCTCACGCGTCTGTGCTCCACCTTCCGATAGCTTTGTTCGGCGGTGCTTTTTCGGAAATCTTACGCTTCTGGCATCTCACCAACACCTCGATTCATCACCTCCATCCTCCTCTCTATTATTCATCAGACCAGTAGCGCTGCTGTCCGACGCACCTCTCCCTCCATATCATCCTTGCTCGCCCATCCGCCGCCATGGCTCTTCACAACGTCTCCCGCACTGCCCTCCGCCGTGCAATGGCACAGCCTTCCACCAACAGCTGGACTCAAAGGACGGCCTTCAACGTGTCGCGCACCTACGCTACCCCCAGCAAGAGCGCAGTAAGTTCTATCGATCCACCGAGCATATGCGTGCCACACGCATCGGCGCACCCTAAGGCAAAGGCTGACAGAATGCCCTCTCCAGTCCCTAAAAGAGACCTTCGCCGCATCACTTCCCGAGAAGATCGACCAGATCAAGAAGCTGCGCAAGGACTACGGCAACAAGGTCGTCGGCGAGGTCACGCTTGACCAAGTATACGGAGGTGCCCGTGGCATCAAGTCATTGGTGTGGGAAGGTTCCGTTCTCGACTCGGAGGAGGGTATCCGATTCCGCGGCAAGACCATCCCAGAATGCCAGGAGCTTCTTCCCAAAGCCCCCGGTGGCTCGGAGCCTCTCCCAGAAGGTCTCTTCTGGCTCCTCCTCACCGGCGAGGTCCCCTCTGAACAGCAGGTCCGCGACCTTTCCGCTGAGTGGGCTGCTCGCTCCGATGTGCCATCCTTCATCACCGAGCTGATCGACCGCTGCCCATCCGACCTCCACCCCATGGCGCAGTTCTCCCTCGCCGTGACTGCTCTCGAGCACGAGTCTGCCTTCTCCAAGGCCTACGCAAAGGGCATGAAGAAGGCCGAGTACTGGGAGCACACCTTCGAGGACAGCATGGACCTCATTGCCAAGCTGCCCACCATCGCAGCCCGTATCTACCGCAACGTCTTCAAGGATGGCAAGGTCCCAGCTGTGCAAAAGGACAAGGATTACGGTTACAACTTGGCCAACCAGCTTGGCTTTGCAGACAACTCGGACTTTGTCGAGCTCATGCGCCTCTACTTGACCATCCACTCCGACCACGAGGGTGGTAACGTCTCTGCCCACACCACACACTTGGTCGGCTCTGCGCTTTCCTCCCCCATGTTGTCCCTTGCCGCTGGCTTGAACGGTCTCGCTGGTCCTCTCCACGGTCTTGCCAACCAGGAGGTGCTCAACTGGCTCCAGGAGATGAAGAAGGTGGTTGGCTCAGATCTGTCTGATGAGAACATCACCAAGTACCTCTGGGACACCCTCAAGTCCGGCCGTGTCGTACCAGGTTACGGCCACGCTGTGCTCCGCAAGACTGACCCACGTTACGTGTCCCAGCGCGAGTTTGCGCTCAAGCATCTCGGAGACGACCCCATGTTCAAGCTTGTGTCACAAGTCTACAAGATCGCCCCTGGTGTCCTCACCGAGCACGGCAAGACCAAGAACCCTTACCCCAACGTTGACGCTCACTCCGGTGTGCTTCTCCAGTACTACGGCCTGACCGAGCAAAACTTCTACACCGTCCTGTTCGGTGTGAGCCGTGCCATTGGTGTCCTGCCACAACTCATCATCGACCGTGCTGTCGGTGCACCAATCGAGCGTCCCAAGTCTTTCAGCACTGAGGCATGGGCCAAGCTTGTCGGCGCCAAGTTGTAAATTAACCAAGCAAGAGAACCGTGTGGTATACACAGGTAGTGTGCGTCTTGCTCCAGCTACGGCAGAGACAGACAAGGTGCGAGCGAGAAACATATCGATAAACTTCCCGTCATGGCAAGTTGACACCAGCTGAAGATCTGTACCTACGGACGGTTTTGCCGTCCCTGTCTACGATGCGAGGTTATGTACCCAGCAGTGAATGCAAAGCGATACACAAACTAGAGCGGAGAGGAGCAGGCGGTTTGGGAAACGAGCATAACTTTCTCCTTTGTTTTTCAAATGCAACTATTTAAATTTGTAACAACACTTGACGATCTCAGCACCATTATCCTTACTGCCTGCTGTCCAATCCGCTGTTGAAACCTAGATATTGTAAGGTAACTCAGCCTCCTCTGTGATCGCTGCTCCTCTAGAGAGACTCGGAATTGCAATGGAACGATCATGCAGCGTACGCTTCAACCTGCCAGCATCCTACATGAACGTACGAACGCCGCGTCTCACAGCTTCGGGGTCCGGCATCTTTCTATAACTTAGGTCTCCACCTTACTTAACTTAGCACATCCTCCATCAAGCAACGAGAGCTGTCATAGACCATCCCGTTCAAACTCCCCGTCGTCTTTTCCATTCCCTCCTCCTACATTGGAGCAGACGCCGGGAAACCAAGAAAGGACATCCCGAGGTGCATATGCGCATTTTCCATGGACCATGGCTGTTCTCGATCGCCCGGAGCTGGTGGGATTGCCGATCTTGCGAATTGGACAACCAGAAGGAATCGGTCCTGTTTCGGTTAAGGTGGACGGGTTTTTGGGACTTGCGATGCGCTGGAAGGAGATGGTGAGGTGGGATCTTTGGGAACCTGTGTTATGTAGGAAGGTAATTTATGGGACACGCTGCTGCATACATCAAGGTCGAAGAGCATGGTATGTAGGTACCTTATGAATTGGTAAGGTACCTATGGGGATGTACTACCACGTCTGTACAGTCTATGAATGAGCCTCATTGCTGCGTCAATGCCTACACCTCCCCTGCCGTTGCAATGATGTCCTCAAGAATACATCGTCGAGAAGATCTACGAACATTCAAGGCATCTGACATACAACATGTAACAAGCTTGCAGAGACATCCGAGACTCCGGTCGATAACTATGCATCTCTCTCTGCGATCCGCAACTCTGACTTCCTGAGAATGTGCATGTCGATCGGAGTCTCGGATAGAGCTCTTCTTCAAACATGACCATATGTACAATACATTCACAGGCGAGAAGTCAGCCGGCAACGATAATGCATTCAGCAACGTCTCCTACATAGAGGCACTGTGGACTTCCCCTGGACCTCTATGTATCGTCTCTTGGCGCCGCCCTGCCAGTCTGCTTACAGTACCCTTGGGACGTTGAATCGTGGATGACCTCAACGGTCAACACGTTCCTTATTGCTTCCAGCGCTGCACCATGTTATTTATATCCTGGTTTGGGCATTGGAGCCGCTGGGAAATGCGGCTGATGATTTCTTTCCGCCATGATTAGAGGGAATGATGAGCGGCTGAGAATCAGGGTGAGAGTCAGGGACCGTGGGATGATAAAAAACGTACGGTCCTGACGAGAGGCTTGGGAGGGCTTGGGATGATTACAGTGACAGTCACCGTATGGTCAGATAGCAGATATCACTACCGTGTCACGGCATTCATTTCTGAGGAGAATGCTTGACCTTCTGTGCCTGTAGCCCGATTCATATGTGATCTATCCAAGAATGAATTCGAATAACATGATAGAAAGAATGATTGTTTGAGCTGGTAGAGCAGCCGGGAGCAGCACCTCGGCGTATGAGCCCATCCCCCGTTGTCTGGAGCTGACTTGGCCGCCGATCGGGTATCCGCAAGCCGCCTAGCTCTCGCCCATCCCAACCACATTTGTGACCTCCCTATCGTATCGCTCTCCATCATACTAATAAGTCGTCCACGAAATACTTTCGCTTCTCTTACTCTCCACTCTCATCCCACAACAGCACCCTCCGTGCCCATCCACCTCACACTCCGGCAAAGAAGCCACCGTCTCGCCTTGGTCCGGCCCCCCCGTCCTACCACACCCACCTCAGCGATGTCCGCAATCGTCGGCGATGGAAAGCCCAAGAAGCTGGAGAAGCCACCGGTCAAGTTCTCCAACTTGCTGCTCGGCGCCGGCTTGAACATGTTCGAGGTCACCACGCTCGGCCAGCCGCTGGAGGTCATGAAGACGACCATGGCTGCCAATCGCGGAGATGGCATGGCCGGTGCGGTCGCGCGCGTCTGGAGCCGTGGTGGTATCTTTGGCTGTAAGTTTCGACGACCCTCTCACGCGCTTCTCCGGCGCATAAGCGACACCTGCTGATGTGTGTGTCGCGGATTAGTCTACCAGGGTCTGATCCCCTGGGCCTGGATCGAAGCCTCCACCAAGGGTGCGGTGCTGCTCTTCGTCGCCTCCGAGGCCGAGTACTACGTGCGCGCCGCGGGCGGCAGCGACTTCGTCTCCGGCATCAGCGGTGGCATGGCCGGTGGTCTGGCACAGGCCTATGCCACCATGGGCTTCTGCACGTGCATGAAGACGGTGGAAATGACCAAGCACCGTGCGGCGGCGTCGGGTCAGAAGGTCCCCGGTACCATGGCGACGTTCATGGATATCTACCGACGTGAGGGTATCGCGGGTATCAACAAGGGTGTCAACGCTGTCGCTGTCCGCCAGGTCACGAACTGGGGAAGCAGATTCGGTTTGAGCCGTGTTGCGTAAGTTCGCACAGATTATTGTCTATCTAGCGAACTAAAGCTAATCTGGTCTCAAACAGTGAGGACAGCATTCGTTCCTTCACCGGCAAGGGCGAAAAGGACAAGCTTGCCGTCGGCGAGAAGATCCTCGCATCGGGTATTGGCGGTGGTCTCAGCGCCTGGAACCAGCCCATCGAGGTCATCCGTGTGGAGATGCAGTCGAAGAAGGAGGACCCGAACCGCCCCAAGAAGATGACGGTCGGCAACACCTTCCGCTACATCTACGGCCAGAACGGCTTCAAGGGTCTCTACCGTGGTGTCGCCCCGCGTATCGGCCTGGGCGTGTGGCAGACCGTGTGCATGGTCGCGCTCGGCGACGTGGCCAAGGAGATGGTCGAGGCGGCGACGGGCGAGAAGGTGACTGCGAAGCATTAGCGACGGTGCTGGGGAGTTTTTGCAAGGCAACACACGGAGCACAAGATGTGGGGAGCATTGTCATGAAACATGCCGCTTCCAAGGGCGATGGATGGCTTGGATCCAACAGCGCAAATATGCGTATCTTCTCCGCTATGCATTTCTACAGATGTCTACATATTGAGCCCACCAAGGTCACTTGTGTGTGTTGGGGAAGACGATAGATAACCCAAGGGTAGGTTGTGTAGCTGCTAGTCTTTCATCTATCACCGAAGGCTCTATTCCCGGCCCATCAGTAGCTATCGCAGCACAGTGCTCCTGTCGAGAAGATCGGAATGCCACGTTCTAGCCGATCTCAAGCCACCGACGACAAGACGCGCGCACCACGATCCCTTCAGCCATTGATAGCGTTAACACCGCAAAATCCGAACAATCCCCGGGCAGCAGCAAGACCGCGTATACATCAGAAGCCATGCAACACGACGTCCACGACATGCAGACTGACCAGGTCCGTAGACGAGCGCAAAGTCCGATCATAAAGGCCGGACGCAAGCGAGAGTATATAAGCTACCTATCATCGAGAGCTCGTGCAAGACGTCGGGGCCATGCACCACTTCGCTTGATCAGACTTGTGCTCCATCGCCCATCGCCTCCATCCAGCTGCGCCCCAAGGACGACCAGTGAAGATGCCCGCCCAGCCACTCTGGCCCTCGTTCACGCCTACCTACCACCATGAGCAATACCCGTCCATCGACCCGTCCACGCCCGCTCTCGACTGCTCGGGGAAATACATCTTCATCACAGGCGGCGGCCGCGGCATTGGACGTGCGATCGCCCTCGCGTTCGCCCGCGCACATGCCACCGGCATCACGCTGCTGGGACGCACGCAGGCGACTCTCGACGAGACCGCGGAGCTCATCAAGACGGCCAGCGATGGCAAGACCGAGACCTTCGTCGCTATCGCCGACATCATGATGCAGCCGCAGGTGATGAGCGCGATGGAGTCGGCGATTGCGCATTTCGACGGACACGTTCCGGACGTCCTGGTCAACAATGCCGGAGGGCTGCATGGCGTCGGGTCTATCATGGATGTCGACATTGACGGTTTCTGGCGCGCCTACGAGCTGAACGTCAAGGGCCCGCTCATCGTCACGCAGAGCTTCCTGCGCGCGAACCAGAAGCACTCACCGCAGGCCGCGCGCACCATCATCAACGTCTCGTCGGGCGGCGCGCATATTCCATTCGCCCAGAGCATGGCGGCGTACTCGACGTCGAAGCTGGCGCTGGCCAAGGCGCTGGAGTATGTGCATCATGAGAACCCGTCGTGGAAGGTGTTCAACATCCAGCCAGGTCGCGTGGCGACGGATCTGGCCAAGCAGCATGCAGGTGGCAAGGCGCCCAACTCGCCGGATGCAGCAGAACTGCCGGCGGGGTTCTGCGTGTGGCTGGCTACGAACTCGGAGGCTAGGTCGCTCAACGGACGGTTTCTATGGGCCAACTGGGATGTGGATGAGCTGCTCGGCATGAAGGAGGATATCGAGGCACGGGATCTGCTGACGTTGACCTCCAAGGGGTGGGCGGGAGATGCGACCGTGGAGGAGCTGAAGAAGAGGGCTCAGGGGCTGTATGGCGATGACAAGAAGTAGGTGGTGTAGAAACCGTAGACCCGAAGGAAATGAAGCTAAAGACAGTGATAGCCACGGCCGCTATCAATCTGCCAGATCTGTAGGACAAGTTCAGTGGTATTCAAGGAGAAATAAATTGCCCTGCCAGCCAGTCCTTGCTCCTCAGCGTGTGTCCAGGAGATGTTGGAAGAATGTCATCCCGCGAACAACCTTCCATTATGGGCGGGTTCATCTTAGAATGTGACATTTCAAAATATCTTTAAGCCTAAGGTAGTTACCTATAGATATATTGAAGCACTGAGAACTTTACCGAGCAGAGCTAGGGCAAGCTTCCGGTCAACCGACAGCAAGGGTCTCTCCCGCTTCGGCATATGATTATGCCATCATCGCAGATCACGAAAGAGGCAAACCACTGTACATGTTTGCATTCTTCAAGCAGATATTATTCCGTCCACTTCTTTGCTGTCTTTAATACCCTACAATTGCCTTCCACTCCTTCCACAATCGAACGTTCATGCTCCGCAACAGCGCGCGGCCCCAAGCATTGCCCGCTCGACTCGCACAAATGGCCAATCATCTCAGCAACGGGCACCACCCTCCCGGGTCGTCCCAAACATTCAGCATTCGCGATCTCCCCAAAACCAACAACTTCACCCAGAAGCTGCCTGCCGATGCAGCATACCCGACGCCTGCATCGTCACACACCGCCGAGCGCACCAAGCTGGGCCCGCGCATGGTCCGCAATGCAGCGTACACATTCGTCCGGCCCGAGCAGATCGAGAAGCCGGAATTGCTGGGGGTGTCGAAGGCGGCGTTGAGGGATTTGGCGATCGATCCCGAGTCGGTCAGGGACGACGATTTCGTGGAGACGGTGGCTGGGAATAGGATCATTACATCAGAGGAAGGACAGGAGCCTGCAGAACAGAGCATATATCCGTGGGCGCAGTGCTATGGAGGGTATCAGTTCGGGCAATGGGCTGGTCAGCTGGGTGATGGGAGAGCTATCTCACTATTCGAGACCACAAATCCCGCCACCGACGTGAGGTACGAAGTGCAGCTGAAAGGAGCTGGTAAGACACCATACTCGAGGTTCGCAGATGGCAAAGCAGTGCTACGAAGCAGCATCCGAGAATACGTGGTGAGTGAGGCGCTCAATGCGTTGAAGATCCCGACCACTCGGGCCCTGAGTTTGACGTTGGCACCTGAATCGCGGGTTCGGAGAGAAATGACCGAGCCGGGAGCTGTCGTTGCGAGATTTGCACAGACGTGGCTGAGGATAGGCACATTCGACCTGGCAAGATCACGAGGCGATCGAGTGTTGATCAGGAAGCTTGCCAACTATGTTGCTGAAGAGGTATATCCTGGCTGGGAATCGCTTCCGGGCAAGCTAGCATCGAGTGAGGAGCAGGACACCCTCGAGCCTGTACGTGGTGTTGGAAAGGATGAGATTCAGGGATCTGCCGAAATGGAAGAAAACCGCTTCACACGATTGTACCGCGAGATCGTAAGGCGCAATGCAAAGATGGTGGCGCACTGGCAGGCCTATGCTTTCACAAATGGAGTGCTGAACACCGACAACACATCAGTCCTAGGATTGTCGATTGACTTCGGGCCTTTTGCTTTCTTGGACAACTTTGACCCGAACTACACCCCGAACCATGATGATCACATGCTGCGCTACTCGTACAAGAACCAGCCATCCATCATCTGGTGGAACATGGTTCGACTTGGCGAGAGTCTTGGAGAGTTGATTGGTGCTGGATCACGTTGCGACGAGAAGGAGTTCGTTGAAGATGGGGTGAGCAAGGACTTCGTCGACGACTTGGTCAAGCGCGCGGAAACGCTCATCCAGCAGGTCGGAGAGGAGTACAAAACCGTCTTCTTGGCAGAATACAAACGTCTGATGACCGCACGACTGGGTCTCAAGACTTGCAAACCCTCCGACTTCTCTGAACTCTACTCTGAACTGCTTGACACTCTAGAAGCGCTCGAGCTCGACTTCAACCACACATTCCGGCGTTTGAGCTCCATCAGCTACGAGGAGATTGACACCGATGAGAAGCGCAAGGAGATCGCTGGCCGCTTCTTCCATCACGAAGGGTTGACCGGGACTGTGGGCAGCGAGGCCGACGCACGCGCACGAATCGCGAACTGGCTGGAAAAGTGGCGCGTGAGAGTGGTGGAAGACTGGCCGGCGACCAAAGAAGCCATGCATGAGCGATTCGCGGCGATGAAGGCAGTCAACCCGAACTTTGTGCCTCGCTCGTGGATCTTGGACGAGCTGATCGAGCGGGTGGAGAAGAAGGGGGAGCGAGAGATCCTGGGCAAGGTCATGGATATGGCACTGTCGCCATTTGAGGATAGTTGGGGTTGGGATGCGAAGGAGGAAGAGCGGTTCTGTGGAGATGTGCCTAGATATCAGAGGGCGATGCAGTGTTCTTGCAGCTCTTGAGTGATGTAGCTGCAATCTTTGTATACATATGGAAATGAAGATATGACGTGACGAACCCACAAGCCACTCTCAGCTGAGGATGTTGTACGTCTACCTTACCTATACAAAGACTAGCTATCATTATCAATGTCAAGCCATGGGCTCGAAATTGACACTTTGGGTACTTTTCTGGGGTCGACGCTAGTGAGAGACGAGATCTCGTCTCGAACATCACCTGCATAGTGCTCGTCTTCACCATAAAAAATGTCAATGCCTGAAACCTGATTCAGCTTCTGCAGAACCGAACAAGAATCCAGCTCTAGTAGCGCAACGATGATGCCGCAGCATCGTCAAGACCATCAAGTCCACATCGCCCGCGCAGCAGGATGAATCGGGGCAGCATCCCAGGCTTCTACTACGACGAAGCCAAGAAGAAATATTTCAAAATCCAAGCCAACCATGTCGCCCCGAAAGATGCCAAGTACTCCGACTCCAGCGTCAAGCGGGAGCAGCGAGCGACGAAGCGGCGGCGAAAGGACCATCAGACGCAGCAGGTCCGGCGACGACAGACGGTAACGCGCGCGCGAGTCGTCGAGCATGCAGCCATCGGCGGCATCGGTCTCGCGCGCGAACATGGCACCCAGCGACTGGCCGTCTTGCGCATGGGCTACGACCGGTTCTGGCTCTCGCAGCTGCAGGCCAGCTACATGTGGCCGGGCGACTGTGGGTTCCTGCGCGATGCCGACACGCAGATCCAGGACCTGCACTTCTCCACCCGCACGCAGAGCGCGCTCATGGCGTTCAGAGCCGACGGCGGCCGCTCGTTCAGTCACTATGGGCCTCGGCTGCCGCTGGGAACCAACAGTCGTGTGTTCCCCAGCGATGACTGGACTGCCTCGCAGCATCTCTCGGCGTCGGCACAGCGCGTCGACGTCTTCTACAGCTCCATCGTCTCGACCGCGCTTGCGTGGTCCCCGTCTCACGCGGCCGAGGGCGTGCTGGTCTGCGCGCAGCAGCCGCATCATTTAGGCAACGTCTACCTAAGCTATATTCGCGACGGGGACCCTCACAGTGCATCCCCTGCCGCCATCCGTCTTTGTCTCGGCTTACCGACGAACTCCCTCTGGGCGTCCGCATTCCGCGAAGGCGCGGACGTGGCTGCCATCAGCGGGACCGAGGACATATTCATCGTGAACCACGAAGGCAACGTCTCGCACCGTCTCCCGCTCGCCAGCGAAAGCCGCGCCATCGCCTGGCTCGACCGCAACGTCCTCGTGTACGGCCAGCACACCCCGGCCGAAGCCTCGAGCCGCTACGAAACGACCTTCGCGCCACGACCGAGCAGACCCAAATCCGCGAAGCTACCTAATCTAACCGGCATCATGCTCTGGGACATGCGCACCGCCGGCAGCGCCCTGCGCTTCCCCCGCACCCACCCCGTGACTGGCCTCCTCGCCCCACCCCACTCCAGCGGCCTGCACATCCTCGCAGCGACGAACCGGCAGCTCGCGCTCTTCGACACGCGCATCCCCACCCACCCCCTGCTCTCTTTCGCGCACACCCACCAAGGCCCGCAGTGCCACTTCACCACCGGCCCGGGCGTCAGCTCCGCCCACCTCCTCGCGGCCGTGGACCGCGACAACCGCGTGCAGATCTACTCGACGCGCACGGGCCGGGACGTGGCGACGTTGACGCCGCCCGAGGGCGCGCAGGCGCCGCTCGTGCGCGCACTGAAGTGGTACGAGGAGCTCGACGACGCGGGCGATGTGCTCGTCGGCTGTCAGGGGGGTCGCGTGGTGAGGTGGAGCATGGAGCGGACGTGAGCATCAATCACAGTACATCCCCTGAATACGTTTAGGCGCTTCCGAAACACCCAGGCGATGAGATGTTTCGTCACCTGGAGGCTTCTGCAGACGCCGAAGACATAATCAACCCTCCCCCTTAATCACTCACCAGCTCCCTTATAGAAAACATTGAAAAACACTCGAAATCCATCCATCATAAAAGTCTCATTCTTGTAATTTCATGGGTATCATAGATAGGTAGTTCAAACTCCTCTAACAAAAACACCCGTCAAGGCCCTGGGCCTCCGGTGACTCCAAACCCCGCGACTCGCACATTCCCTCGCTACCATCCTTTTCAAAAGCCGGGAGGTCCAAGGATGGCATGCAACGCCGATGGCAGATGAAAATGACAAGGTATAACGACAATCTCAATCTCGACCTCGTTGTCGAAGGGGTGATGATGCCGTCCCTTCTTGGGATCGACGCATACGACGCCCTGCATTCGCTTCGATGCCTGCATTAGAAAAAGCAGCAAGCAAACTCCCCTTGCCATATCAGACCTTAGAAATCCAAGCGCAAGACTCCGCTAGTATGTCGGACTAGGTGAAACCCGTGATGAATGTGAAGCGCCCAAGCACTCCCCCGCAGTCATCGCAAACCTGCAGCTATACTGGGGCTTGTTCACGAAAGCCGCAACTTCAAGGCATACCGTGAGCGCGAGCTCGCGCCGCCCTTGCCGTCAAGGACAACACGGTCCGCGACGTCGTGCGCGGCGATCCACTCGTTCAGCATGGCGACGCCAGCACGCGCTGCCTGGATGGGCGGGGTGTGCACGCCAAAGGGAAACGCGAAGCCTCGGCCGCCGCCGAGCTTGCCGGGTTGGAGGTCTTCCGGCGGGACTGCGTTTGCGGCGGTGGGGGATTTGTTACGCGCAGCCCAGGTCTTCGGGAAGTGGCGCTGGATGGTGTCGAGGTCGAAGGTGGTGGCGGCGAGGTGGGCTTCGCGATGGACGGAGGCGAAGGTGTCGAGGAGGTCGGTGCGGGTGAGCATAGGGACGGGGGGCTCTTCGCTCGAGGGATTCGATGAGCTGGCTGCAGGGGCGGCGTTGAGGGCGGAGAGGTTCATGATGTGCGAGTTGAAGACCATGCCGAGAGCTGCTGCCAGACCAGAAAGGAGCGGAAAGGGTTCGCAGTGGGCTTTGACGAGCTTGAAGAAGCCGGTCAAAGAGGTCCATGTCTTGACGTTCGAAGAGCGGCGGGATGTGGGTGACCTCTGCGCCTGGTCGGAGCAGGTGAAGGCGATGATATAGCACAAGAGCGATTCGAGAGCGGTGACGGCGGCAAGACTCTTGTAGTCGGCGTCTTGCGGCGACTTGCTAATCGCAGCTTGAACGTGCGCGGTCGAGGCGTGCTTGAGCTCGCGACCCAAGGCCTGGAGAGTAGTCTGCTCGTTCTCCCACGCGATCTGGCTCGGCGTCTTACTGCTTGTATATCCCGATGTAGGCTTGAGCACGCCATTCGCTTGTGCACTGTGACTTGCCTGGCTGTTAATCGAGGGAGTCCCAATCGATTGTGCAGAAGGGGTGGGCACGTTGCTGTCGCTCGACCTGTCTCGCTTCATAGGCGCTGACATGAGATGGTCTTTCCGTGTCGTTGGAGTGAGCTGTTGCACTTTATTCACAAGTGGCGATTGTGGTCCTGAAGGTGTAGGCGTACTAGGCTCGTTCTTCTTAAGAGGCTCCGACACTTTCTGCCGCTTCACTGCAGGCGCCTCTGTGTCGTCCGTGGGGGACGTTCGTTTCTTAGACTCCACGCCCTTCTGCGCCAATTTCGGGGTCGGCACCACTTTCTGCGCCACTCCTTTCTGCGCAACACCTTTGCCACCAACATCCTTCCTCTTACTCGGCACAGTGCTGCCGTTGGCATTGGTCTTAGCATCTGATCGTACTTCTCCCTCCTCGACCTCGTCGTCATCAGCCTCGTTATTCGCATCTTTCCCAGAAGTAGACATGTCTTCTTTCGGTCTCGGACTGAGTCTTAACAAAGCCTGCACGGTCTTACGTGCATTCCGGTCAAATTTGAGCTTCACCAGCAACGAAGGCCGATGTGTCTCGTCCACTTTTCGCGGCTTGACCGATATAGCATCGTCCCCAGACTGTGCTTCTCGCGATGGCGATGATTTCCGGTCCAGCTTAGCAGAGGCACCAGTAAGCTTCTCGTCCTTTTCGGCTCGTACTGCAGGCGAGCTAGACGTTGCGCGAAATCCGTTCCTTGGCGCAGGTGACTTCTGTCTAGGCTTCCCCTCAACCTTTGCAGGCGCGAGTTTGCCTTCCTTGGTGATAGTGCCTGTTGTTCCTTTCCCTTGCGAGGTCACCTTGCTCGTGTTGCGCTCAGTCTCCATCTCCCCCTTTTCGTCTGCATGATCCTGCTTCTGCTTACGCGCATCTGCAGCCGCGGCTATGTTCGCTGGTAAGGTAGGCGACAGTCGCGGAGGTAGCAATGGAGTCTGTAGAGGAGATAGCTTTGGTGGTAGACCAGTCCCTGATGTAGTGCGTGACGGCGGAGATGATGCCAGCGTAGAAGGGCGTGCTTTCGCGCTTTCCTCTGGTGGTCTACCAGGCTTGATTGCCACAGCAGGCGCACTTGTCCGAGCCTTCTTAGCGTTCGGCAGATCATCGTCGAGCGCAGCGTTCGGTGTTTCTGGCATGAAGCTGTACTTCTTCCCTACCCCGCGCTTCCCTTCCTCCACATTGTCTCGTTTCTCATCTTCTCTCTTCCGCTTCTTGTCGGCTTCCTCCCTTGACCGGGCCGCATCAGGCTGCTTTTCGGCTTCCGCTTCTGCCATAGCTGCCAGCACCTCTTTCGTCTCCTTCCTAACCCTCTCCGCCGGTCCCTTGACTGCAGCCTGCTTAGGCTGCGTGGAATCTTTCGGCTGCGCGGGCGGACTCGTCGACCGCGACTTGACGCCATCGATCTTCTTCCTCTTGTACGCGCCCAGGCTCATCTTCTTCACCGGGCCTGCAGATGACGGCGTGCCCCCTTCCGCCGTGCCTGGCCGCTGACTCCCACCCGTCTTCGCCATAGCCTTCTCCCTCCGCCGTGCTTCCTCAAGGTACGTGTTATGCTGGACGTACATCTCCTTACCCGGTTCGTGAAAGTGAAAGGTCTGGTACTGCATGTGCTCCAGCTCGCGATGCTCGAAGGGGGTATGGTCCAGCCATTGCGAGCCGGACTGCTGCGACCAGTGGTGATACCGGGGCTCATCCTGGGGGATGGTGAGCATGTAAGGGTCTGCAGGGAGAATGGCGCGCATGCGATCGAGGACGGCATGAATGGCATCGAGGGTCGCCGAGTCCTGCTTGGCGGACGGCAGCGCCTTGGTGACGGCGGGAGCTCTCACGGGCGGTGCATGGGGTTGTGAGGAGGCCGGCATGGTCTGCGCATGGACTAGTAGAGGTATTCGTGGTGGGTGGTGCTTGTTCGGCAGGATAGGTGCTCGCCCGTCAGGTGGGATCCTGGTCGAAGAGCGGGTTGCGCATTGAGGCCGCTCGCGGTATTGAAGGAGCGTCGGCGGGGACGGTGAGTGAACGGTGGGTGAGGAATAAAGATCACCGTGACAATACGATGCGGATCCGGCGTGATTGTTATTGTGTCTTCAATTGCCGGCGCGGACTGCAGTGAATAATGTCCTCGCTATTGTCCGCGGTCTGCGCTACTCGTCTCGGATGCAGGAACCGTGCAAAGGCGTGTGGACGCGAGAGGTCGGCTCGCAGAGCTCACAATCGACCATGCATCACATGTCAGCGCACCAGATGGAATGCGCGTGAGAGATGCACGAAGCAATTGGCAAGCATCAAGGTGAGGGATTAGAGAAGTGAATGGGTGGGAAGTGAATTAAGGTGGTGGTGGTGAGACCATCGGTTCGGTCGCGCCTCGACGACAAGCCACGAACCACAAGATCGGAAGTGAAAGGCGCCCGCCCGCTACGTCGGCGAATATATCATTACCTTAGTCAGGCACACAAGCCACACCAGACGTTCCAACAGAGTTGCGGTCATGCGGTCCCAGCCTAGGGTGAACTGAAAATAAGAACCACCAGCAGCCGTTATGTATCTTCTGATCATCGTTGCAGCAAGTACAGGCGAGATGTCGTCAAGGGCATCGGATACATTGAACCCCTTCACGAACGGGCAGTTGAGGAACGAGTGTGTAAAGTATGTGTACATTTCCCAACCCATCTATCTAACATGAACGCGCGGTCCAGGGCTTCGAGAGGAAGCAAGATCTTCTCATGCGTCCCATTGCCCAGTCCAATTCCCAGCCGTTGCGAGATGTCTACACATGAAGAAGAGGATAAAAGGGAATAGTCGAGTGGAGGGAAAATTGGAAGAGGAAAAGACATTACTCCATGTTCCCATCCCGTTGCATCGCCCTGCCTGTTTTTGGACCGCCCCCGAGCTGCCATCATAATACGCGCACCTTTCGCCAGCTCTTCAGCCGTCCAGTCCGACCAAGGGTGGAGGGGTGAGCTGATCAAAGCACCATCTCCTCAGTCAGACATGCGCCAGGCATCGAACCACTTCAAGTGTCTCCATTGCTGGTTCGGACCCTCCATTCCGAAGCAAATCGCGCGGAACAGCCAGAACAGTCCGATGACGGCCACGTACAGCACGGCGAAAATCCCGGTCTGAGCGCTCTTGCGTAGATCGCGCGTGTACCAGTCGATGATGAAACCAGTGCAGATGATGGCGAAGTACAGCGCAGGGTAGTAGTGGTGAACGTAAGTGACACGCGCCATGGCGACGAATGGAAGGTAGTGCAAGAACCAGCCGATGACGGGGTAGATGCCGGCATAGTGGAACTGGTCGACCTGAACCCAAGTGAGCTCGTCGTAGCCACGCTGCCAGCGGATGATGTACCAGGCGAGCATGACGAAGAAGAAGCCGAGGGCGAACGTCGAACCCCAGTACACTATCGGGTTGCCGAGAAGGAAGTACTTGACGATCTTGTCATCCCAGCCACACATGCGGAGCCCGACATTGAGGAAAGGCCACTGCCATGGCTGTGAAGCGAGGTCGTCCTGCTTATCAGGATCGGGCACAAGAGCGTTGTTGGAAGTCATCATGGCAACGTTGAGATGCACGAAGTCGCGGAGGAAAGGCGATTTGTATGAACCAGGGTCACCAGCGGGGACTGCAAGTGGGTTAGCGATCGCTGTAACGTGCATACTCGCATCATGTGAAATGACTTACGTCTCTCATTGGTGTGGGATTCGATGTTCCAGTGGGTGGCCACATCCCGTGGGTTGTTTGTCTTGACACAGGTGGTCTCGATCTGCTTGAAACCCCATTGCGGTAAGTTGACGTTGCCAGCGCGGAGATAGCAGTTCATTGAAGGGGACTTCAAGCGGAATGCGGTAGTCAAGGTGCGGATCTTGCTACGGTCGTTCGATGCAACATCACTAACCACCTCAACCTGCCAATGATCCTTGTCGTCACCAATGGTAGTGTTACCGTAACACGACACTTCGTAGTCTGCCTTGGTAACGGGCGCGGCAACCTGATGAGTGTGCAAGTTACGACCGGTCTGAGCGTGGACCAAGCGGACGATATCCTTATCCGCAACGAATTCGAGTGGCATGTGAGGGTCGAATTCCGCTCTGGTACGGTTGGGGTAGAAGAACCAGTCGTTGTTCGCATCCTTGTGGTGGTAGCAGGTGATTTGCTGCTGAGTCGAGCCTTCCGGGTAAGTCTGAACGTGGGAGTGTAGAAGACCACCACCATAACCCATGTTCTTTAACGTAACCCGCGATCCGATAGCAATCTCCAACGGACTGTCCTTGCCGACCTCGGTGCCACGAAGATTGGCCTGGAACAGCGAAGACATCTGCGCATCGCCAGGGCCGCTGTTCTCCAGGATCAAGAAGTGCAGGTAGAAGTTGAACATGTACACGATCAGAGGAATAAGGATCAAGCCCACAACGCGGAAGACCACGTGCGCGCCAAGCTCGATCTTGGGCATTTTCAGATCACCAAACTTGTTCCAGAGATCCTCAATCGTGTAGAGACCCACGAGCGCGGTACCAAACATGCCCACCCACTTGACGCTGCACACGCAGCCGATTGAAACACCAGTCGTGGCGAGCCAAAAGAACCATTCGGGAGTGAAAGCATCGCGTCGCTGGTTGTGGAACTTGGCCCAGCAGAAGACGGTGGTGAAGGTGAAGAAGAGCAACATGCTGTCCAGCAGAATGAAGCGGCTGATCGTGGTGTAGCTGTTCTCGAACAAGACCATCATCGTCACCAACCAGACGGTGGGCTTCTTGAAGTGCAGCTCTTTGGCAGTGAAGTAAGCGAGCGGCACGCAAAGCGCACCAAAGGCCGCATTGAACTGGCGCATGAAAGTGTAGTTGAGCTCTTCCGGGTACGTCTCGCCGGACTTGAACTCGAACGAGCCATTGTAGCCCGCCAGGTAACCCGACAGACCAACCAGCATCTTGCCAAGCGGGGGATGGACATCGAAGTAGAATTCGCGTTTGAGGTAGTGGGAGCCGAACTTGCCGAAATGCGCCTCGTCCCAGGTGACGATGTCCGAGAGACCGATCTTCCACAAGCGGGTAAAGAATGCAAGGAAGGTGAACATGAGCGGAGCGATGAGGAATTCATAGTCGTCGAGGGTCTGGAGGAATGAGTTGGTCTGGTCATTACTGTCAGTATGGTCGTCCTCTTTTCACGATGCAATCCATGTTCCAGCCAGACATACCTTGACCTTGGTCTTCTCGTCCAGCTCCTTTGGGAGGTAGCTGCCGTTCGTCTGCGAGGCTGGTGCCGCAGTCCGTCTCCTCAAGTCACCCTGTGTATCCGCACCTGTTGATGAGGCCGCCATATTGATAGCGGTCGATTGTTTTGAATGGAATGCTCGTCACGTCAATCGAGCCGAATTCAGTTCTTGAATAGTAGCAGACGTCAGCGCTGCATGCGCCGGCGGTGGATGAAGTCGAAGAGTTTCGGGACGAAGCAGATGTTGGTGATACAAGGAGTGTAGGCCGCGTATGTCAGGCGCTCTCAAATGGTAGAACTGAAGGATTACAAGGACAGCAGCAAGAAGATGTCGATGGACTCTGGCGGACAGACAGTCGCAAAAGAAGAGGCTGCGAGCCCTTTCTGGTTGGAATGGAAGAAGAAGGGACAAGTGTGTTGAGAAAAGAGGCCACGAGACAAGGAAATGTGTCGAAAGGGCACCCCTTGATAACGTGGATGGTATTATAGCCCCTCTCTCTCAGAGATCCCGAATGGCACACGAGCTGAAGTGGTTCAGAAGTCGCAGGGAGATTTTGCGAGGGTGAACACGACACGCAGGGCCAGGTCGACGTCCTCTAGACACGTTTAGCACTTTAGCTCCAAGCACATGCAAGGGTCTGTCCTCTAACATTGGGCACAGCTCGCGGGCCAATCACGTGGCGATCGTGGCAAGAATAGAACCTCGATCTTCCGCGGAAAGTGGAAGCTTATGTTTGCGGGAGTCGTCTCTGACAAGAACAGTCGAGATGTTATTAGCTTTCTCGGTGGAAATGATAGGTGCATGTCGTAGCTATCGGATCTCAGAAAGGTGGATGGACGTTGAGCAGCTTCTCACGCCGCAATGGGATGTTCTCAACTATGGTACGTATAGTGAGCGGCACTAAATGCTAGGTATATAGCACATAACGAAGCTAAAGATAATTTCATTCTGGTACGATGCAGAGCTAGCGACGTAGACTTGGGGCGTTGAAGAGTTAGGCAAGGACAGGTAATGTATAACAGTGAGGGCCACGTAGAGTATAGAGCTTGAGTTTCATTCTGATGGTCATGATATTCGTAAAGTAGCGTGATGAGGGGGGTATCAAAGATGCAATCGCTAAACAAGATGTTCCTTCCCATCCATGCTGGTGAGCCTTCAAACTCCCCAACGCAACCCGAAACAGTTGAGACCGTGAGAAGGTGTGGTCGTCAGATGGAAGCGGGAACGCACTCGAATCCATCCAACCTCAAAAAAATAAGAAACGGCGGATATCCCAATCTTGCGCCAATGTGTATGTCTGATGCGATTACTGCGAAAAAGTGCGTTGTTGATGCACAGCGTGGTGTTAATTTGATCAGCCAAAGCGAGCGCCACGGCTGATCGAATGGTGGAAGTGGTAACCCTCAATTCAAGAATGTCAGTCGCGCTACAACTTCAGCTTTCTCCTCTTCTCGTTCTCCCTCCATCGGTTTTGTACAGCTTCCGGGAAGTGCTTCTCGTCGAACCAGCCGACAGCGTCATATGCCAGGAAAAACCTGCTGGCTTTGTTGACGTCCATTTGAACGGCCTGTTGAGCACATGTCTTGTTCCAATTTTGATGCTCTACCAAAGCTCTGACCCGAGCAGCAAAGATCCTGCGCTTGGTCATCAGATATGCTTGTGGTTCCACACGGAAGTCCTTGGCCAGAACAAGTTCCTCGGGATGAAGCTGATCAATATCGACTCTGACCATCTCCGCATCCGTCCAGGCTGCCGGCGTCTTCTTGCTGTTGGTGCCTGTAGTGGTGGCAGGTGGGACTCTGAGACCGATCGGCACGTTCTTGTCCATAGGTGGGCAATAGTCATCTGCTTGTCTCCATTCCTCCATCTTCAACTCCGGCCACAGCGCTTTCTTCTGCGGACCGGAGCGTTGATGTTTGACTGTTTGCGGAGATGAGTCAGAGAATGTGCTTGATGCACGAACCTTGGGAGTGGTCATAGCTTTCTTGGGCTTCGATGCGATGGTGGCAACAGACTTCCGTGAAGATTGTGGCGGTGGCGAAACACGATTGGCCGTATTTCTTGGCCTCTTGGACGAGACTTCGGGGGCGATATGTTCGTCAGGCACCAGTGCTGGGGCCTTGCGCTTCTTGCTGGCGAAGGTCTGGGTGTGATTCAGAGCATCGACTTGGCTTCGGGTGATCATGTCGGCAGAAGCACTCGCAGCCGGTTCGCGAGCGTCCCGCTGAGCGCGCTGGAGATCTTGAATCTCCCGTAGGTTGTCGCGATAGTATGCTAACACAGCTTCGACCGTGTTCTGTAGCACGATTGTGGTGCCAGGAACGACTACTGTGGGTGATTTGAACGACGTCTGTGGCGACGAGTCGAAAAGCGAATCTGATCGTGGCTCAACTGACTTCTCTCCAGAAAGTGTCGCCACATCGATCGACGACAGTTCAGATAATGGTGATGCGTGTCGGCTTGCGTCCTCGTGCAGTGAATTCGCTTGTGGAGTTGAAGCCTGATATCTGCCTGGTGTTGGCGCAGTGCTTGGTTCTGTTGCGCTCTGGCGTTGATATGAGCTGGTGGGTATGTCGATCTGGCTGTCGGTGAACAGTGGGCTTGATCCGGAAGCATCGTCTCCCAGTGGAACGACAATCGGATCGTTGATCTTGTGCTCAGGCCCATACTGCTGGTCGGAAAAGGAATGCCGCGGTGGCGAATTCGGGGTGGGCAGCTTGGAGTCCTGTACCACTGGAGCCATCTGCTTGTGCGAGAGCATCGGTGAGTTGTCAGTGAAGCTGCCGGAAGTGCGCTCCTCTGGGGTGGGTGGAAATGTGGTCGTCATATGGACCATCCGTCCTGCTTCCGTCGCATCCATGATCTTACTGATGGATGAGTCGTCGGGAACTTCGAGAGTGGTAATGATGGCGATAGCGATAGCTCACCAGCGAGGTGCAGAGATTGGGGGGGGGGCGAGAGCGAGTCTTAAGTAGGTCGGGCGTAAGTGTCTTCAATGCCGGTCGTGTTGTGTAAGCGTGGGTGGCGACCCACATATAAGTGAATAAAGACAGACGGTGGAAGCAGAAGGAAGAATAGGCGGCAGTTGGATGACTACAACCGCGCCGCGGGTGACTTAACTTGCGAAGGACTGATCGAAAGACGGACGGACAATAATGGCAGAGAATGCAAGAGCAGGTGAATGGGAGATGAGGGAGCTGAATGGGCAGCAGGCGGCCATTATGTGCGGGCGCATGACAACCTTACCTACGCAGCAGCACAGTCAGGCTCAGGCTACACAGCACCCACGCATTCACACGCCCCAGGCTGACCGATGACTGCGGAAGGCAAAGGAATGCAATGCGCATGCCATTGGCCTGTCGGGGAGGAGTGGATGGAGGGAGGTGTGGCAGCATTCGCACGAGTGAGGTGGTGAGTCACGCGCGGCGGAACATCACATTCATGTGAGCGACTGGTAACGCCGGGCTCCTTCTTGGCTTCTTCCCCCGTCGGGACTTTGCCACACCCAAACTCCGATGCTCTCATCATCATTGCAATCATCATCATCAGATGCAGTACATTCACCAACGCAATGCAGGTCAACTCAATGCTCCGGTTCCGTCTGATGCGGTGCACAAGAAATATCGTCTTCCTATGCAATGATTCCATCACACTGGACTCATGGTGGCGACTGCTGACGACTGTCCCCGATCCGCCGCCGGCCGACTCCAGCAGCTCGCGCAAACGCTGGGTCCGGATCACGTCTCGTTAGCCGTCAATGGCACGATGATCCCCCGTTGGTGCTGTGCCTCTTGGGCTTTCCTTGCCTGGCCCTGCACTACCCTACCCCGAGACGTGGCTGAGCGAGAGTGGGATGTTCTCGACACGCCAATGCCTGATCCGTCACTGGGCGCCAATGGCTCACGACCACTCCTGGAGCAGCAACACGCAAACGCAGGCAATCCGACGGCGTCCAGCTTCCGATGCTAAGCGAGAGATGCAACATCAATCCTCCAGTTGATCTGAAGTAGCGAGCATTCATCGCTTCGGATTCAGAGCTGCTACTGATGTCCGACGTCGAGGTCCCGCCGTCACTACTACACTGTAGAACATGCCATTGATGACCGAGACCAGTCTCCTGTCTTTGTGCTGTCTCCTGCGTTGAATGTTGTTGTCGTTGTCGTTGTTGTTGTTGTTGTATCAGGAGCACAGCACCTACACGCCGCGCTTGGACAGCCTCCTGCTTTCGAGTGACCTGCTGCATGCCCGAACCGGTGAGATTCGACATGTTGTTTGCGTCCAGGCAGACCCGCATTGCAGATGCAGACCTGTTTCAGCACCGCCGCCTGGGCGCTAAAGGCATTGGCTGACACGATCTCTCGAGCTACCCACTTCCCACCAGCTGGTACAGGTGCTGTTGCTTGTTGGTCATGTGCTCAATCGTTGAGCTCCGTCTATCTTGAACCTGTTCCATCCCACTCTTCTTGCGCATGATACGAAACATTCCGATCCTAGATAGAGGCGGTCATGTACTGAAACGCCAAAGTTGATGCTGTATCGGGAGATGTGAGTAACGTGTCAGCCTGCATGCACGCGGCCCCCTCGCCCAGCATTCCAGCATCACATGTGGGGATGTCGGGGTATGTGATGTGGCATTGGGGCCGCACCATCCTTCCACCACAATGGTCGCGACGATCCTCCACCCTGCCTCGCCCGTTCCAACGCGGCTTATCAGCTGCGCCCTGCGGACAGCTGCTTGTGATAAGCTCGGACAGTCATGCCTCCACGTCGTACGGGGACCAGCTGCCTTGCTTATGCTGAGAATGTACGATATACTGTACGTCGTGGATGTCCATGACATGACTTGCATGTGATTCAAGTTTCATCTCGAATAAGGTTATCTTATCGTCGCTGCACGGACACTGTGCCACGATTCGTGGTCTCGGAATAAACACGGCTGGACCCCACTTCATGCATTGAAGCATTCGTGTTCCCGATACGGACAGGGTGACTTGACCACAACTTGACCACCCTTGATGCGAGGAAGTGCTGCGAAGCAGGTGGCCAGATCGCCAATGCCGCCACCAAAGGCCGCATAGACAAGTTTGTACAACCCAAAGCAGAGCAGGAATATGGTATCAATGAACATACCTATTCTCCATCGACACGACTTAGCCTCACAAGGTAGCTCGAGAGACTCCAGAGATGAAAGATATAAGTGGTCTGGAAGAACTGAAAGTCTTGACTCCGTACCAATGCAACGTGATGGATACAGTACATGTATGCATGATGTACAGGTTTCCAAGGTACGATAGCCACCCTGAGCAGCAGAAATGTACGTAGTTGACCACGACCATAGAGATGAAGCCAAAGACAAGAAAACCTCACCCAAAATCCAAGCTTGATGAATATATGCCATAATCAAGACCACCAACACCAACAACCTGCTGCCGTAATCACCGCAAAATGGAATACACAACCAACCTACCACCCACCACGCCACGCCACCTCATCTCAAAAATGCTCACCTCCCTCTCGCTGCCCGCCGACCAAACCTCCAATTCTCTCTCCAACGCCACCGCCCGCCAACGCAACATCCTCCTGACCCTGCACGTCCTGTTCCCCAACGAGCTGCTCCCGGCCCTCGACCTGCTAGATCGCGGCCTTGTCTCGCGAATCCACCTGCCCGCCGCCGTACCCTCTCCGTCGCTGGACACGGAAGCATCACCACCATCTCAAGACCGTGAACGTCACGGACACGACCTCATCAGCACGCCAATCATCTACCACGTCCGCTCCGCCCAAGCGCCCGCCCGCCACCACCCCGCGACGGCCTTCTCCCTGCCGACCTACGAGGTCCGCCTGCGCGCGTGGTCCTGCTCGTGTCCGGCGTTCGCGTTCGCTGCCTTTCCAGCTGCGTCGCATCCTGCCCGTGACGATCGACCTCGACCGATTTCTCCGACAGATGCGCAAAGTGCAGCCGCAAGGCAAGGTGGCGAGAAGCGCAGTGAGATCGCATTCGGAGGCCTGACGCGTGGGGAGGACATGCCGGCGTGCAAGCACTTGCTCGCATGTATGTTGGTCGAGTGCGGTGGGACGGGTTTTGCGGGGCTAGTGGTGGAGGAGCGGCATAAGACGGTCGAGGAGATCGCGGGGTGGGCAGCTGGGTGGGGAGATTGAACGGACGGGTAGGCGGGGGCAGTTGTCACTAGAGGACAGGCAGAGAGCGCGGTTGTCAGAATCTGTCCGTTACAGCGCTGCGCTCAGGCACGGCTACGTTGTTGTTATACATGATCGTCCTCGCTATGCAGCCGACGCATTATAGGGCACATCCAGGAGGGCAACGCGACGTGCTCAGAGCATTATACTCCGACACCTTGCCGGCGGAAGTCTCGCTCAAGCAATTCCTTCTATCAACCCTTCTTCTTCCCCTTCTCCTCCGCCTTTTTCGCCGGCTCATTCTCCTTACTCTCCTTGTCTGTCTTCTCATTCGTCCCGTTCGCGACCAGTTTATCCCCCTTCTTCACATTCTGCTCTTGCTTTTCCTCCTCTTTCTTCGTATCCTCGTCCTCCTGCGTGCGCTTGTTCTGGATCTTGTTCTCGATCAGGTCGTGGAAGGCGGTGATGGCGCGGATCAAGCTGGACAGATAGATGGCCATCAGCTGGTCGTTGGTCTTTATGCTCATCGCCTTGGAGAGCTCCGTGTTCTCGGAGCTGCCGCCACTGACACCGACGCCGCCGTTCACCATGCCGTTGATCGTCGACAGGTCCTTCGAGGCTGCTTTGGGCGTGCTGAGGTTCGGCAGCAGGTTGAACACGTCCTGCAGATTGCCGAGGATCGCGTGGTTGACGGGCAGCTCGTGGTCGATCACCTTTTGTAGGTATCTGCTGATGTCTTGTAGTCGGAGGTGTAGACCTTGCAGGGATTGGAGTTGTGAGGTGATGCGGGTGGAGAGGGTGCCGACGGCGACATCGCGAATGTCGCGGAGCAGGTGTTCGACACCAATCTCTTCTGCTTCTTCCGCCTCGATGGTGCTGGGTGTGTGTACGAATGTCTTGGCCGTGCTTGTGCCGTCCTAGAACCTACAATCAGCTTCGTCTTCCTCAAACCAAACGCAGGACTTGTTCCTAGCCTTACATCTTTGATCTCCTCCACCGCAAAGTATGCATCTGTAGGCACCCCAACGTCCTTCGGCTGGACATCGATGATGACCAGCAGCGGGTTCGGCGTATACCGTTTGAAGAGCTCATTGATCTCCAAATCGCTCGCCCGCAGCTTCGGCCCCGAATGATACCACCCGATCAGCTTTTCCCGCGCATTCACTTTCTTGAACATGTCGTTCATCGACTCGACGTAGTTGTGATCCAGGAACCATACTGATGGGTCCTTCTCGTCTTCCTCGAATGGTACTACATGGTGTCATCAGCCTTCCACTCTACATGCCGCCACTGCTTGTGGGGGTCGTGTGCTCACCAGCAAAGCTGTTTGATACTCTCACGCTCGTGCCATCGTTCTGCCCGAGAAGCACACCCACTACTCGCTTTCGTGTGCCTCGTGCTGTGCGTCCATAATGATCTGCTGCAGAAAGAAGGACAAGAGGCGCAACGGAAACGGTTCGATTGACGATGCTGAGCGTCTCCGCTGTTGTGGCTGGCATCGTGGGTGATGTGCGATACTTCCTCTGAGCGGTCGGGAGGGTTGTGAGGTGTCGTATCAGGTGCAGAGGGTAGTTCCAGTGATGCAATGATATGTGGTGGTGGTGGTTGTATGTAGTCCAGAATCTATCTTATGCAAGGTCCACTTGCCGCATACAGTAGAGATGCTGGAGGACGCGGCTGCTAGCGCCTGGCGACGAGTGAGATGCTGAACGGCTTGGCGCCTGAGTGATGACTGCATACAGGAAACACAAGTATACGTGCAATATCTAACAACGCGTCGGTCCTTACTGATTGAATCAGCGTCGCAGTTGTTGGCCTGGGATGTACTGAACGAGTGCTCGCAGTCACACCTATTTCGTATTGCCGGTCTTGACTGATCGGCGGTGCTCAGGTCCCCATCCCAAGTCAGCAATGGAAGCCGAACCCCAAGACACGTCTACCAACGGCGATAGCCCCACCATTGAATCAATAGCGAAGCGAGACTTCGAGGAGTCTGAGCTCTACCATGCGGTCTACCAGTATGTGCAGAAGTACATGTCACGTTACGATCAGAGCCATGACTTCGATCATATCCTGCGAGTTCTCAATCTGTCCAAACATATCCTGGCCGAGGAGTTGAAGGCATCACCTTGGAAATCCTTCCATAAACCAACAATCATTCTCGCTGCTCTTCTTCACGATGTAGGAGACAAGAAGTATATCCAACCTGGCGAATCTTCAGAGCTCATGATCCAGACTTTGCTGGCTCAGAACGGGTGTCCGCCGCGCTTTGTGGCAAAAGTCGCTCTGATCGTCGAGCATGTGTCCTACTCGTCAGAGATCAAGCGGCCCCAGCTGGTGAGAGCCATACTGGGAGGCCATCCGGAATTGGGGATTGTGCAGGATGCGGATCGACTGGACGCCATCGGTGCAATTGGCATTGGACGGTCATTTGCATACGGAGCTGCCAAACAACCAGATAGGACGCTGGATGGCACGATCGAGCATTTCACCGACAAGCTGGAGAATCTTGAAGGGATGATGAAGACGGAGACCGGAAAGAAGATGGCAAAGGAGAGGACGCGGAGATTGATTGAGTTCAGGCAATGGTGGGAAGAAGAATCGGCTTTAAAATGACTATTGCGAGCAGAGTCTCGCTGATTGTGCTTGACCATTCAGATTTTGGGCATAGCCGGAACACTGGATCACGCCAGAGAGGATCTGCAGCGAAGGATGAGTGTCTGGCATCGTGGCGTCTGAGCGAGTCGCGATCAAGATTCTTCCTGCCGACGGCCCATATCCTTGACATAACCGCTACAATGATGGATCTATGGTGGAGAAATTTCAACGCAACGTGTTGTGGTACGATGCAACATCATAATGAGCGCAATTCCGGAAAGATGAACAGAGATGGCCGCATTGGCGACACTGTGGGCTGCAGCATACGACATACATCGGAGTCTGCTCAAACTAGTCAACCTGAGTCTGAAGACCCAGAGTATACAACGATAATACAATACTTTGTGTAATGGAACCAAAGTACAGCATGCAATTTGGGCGGTTTTACATGCGTTTGGTGTCGTGTGAGGAGTCGAGCTGATCTCTGCAAGCTGAAGGTACATCTCCTCAAGAGCGGGATACCGTATGGAGCTCGGTGCGAGAGACTGGCTAGTCTGCTTGCTCTTCGCAATGCAAATGAAATAGCCAGAGAAATGCTGTGGGGCAGGTCTAACGACTGAATGGAGAGATCTCAAGGTCCCGGAACGATATAGCACTTAGTAAAGTTTGAGTCATTCGAATGGAAGGATAGCCACTACTGATAAAATTCCGAACCTTCACGACGAGGTTCATTTGGGGGATAGACATATGGACATACTTACACGGAATCTTCTTCATTATACATGCAATCTATGCGAGGTATGGCCGTGTAGCTTACTATATCGAGGGATCCAATACATTCGAGCACAGGACTAAACAGTCTTTACTCGGTAGCATTTGAGGTCCCCCCGGCGATTCCAGAACTGAGGCTTCTCGCAGCTTCATAGATCTTTGTTCACAAAAAGTGTTTTTATCCAAAACCAAAAATGCAAAACAATGGAGGAACTGGTGATCGAAACCAGGACCTTCCGCAAGTCTCTATCAGCCAAATCTTGACTAATGCAAAGCGGACGCTCTACCACTGAGCCATACCCCCAGATGATGAAGCACACTCGCAAAAATATAATATAACACCAATCCTCTATATCCATGATCTGATCGAGGGAAATTCAGAACTCTGGTGCGAACCCGTCATCGTTTACGATCAGATTCTATCAGTCATGGATCAGGTTTGATGCGATTGCCCAACCGCAAGGCTGTGCTCGCTAGATCGCAGCGGGACCTGGCATCATGATCCGTCATCACCTCGGACATCCTGCGTTACCTAACGGAGTTGTAGTGCTGCAAATGATGAGCTGCCGAGTGTGCTCGTAGGCATACCTGCATCTTACCTGGGTCACTTTCGGCGAGACTCTTGCCAGCTTGGGTGTTGTTGGACCTCGCCATAAGCTGTTGGACGCGCTGGCTGGGCTTTCGAGAGTGCATTCCCCGCCAAATGAATTGGTGGCTACGACTACGAAGGGTCATCTGGGTATCATGTACGACGAGAGACTATCCTGTACTTGGAGAACCGCACGCGTTACAGGATGGCTTCATCGTGGTTCTATTGCCATACTACACGACTAAAACATTCGTGCACGGTCACAAGTCCCTTCAGGCAGATCGCAATATCTACTGCATAGCCTTCACTTCCTGGTGGCTTTCACCTTGTCTTGGCTCAACAGGCTGCCCACATGTTAGCAGGGTAAAGGTTGCTCGCACGAATGATTACACATACCTTCTGATGGCCGACCGTCACCAAACGAGTGTTGGTGGTAATTAAAGGCATATCTTCAGCAGTCATCCTGCTGCGGTACGTTTTACCGCCATAACCGAAGAGCATGTTCAACGGGAAGCCAATGTCGAATGGTGTCGCATCCTCGATTTCATCAATCTCCTCTTGTGTCAGCTCGATCGCGAGAGCTTCGATGTTACCCTTGAGATGCTCCACTTTCCGGCCACCAACGATGGGGTAGACATGAGGAGCCTGGCATGAGCGGTCAGTCTTTGTTCGTCTCACATCCTAAAGTAGGGAGACATACTTTATGCATCACATAAGCAAGGGCAACACTAGTGATCTGAGTGTCTTTCTTCTTGGCAAGCTCATTGAGCTTCTCGGTCACTTGGAGGTATTTCTCTGACTGAGGACCACCCTGACGACCTTCACGATCTTTGTCATTGTAATGTTCTGGCAGCTTAAACATGCCACGTCCGAGAGCTCCCCAAGGCGCAAGACCCATTCCCTCAGCCTCGCACATAGGCAGGATGTCACGCTCGAAATCACGAGTGGCAGCAGACCAGTGTCCTTGATAGACGGAGAACTGCGTCAAGCCGTGGAAGCGGGCGTCTGTGACTCGTCAGTCGATAATATGGGACTGCCGAGAAAGATGGCCGGCTTACAATCGTTGCACTTGACTACTATCCACGCAGGTGTATCTGAGATACCCAGGTATAGGACTTTGCCACTGACGACCAGGTGGTGCAGGCTGTTCATCAACTCGGGAATGCTCGTGGTGTGATCCCACCTGAGATGTCATCAGCCAAAGACTAGCAAGTGTCGATTTGAGAGGCATAGATGTACTCACCAATGCACGTAGAGAAGATCGATGTACGAGGTCTGCAATTTGCGAAGACTATGCTCGACGGACACTCTCAAGCTTTTCGTGTGGTTACCTTGAAAGTTGCTCTTGATCTTCTCATGCGCGTCCTCGCCGGTTCGGAACCCAGTCGTGAACTTCGTCGCGAGAACCAACTCATCACGGTTATCCTTCTGCTTCATCCATTCCCCGATCCAAGTCTCGCTCTCCTCGGCCTGGTAATTGTTGGCTGTGTCGATGAAGTTACCGCCGTTCTCGTAGAAGAAATCCAACATCTCGAACGACGTTTTTTTGCTGCAGGGCCCGAGGTACGGCATCCAAGCCTCCCCAAAGTTCATCGCACCGACTGTTCATGGTAGCTAGAGTCAGTAGGATGTGGCGACGCAGGAATTGTGTTGACTAACGGCATAGTGGACTGACGCGAACGCCTGCTGTAGGCGAGAGCACTCTGTGATAGCCGAGCAGGCTTTTCGGCTTGGGTGCTGGCTTGAACATTGTGAGAGACGAGATTGTCTGAGGTGGATTTGATGAAATGGTGGATGATATCGAACGAGTCTGGGAGGTCTAGCATTGATATATGTACAATGACACAACTCTCAATTCGATTGACTTCGTTACTTCAATGCAGGTACACGCAAACTCCGCTGTATCCGTGTTTATCCCCGTTACTGCCAGACCATGAGCGATGAGGTCAAAGCCGCATTGACGTGCGACTCAGCATGTAACTCCGAGCACAACCTCTTTGGGCCTTCGACTCCGTATATCATCGATCTCGAAGGATTTAGCGGAGTTTGAGGTCCCCCTCAAACATTGGCGATCTGCAGCCAGAGACACCAAGAACTGACAAATGCACGTTTGACGAATCGAATATTGTAGACCGATGAATCACATAGTGTATAGCAGTAGAAGTAACTAAGTGACCGAGATACCTGTGTGTAAGTCATGGCATCCGCTGAAACCATCTACGCGCGCTCCGCATTTCTGGAGAAATGCATCGATTCTGTGTGCACCCACGTCGCTCTACAGGATCCACTTCTCTTCTCCCTCAGGAACTGAATGATTGCTGATCGATCTGGTGGACCTTTCCGAGCCGAGCATTGGGTAACCATTGATCAGCAGGAGTGAACCAGTATGTCAATATGCCGAAGAATGTGATTGCACTGTTGGTAGTCAGTAGAATTTCAAGGTCATAGACTGCAAGAAGCCACGCTTACCCAAAAATGACTGGGGAGTAGTTGAAGTTCTCTCCAGTGACAGGGAAGAACAGCGGCGAGAACAATATACAAGCCAAATAAAGATTCCAGATCAGGGTGATAAATGTCAAAGGTCGAGACCATCGGCCCAGACTGAATCTTGCGTGCGTGAATTGATGCGGTGTGATGAAGCAGCGTGCAACTAACGGACAGAAGAGTTAGCACTGTACTCCACTTCCTGTCCGAACTGGACTTACAAGCAATCAAAGCATAGGCAGTAATGGTAGGTACTCCAGCAGCTGATACTAGAGAGGTAAACGCTACCGGAGACGGCAAAATGGTGCAGAGTAGCAGAGCTGCTACGGCATGCATGACGATGATAGCGTTTCTGGGCTCTTTCTTTTCCGACACTTTTGAGATCCAGCCGGACATTGGAAGAACACCATCACGGGCAACGGCCCAGATCAAGCGAGAGCTCGCCACGCCAGCGACAGTCGTGTTGAAGATCAGTCCCACGATGCAGACAATATTCATGAAGACCTGACCGCCGCGGCCTAAAGCTAAATCATAGATCTGCACGAATGGCTGTGGAGCACCATAACTGTACAGCGTATCAAGGTTTGGCAGGCAGAAGAGAAAAAGGATCACGACGACAAAGCCAATGGCCGCCGATGCAATGGCTGACCAGAAGATCGCTCGTGCCGCTGTCACGCTGGCGTTCTTGGTTTCTTCGGAAACGTGACCGCTCGCCTCGAATCCGACCAGAATACCGGCGGTAACAAAGAAACTTAGCATCCAATTCCACACCGGAGGGGCACCAGTCCCATTGTACGTTGTCGTAAACACGTACTCAGCTGACTGGAAGCCATACGACTGGGACACCGCAATCGGCAGCCAGATCATGTTTAGGAAAAAATCGAGGAGGATTATGCCGGTGGCAAGCCGAAAGATCAGCTTGTAGGTGTTTGGGTTCAGGTAGTTCATGCCGATTGCCAGGAACAAGATCACCTCTGACACTATCCATTGAACAGAACGAAAGCGAATATCGGTAGTATCCGTGGTAAAGTCCAATCCGAACACGGTGATCTCTGAAAGGAGAAAATTGGCGGCGGCGAAGCAGTTCGAGGCAACAAAAGTCGTCCAGGCCGTCGTCGACCACCAAGCCACAATGAAGCCGAGCAGTCGACCATACTTCCGGCCACCTGCTTCCGCAGCCCAGAAATATATAGAGCCAGCCGCAGGTAGGGCAGAGCAGATCTCAGCAAGTACGGCTGCAGTGATGGTGACGAAGATGCAGGTGATCACATAGCTCGACCAGTATGCCGCTGGACCGCCAGCAGCCAGTCCTATCGTGAAAGTAGTCCTAACGCCGCCAACTGAGTAGAGGGCAGCTGGAAGGGTTTAGTCTTCGTTCGTAAAACTTGACATAGTCGTAGCCTACCGAAGCTTGCCGCGAAACTTTCGAAGAATTTCCATTGACGGTGGAGGGACTGAAGATCATTGTCAATCTACGTTCAAAACAGCAGAACACGACAGCGATGCGCGCAACTTACCTGTTTGTACCCAAGTGCGCGCTTCGGACATATTAGCACCACAAATCAACGAGGAGGGAAAGGGGCATCGGTGGATGGTCATAGCAACTCCTTTCGCGCATGTGAATGCCAGCAAGTTCCTGCCGTATGATCTCAACCTACGCTGCCTCGAGAATCACTCCCATCGGTAGCACTATTGAGTGCTGCAGCAATGGGGTGGTGAATCTTGTAGACAAGAGTAGATACCGGCGTGCCGTGACCTCTTGAACTGATGCCAGACTACGTAACTCACAACGCTAACGGATACACTTTTGCCAGACTCGATGTTGATGCTGAGCGTTTCAGCTCACGAGTCTTACCAAGTAGCGCTCGTCGGCATTCATGGAGGACCCATCTTCGGTCTCGTTAAAGTCGGATTGCAGTGGGTTGTTCGGGCTGACATCGCTGCCGCTGGCAACAGCGTTGGTGTACTGTTGCTTGGACGTCGCCATTGTTGGATTGTCAACTATGCTTCGGTAAGAAGAGTAGTGAAGTGAAAAGGCGCGACCGGACTGCGCAGGAACCTAACGCGCATAGAACAGAAAAACAACAGTTCCCGTTGAAGTGCTAGAGCTTCTAGCGTAGTCAAAAGTGGAGCATCACGTGGCAAAGTGGAAATGCGACATGCGAGCGACCTCGCGATCTCCTGGACCTGAGTGTCCTAGAGTATTGCGGCTCTGAGAGATGATCTGACCCTCATGTAAACTTGTGGAGTCCTGAGATCTTGATTGAGGGTCATTACATTCTTCAGGCTTATTTCGATAGTTATCTTGAGTCTTCATATTTGTGGTCGATACGAACAGCGAGACGGCCTTAGCTCTTCTAATCTACATCTGGTACTACATGCTCTAATAGTCTTTCAGCTCGTTTCCAGTCTTGGCCTTGACGATCTGCCTGGTGAGGTCCATAAGTTGCTCCATCAATTGTGGATCATTCGCCTTGGGTGACCCTTTTTCAATGATCCTCGGTGGCGCCACATACTGACCACTCTCCTTGATTGCAGTGGCTCCGAATACCGCACTTACACAACCCTCGAACTGAGTCTTGCGGAACGGCTTGAGTCCGACGGACATGCCATATCCCAAGATTGGGAACGGCTCATGGATATGAACATTCGTTTGTGCCGTGTCGACGATACCGGGATGTGTGGCGGTGGCAAGGATGTTCGGATGAGCACTTGTAACGTGCTTTGCGAGATACTTGGCATACAGCAGGTTGGCAAGCTTACTTCGACCGTATTGTGCGTTCGGGCCATAGTCCTTTTGCAATTCTGCTTCGGAAGCAAACACTGTCTCCGACGGTGCACTCTCATGAAGGTTGGACGCCATGGTGACGATCCGGACTACGTTCCCGGCGTCTGCAGTCTTCTTGAGAAGCGGCAAGAGGTTTGAAGTGAGGACCACATGGCCGAAGTGGTTAGTGGCCATGTGTTGATCAATGCCATTCGTTGGAGCGAATTGTTGGGACATGATTCCTCTTGCAGCATTGTTCACAAGAATATCGATCTTTTCAACGGAAGATGCGATCTCCTTGGCCACCTTGGCTGTCTGGTCCCAATCCGAGAGGTCACATTGCTTGAAGATAACCTTCTCGCTGGTACCGGCGCCAAATTCTTCGTCGATGGCTTTGTAGGCCTCATCCATCTTGCCTTCCCGCAGAGCTACAATTATCAACTTGGAGATGTTGTGCTTGAGGAATGTGTGGCTAACACCAAAGCCAATTCCCTCTGATTGTGAAGAAGAATGTATTAGCATCGTGCATTTGTTCTACGAGATCCAAGATCAACACTAACCGCTACCGCCTGTGAGGACTGCAACCTTGCCGGAGAGATCTGGAACATCTGTATCGAGGGAGAAGGATTCGTTCTCTTTGGCAAGAGCTGCGCCGCCACCCATGTTCTCCACTATAGTGGTCCTAATGTACTCCATGATGAAGATGACGACCTTGGATGATGGAATTGAAGTATGAAGGAACGAGTCAAATTAGAATCGTTATGGTTATGCTGCGAGATCAAACAGTAACTTACAGCACATATATATCATATGGACGTGTATGGTCCATAGAGTCAATGACACGCTCTGCCGTCATCGAGTCGTGTTGCTGCACTGTGCGTGTCATGTAGTTAGCGGACTCGACGAGCAGGTGAACCTCAGGCAGAAAGGGCTTCTCGACGTCCTGCGCAATACTGTGCATGTTCAGCTAATGCATGTATTGAACAGCACTGGAATCAGATCAATACTTTGTGCGGGCACTATTGTCACAGATCAGGATATGTACTCCATGTCTCTCGGAACCCAGGCCGAGTGGTCGCAAGAGCCAGGAAGTCTGGCATCAACTCAATGCTGCACGTGGTGGTGCCTTGTGGCCAGCTGGGAAGCTGCCCCTGGAGCGCGAGATGGTCGCCAGAAGCCATCAAAATGACTCCCATCGCCGCCCTTGACTTGCCTTTCCTCGACTCGGTCCCATCTCGACATAACACGACACATCAATTACCATCGGCATCGACTCGGCCGCGAAGATGGTGGCGGCGACCATCGACCGCAAGGCTGGTGAGTGTCGTGTGCATGCCCTCCAATTTGGGATCTAGCCCTTATCTGCCCGCGGCCTTGGCACAGCATTTGTCTTGTCAATCCACGTATGCGGACCTTCGCGGATATCTCAAGGACCAGTATTCTGCGAGCCTGCGGATGGGACTGCAGGACGGCGACCGGCTGGTCGCGTGCTCCGCTTTCCTTGCTATGCCTTTGCACTCCTTTGTGCGCTGTCAGTCTCTTCTCCACCCCTTTTCGATTATTTTCTGTCTCGCAGGTCGGCCGTCAAGATGTATCGCAGGACTTCTCTCATTCTTGTCGCTGTTGTGACCACGCTGGTTCTGTTCTTCGGCTTACGAACTTTGTCTCCAGGAGAGACAGAACCCATTCGCTTTTCTCCCACGACGCCGTCGGTCAAAGCCCCGACCGCGACGGCAGAAACACCATTCACTCCTCCTTTCAGGACTGCAGGCAGGCACATCGTGGATGCAAATGGACAAAGGTTCAAGCTGGCGTCGATCAATTGGTATGGAGCCAGCGACATTTTCTTCGTTCCGGGCGGCTTGGACTTCAGGCATCGATCTGATATTGCCGCAACTATCCGGAAGATGGGGTTCAACAGTGTGAGGTTTCCCTATTCTGACCAGATGGTCATTGAGAATCCAATCGTCCCTCCAGAGGTCATCTCGGCGAACATGGATCTGCTTGATGCGTACGACCTGAAGCAGGACGGCCAGAACAGAATGAACGGCGAATCAGTAGGTATCCGTGCTTTGGACGTCTACAAGGCATGTATCGATGCCATGACCGATGCGGGTCTCGCCGTCATTCCAAACAACCACATCACTAATGCTCACTGGTGTGATGGCACCAACCTTTGCGACTCCAGCTGGAAGAACGACCATTATGGCCCAGTCTGCAAAATCAAGCAGACCACTGACAGCTGGATTGAAAATTGGAAGACTATTATGGAACCTCACATTGACAATCCATGGGTCATTGGCGCCGATCTTCGCAACGAGCCTAGAGGTATATGGGGAACCATGACATGGAAGATGCTGGCAGAGTCGCACGAGAAAGCCAGTGAGGCTCTCCTTGATCTGAACACGAACTGGCTCATGTTTATCGAGGGCATCTCGTCCTCGAATGACTGTTCCGGCGCGCGCAAGCGTCCTGTCAAGCTTTCTGTCCCGGATCGTGTAGTCTATCAAAGCCACGTCTACGCCTGGTCAGGCTGGGGTGCACTCTCGCCGTACCACAAACGTCCCTACCCATCTTTCGCACTTGACATGGACCGCAACTGGGGTTTTCTTCTCGACAGCAACACTGCGCCAGTATGGGTTGGGGAATTCGGTATTGCCAGTGGTGGGAACGAAGGGGACCATCACTACTGGGACAACCTGATGAAGTACCTTCAGCAAAGCGACGCTGATTTCGGCTATTGGGCATTGAACCCTCGCAAACCTGCTGGGTACGACAACGAAACCTACGGCCTTTTGGCTGACGACTGGGAGACCGTCATCGATGATTGGCGCATGGCAGACTTGCGGAAGTTGATGCAACCACAGGCATAGATCTCCGTATCGACTTGGGACGTGAGCGTGGCGTACTGCAAGGGAATCAAATGTATTATGATGATGACGATGCTACGAATCTGCTTTTGGGGAGATGCATGTGTGGTCAAGTAGCGTCAATGCACCAATGGCCCACATAACAGGCTCTACACACATACATGTTTCCTGCTTCTATGGCTCATATAAGGTAGGCACGTAAAGAATACAGAAACGTAGTTCCTTAGGTGTTCATCATTCCTATGGCTCGGTCATCCGCCTCGAAGAAGACGTTTGCTGATATTCAGTACCATAGTCTCTCATGGAGATAACTTCGCCCAAGACTTCTACTGATCGGCTTGTCAAGGTAAGTAATCGTAGGTCTCAGTGAGCTGATTACCTAGATACCTTGGTTAATCGTGTGCAGAGTGCTTCTTGTTCCAGCAATCAGGGACCAGCGGAAAAGTCGCTCGACGCTTCCGAATCCGCCGCAAAGAAAATCAGCTTTTCCGTGGGAGATCCACATTGCCACCACCTAAGCCAAAGAAAACACCCAATGTCAACCTCAGATGGTTACCCGACTTCGGGCGGGGCACTAGATGCTCTGTTACTATGATAAGGTAAGTAGGTGTGACAGTATGGTCGTCGATCGTTCTGCTCATTTTCTTCTGCTTATGATTCTAAACCCTCGATCCTCCTGAACATATACCGTTGTCTGCACCCGTGACAATTCTAGTGATCACTTATAAGGACCAAGAAGGCTTCTAATCGGCAGCGTTCAAGCCACCTGAGGGCATATGAAAGACCATGGACGACCCGGAAAAGACAACAAGCAAGATCAATGATGCAACAATAGAAATCACATCGCAGAAAGACGACGCGGCAACGGACTCTCGAGAAAGCAAAGAACTCGGTCCAGCAAGCTACAGTTCCAGCAATTCGGATGTCGAAAGCCAACATGCGAGACCAAGCCTGGAGCTCAGACCTACTCGCTCGCATGTGAGCACTCACGACGTTGCGGACATTCACGTTACTCGTCCGGCTCACTTCGAAGCCGGTGATGAGATCTACGATCGCTTTTCTTTGAGGCGAAAGGCACTCATCGTCACCATCTTATCATGTTGCTCATTTCTGGCTCCTATCAGCAGTACCAGTATCCTGGCCGCTTCACCAGAGGTCGTTGCAACCTTCAACACGACTGGTGCCATCTTTAACGTCAGCAACGCGCTGTACCTGGTTTTCATGGGCTTCGCCTCGCTCTTTTGGGGTCCTATCGGTCAGATCTGGGGCAGGAGATGGCCTTTGATCGTATCAGCCGTGGCCTTCACAGCGTTCAGCATTGGCAGCGCCCTAGCTCCGAACATTGCAAGCTACTTCATCTTCCGATGCTTGACCGCATTTCAAGGAACGAGCTTTTTGACCATCGGAGCTACGATCATCGGCGATCTGTATCCGCCAACACAGAGAGGCACGGCATACGGCTGGTTCTTGACCGGGACACTTGTCGGACCAGCTCTGGGACCACTGGTGGGCGGCGTTATTGTTACTTTCGTCTCTTGGAGAGATATCTTTTGGCTGCAGACAGCACTTGCAGGTGCTGCCACTGTAGCCGTCGTTCTGCTCGTACCAGAAACGATCCATTCTGCACGCAAAGACGAATTAGAAGGACTTCCCAAAGCACAGCAAGCAAGAAAAGTATGGGGCTGGATCAATCCTGTCCGAGTCATCCTACTGTTCCGGCATCCGAATCTTCTAATCGCGGGCATCGCAAGCAGCAGTCTGGTATGGAACATGTACAGCCTTCTCACACCGATCAGATACGTCCTGAACCCTCGCTTTGGACTCACCTCACCGTGGCAAAGCGGATTGTTTTACATTGCTCCGGGATGCGGGTTAGTAGACCATATCGAGGCGAACACTAGACTGATCACTGACATCCTTCTAGCTACCTTGCCGGCACCCTCGTAGGTGGAAAATGGGCCGACCATACCGTCAAGAAGTGGACCGTGAAAAGGGGCAACAAGCGCATTCCGGAAGATCGCTTGCACTCCTGCCTTACAGCCATGGGCCTCGTAATTCCAGCCTGCATGCTCATCTACGGCTGGTCGATCGAGAAAGAGGTCGGTGGGATCCCCCTCCCAGTCATTGTCATGTTCTTCCAGGGTGTCGCACAGCTCTTCTGCTTTCCATCACTGAACACGTACTGTCTCGACGTTATGAAAGGACGAAGTGCAGAGGTCGTCGCCGGAAACTATGTTATCAGATACCTCTTCGCGGCTGCGGGCTCGGCGGCATGTCTGCCTGTGATCGATGCTATTGGCGTCGGTTGGTTCTCGACCATCAGCGCAGCTTTTGTCATGGTTGCTGCCATGGGTGTTTTGCTCACAGCCAAGTACGGTGGTAGCTGGAGGAAAGATGGAAACGAAAACACAGACAACGAGAAAAACTGAACTTCATCATGGGAAATGCTGAAGCAGCAAGGCGTTTGGGAACGGTTGTGATTCAACATTGGTCAGAGGCGACTTCGCAACGCATGAAAAACATTCCAGCGACAATGCGGGTGCGATATGATGAAGTACAGCATAGCGAATACTAGACTCACAGTACATCCATATGTACCTCGATCAACTACAAGGTGTATTGATGACGGTTACAAAGATGTTGTATAGATTATCTTCCTCATGAAGCAATTGCAATGGAATGAGCATAGTGGAGATCCGGCGGCGTCGGCATTTTTATTGTTGCGGCCTCGCAAAACATCCCGAGGCATTCTATCACATGCCTAGTGCATAGGTACCCTGGATCATTCCCCTCGAGCTCTTTTGTGCGCGCGACAGACCAGGATGATATGTCGTGTAATTGTTTATCGATAATCTTTTGATCACAGCGATATCGTCTTGCTTTTCTTCGTGGGATCGCAAGGGAGTCTGGTGGCACGTAGAGCTGCTTCAATTGTCGTGAAGCACTCCCGCTCGCCTTTGCGATAAGCTGGGAGCCTACAGACTGAAGACCGGCCCCAACATCCAAATACGCAGAGTCGCAACGAGCGACCAGGATGGCGGACTCGGTGGGTAAGCCATATCACCGTTCTTCCTCTGCTGCTTCGTGGGGTATAGAATGATAGCTAACGCATACTACGACAACCGACAGATCGTGTATTCGGCCATGCGCTCAACACCGTCAACAAGATCCGTCCGGGATCTACGAAACCACCCGCCGCCGACCGACTCATGTTGTACGGGCTCTACAAGCAAGCAATGGAAGGCGATGTGATTGCTATTGCAGACCGGCCGACCTCGAAGATTGCCAGTGGTGGCGCAGATGTGCTCAAGCGGGAGCAGGACAAGTATGACGCATGGAAGAGCAATGAGGGCATCACGCGGACGGAGGCAAAGCGGAAATACATCGGGAAACTGATCGAGACGATGCATGAATATGCTTCCAGTACGGACGAGGCGAGGGAGCTGGTCGAGGAACTGGAGTTCGTCTGGGATCAAATCAAGAGCAACTCGCAGCATTCGGACAACTCGGAGACAAGTTCGCCGCTGCAGACTCTGGAGCAGAGTGGCTATCTGTCTCAAGGGGTAAGAGATCGCTCTACGGAAGCCGCAGCTGGGATGACCAGGAGCATGGCTGCTGCGATGGACAGTGGGGACAAAAGCCGGATGACGATGTTGAGTCCAATGTCCCAGGCTGATGAGGAGGAGTTGAGAGAGGCGGAGGATTACGGGGAAGAATTCGTGGATGCGCCTGTTTCACAGGTCGAGCACGAAGATCTTGCCGAGAGAGAAGAGCCAGACCTAAATCGTGAGACAGAACGAAGCTATTCCGTCGTTTCAAGATCATCACCAAACGACGTGCGGTGGCGGAGGCGGATAGAGAGCTCCCTGATCAAGCTCACGACGGAAGTAACGGCGCTACGTGAACAACTAGAACTACGGCGCTTCTTCAGCCAGCAGAGAAGAAACAGCATAGTCGGCTGGGTGCTGAGGTTGGGATGGTGGGCTGTCCAGCTCTTCGTGGCTGATGCCGTAATACTATGGATCATCATCTTGTACATGCGGCGAAAGAAGGATCACCGGCTGGAAGGTGCTGTGCGGGTGCTCCTTGGAGACGCTGTCGCGCAGGTCCAGAAGGTTGGCCGGGATGTCTCGAAGACGAAGATGCCCGGCTTACCGTTGATCAAGAAGAAGGCTTCCTGATCGGCCTGGACCATGACCTTTATGCGGGTTTGTCACTGCTCGCATTCTACTCCGATGACTTCGATCAACGAGAGCAACGAGACTTCCGCAGACCTCTTCGAGCAGTACCGGACTTTGTACCAGGTTGCTATACGGCACGGACATCTAGCACTTGCGAGCCGGGCATAGCTGTTTTCGAGAATGGCGACGCATCCCCCTGCTGCGACTCCAAATCTCTCAACAAGGAGACTAATATGCCGCTGGCTCTGGTGTCCATATCGCGGCACTGCTCTCATCGCTGGCCACGTCTCTGAAGGTCAAGCGAAACGCATCTTCACTGTGTCTATTCACGCTTGCCAACGTGAGGTTGGTGATTTGTTTGTTGGCATACGCAGCACTCAAGGTTTCACGAGCCTGCCATACGCTTTGTATTGTCACTGTCACGGGAACCGCGTATTCGACGCCTTACACGCCGAATGACCAATACTGAATGCGAGGCGGCGAACCTTTCGATGAATCCCAGTCAGCTCAGAAGGAATGCTGCAGCACGCATGATGTATGCGCATCCATCTTGCGAGACTTGCATCGTCTGCTTCGGAAGGATCCTCAGATTTGACCTGACGAGAGTCTCCATACATGTAGAGAAGGCGCGAAGTAACATTTGAAGAAGATAGAGTCGCTAGAACGAGGACACTTGTATCTTACATGTATCTTAAATGTACGATAATAATGGCGCTCAAGAAACACCACTGAAGTGTATGCTGCAAACTGCTAAACAATCAAGAACTCCATCATCGTCCTATCGTCTTCATACTCAATTCGTTGCTTCGCCTTCTCCTTCCTTTTTCATTGTGGCCAGCAACCGTACTTTGATCTCAGCGATGTCACCATCCTTTACGGTCCTGTCCAGGATCGACAAGACCTCAAAGATGTGTTCCTCATCGCATGCAATGAGCTTCGAACCTCGCTGCAATCCTGGCATGATCGGGGGGAAGGAGTCTTTGATGTCGAAGTGCCCACAGACCCGGCTCCTGACCAGCGCCAGCAGCTCGTCGGCGGGCATGTGTGGGTGCACATACAAGACCGTGCGGTGCGTGTCGATGAGACGGGCGCCATGGACGGTACCGTTGGACCGATGTGCATATTCATACACGTCCATGACGAGGACAATGCGAAAGTAGTCGTCCTTGATCAGGGGCTCTTCGCCCTCGGGCAGCTCCGGGTAGATGTTCTTCTTGCACGCGAGGATGAGCTGGCCTTGTCAGTGGAGGCTCACTAGGTGTTCGTGGTGAGAGGGCCGACATACTCCATCCATGATTGTTCCCAGGACTGACATCTTTCAATCGATCCTGAACTTCGAAGTGCTGGGCTGCCTGATGTTTGCTGAACAAACTTGATATGTTGAACATAGTTGTTATATGTATACATATATGTATATATACGCCTTCGTGAATTCGTTCACGACAAACAAGCTGTGCATGCATGAATGGAAGGCTTGCTGCAACATAGCCTGCAGTGATGCCCCCAACGCCATTCATGCCTCGATCACTCACAAGTTTAGCACAGGGATGTTTCGCTCCAGATAACCGTACCACTTGGGTAGTGTCCTTTTGTGCGGTGACGCACTCGCAGACTGCAAGTCCTCAATGGCAGACGCCCACGTCAACAGTGCATCCTCCCTCCAAGCAGTCTGCATCAAGGCCAAACCGAATGGCATGCCAGTTGAGCTGTGTACACCTGCTGGAATCGTGACCATAGGATAGCCAGCCTGTGCGGCAATCTGGTACGTTTGCCCTACATCTGGTGGGACTAGTAGCGCGTCCAGAGCTCTTCCGTCCGTACCCATGTTTAAAGCCGCGTCAATGCCCTGCTCTCTCGTTGTGGTATGGCAGAAGTTTAACGCTTGCCAATACGTTTCGTCCATGATACCTTTCGTACCTAGAGAAGCGAGGAAGCCGTCCTGACCAGAATAGAAAGCAGGATTGCCGAATGGCCAGGGGTTGCCACCCTCACTCCCGTCGTTTGCATAGTTGTACGCAACGATATCTTCGAGCGAGCGTATTTTTGTGTTACTGAGCTCGAACAGGTAAGTCTTGATATTGTTGTAGAAATCGACCTTGACGACAGTGTACTCAGACTCGTTGGGATAGCCGCGTGTTGAACCGTAGTCCCAATTCCAACCATTCGGCGAGATGATGGTGTCACGACTTGGTATTTCTGTTCCGTTGATGATGGTAGCACCTGCAGCCTCCATAAGACCGATGATCTGAAGGAGAATCGACAACTGTTCTTCGTCGGCGTATACCCAGAAGCTCTGCCAAGGGATGCCAAAAGTTGCGCCCTTCAGAGCATGGCGACTCGTCAATGATTTGATGTAGCCGTCGCTTGGAGTCTTACCTATCTGCCCTGCGGTGTAGTTGTCCCTGGAATCAGGACCGAAAATTGCATCAAGGCAGTACGTCGCATCCCGTACTGTACGGCCGAAGCACCCAACGCTATCTTGATGCGTCGACTCTGGTATCACTCCCGCCCTGGAGGTCAGCCCAACAGTAGGCTTGATACCAACTATCCCATTCCTCTCCGCGGGATTTATGACGCTGCCATCCGTTTCCGTGCCCAGCGCGAAGGGGAAGACGTTAGCAGCCACGCCCACGGCAGAGCCAGAGCTCGACCCGCCTGGGTTCACAGTCAGGTTGTAAGCAGATCGACACTGTCCACCACGACCTGAGTAGCCTTCAGAATAGTTGTTGCTTCGCATATCTGCCCATTCGGAAAGAGTGGCTTTGCCGAAAAGTATGGCGCCAGCAGCACGCAGCTTCATAACTACGTGGGCATCACGAGGGACGATGGATCCTTGTAGCGCCCAGCTTCCTGCTGTAGTCTGCATACTATCTTTACTAGCGATGTTGTCTTTGATGGCGAACGGGATGCCATGCAAAGGCCCACGTACTTGGCCAGATTGCCTCTCGGCATCGAGTTGTGCTGCTATACTGTGGACATCAGGGTTCACCTCGAGGATTGAGTTGATGTAGGCATCCGTCTGCCAGAATCGCTGGAGATAGCACTCAATCAGCTGGACCGAGCTGAGACGTCTCGCAGCTAGATACTCTTGCAACTGGTCAATTGTAGCTTCTTCGATCGTGACTCCGTTACAAAGTGGCATGGGAAACAAGTCTGCAGTCTCTGCCTTATTCTCTTCGGGGAAGTAGTACGAAGCATTTTCGACTGTTGGAGCGGAGTCGCTACCATCAGCGTGCGGACTGTGGTGCCATGATTGCGCAGAAGCTACGCCGAGCACCAGGAGTGCTTTAGCAAAAGTTGAAGCCATCGAAGTCACTAGCTCAGTTCGATGCCGCCGTTAGAGCACGCTTGGGATGTCGCTCTATCTAGCGTGAATGAAGTCTAATTCATCTGACTGAACCATAGAAACATGAGTCAGTGGTAACAACATGAATGCAGGCCGGTTTTGGACCCATGTAATGTTCACGTGACTCAATAAACCCTCATAGCTTGAGCCAAAAGCAGATATGAGCTCCGGAATCCATGAACGCCCTCGTGGAACGAAGCTTCTCATGTTTCGACCAAAAATGCGCGATCCATTACCGCTGATGGGTCTCGTGAAAGCCATGAATCCCCAACGTGGCACTCATGACCAGAATCTACCACCTTTTCAACTCACTTTTGTGTTATACGACCAGTATCATTGCTTGCTAGATGTTGGATCCAATTGCAGTCATTGTCGATCATCGGTACAGGTAATCCGGGATAAGCACGATACCAAGGGAAGAAAATTTGAAGCAGCATGTGTCAGGAAGAGCTGAACATGGCGCGGTTAAGATGGCGGTGGCACGCAGCATCGACGGTCAATTCAACCTCGAGCTCATCTCTGCCACACGACAGGCACGAACTCGTCTCGCAGTGCTAGGCTGACACGACGGACATCATGCGTGTCAAGTCGGTGCTCGTCGGCATCTCTGCCATGGGGATGCTGACTTGAGCAATGTCTGTGCACTACACGCAGACCGACTTGCAGAACAAGACCGACACTATGTTCCAAGCAAGTAACATAGTCACAAGATCTGGGATTCTGTAGCTGACCCATCACAGGCTGCACTTGCAGGCACCTTCGCGGGCATGTCTTCCATCCTGGATCTGTACGGTACATGGGACTGGTGCTATAACACCGAAGCGGGCCACACCTTCCAGGACCGCTACGACATGCCAGTGCTCAATGCCAGTCTCTGTCAAGTGTGGACCCACAACACCACAATCATCCTGGCAAGCAAGATGATGAGCCTGCAGTCTACCAAGGACATGCTGCGACAGCCCTGTGGAAGCAAGACGTGTGCCAAAGAGGCAGCGAAGATTGCGAAAGACTTAATGGCGCTAGGACTTTTCATCGGATTGACAGTGCTATCGGCTGGCAATCACACACTGAACCACAGCACCACTGCAGAATTGTACCAGGTCGCGGTCCTGTATACTATCAAGACCCTGGCTTTCTCGAACGATAGCGATGCGGAAGACGGAGACCTTGACGATCTCGACTTTGGCAACCTCACTGAGATCGACATGGGAAATGATACTGAGACACCTTACATCATGAGACGTGGCTTCCAAAGCCTGACAGGCAAGTTATTAGCAAGGACTCGCAACATAGCTTGCTCTCTTGCGAGCGGACTTAGAGGGATGTTGGGAGATAACTTGAAGTGGATGAATTGGCGGGTAGATAAAGCGTCCTTCGGAACACAGGCGGGCGGTTGGCCAGAGGGATCCTTGGCGGAGTCCACACCAGAACGTCTTGCTAACTCTGGTCCGGCTGGGGAGGAATACAATGCAGAGACCGAACGTGCTCGAGTTGCAGCTGGGGAATGCGCGGATCTGCACCACCGGATCCGAAGAAAAAGTCAATTGAAAGAAGATCTTGCAAAGCCCACAAATCTAAGTCGCAGCTGTCTAAGATGTCAACCGAGCAAGCGGCAATCTCGGGTCACGATTAGCCTCATCGGCCGGCGAGGCAGCGATGAAGAACATTGGCATCGCTCTGGATGGTCTCATGAAGGCTTTCTAGAGATTGTTCGATATCATTCATGTGTGGCCCAAGGCATGTTGCACTAAGAATGGTATTGGCTGGCAGTGTTGTGATGCGAGGGGATGCTTTCTGCAGGCCTCGCCGTCGGTCCTGCTGCCTCGAGCACGTTAGATCGAAATGTCAGTTGGCAATCTGAAGGTTGAAAAGGGGTGCTGCGGTTGTGTAGTTGGTTAACCATCCATCGTTGCAGCTGTGTTTCTGGGCGTAATGTGAGTTGTCCAAAGCTATTCCTGGTTGGTAGGGATGAAGACTGTGAGCCTGCGGTCAACATGAGGCTCATGTAGGGCGCAGTCTCACGCCTACGCCTGGCTGTGATGTCAGCTGCAGCGGCATGCCTCTCCTTCTTGAGCAGAGACATCTCCTACCCCAACCTCCCAGCAATGGCAACAACTTCCCTTCCTCCGACTCAAGCTCGAGTATATACCCTCGGGTACCTTGCAGGGCGGTGTGAGTTCGCTATCTTTCTGCTGATCGGGGGACAGAAGATCACGATGTCTGCCAGTAGTGCAGTCTAGCCCACTCAGAAGCTCTAAATCCCTCGCCAACGCCATAGGCCATCATTCCGCGATACTTCCGAGCCCGCGATGCGACCCTGCGCTACTGTGCGTGTCGCGACGATCCGTTGTTTGGTGCCATGATATGGTCGTCATGCTTGCTGTCATTACTTGGGACGAGAAAGAAGCCGAACCGTGTGTGTGTATGCCATTGGAGAGACATCGGCAAATCCATGGACTACGACATATCAACAATGGCGAACCAAAGTTAGACCCTGGACGTCGTTGAAAATGCTCGAGCTTTTTGCCAATGCCTGAGACTGTATCTTCCACCAGGTCGAGAAGTGCCATGATCTGGCGCTACCCGATAACATTGACGCGTACCTTTGAAGGCTAGACCTCTGACATGCCGGGGCCTAGCAGTGACAGCTTCGGCAACCGCCCAAATGTGACACCTGGAGGTTGTGCGGAAGTGTCAAGTGGGGATGTGACAGGATATTTTACACCAATCTGGTCAAATGGAGGCTTCAGCCTGACGCAGATCGAGACACATCGAACAATGAGATGGGGTCCTTGGAAGCGTCTCCGCACGACTCCACAACACCAGGGAAGACGAAGTACCGCATTCCAGGATATATAAGAGGAGCTGTTGGCCTGGCCGAACCCAGTCGCCGCTCTGCATTCCCGACATTCTTCTGTGCGTCACATCGCCTAGCAACTGATTTGCATTGATACCCCGGATAACGTGGCAGCTTTACCGGTTGTGACGGTAAGTCACTTCTCCCCCGCACTCTTTCCGCAATGGCACACTCCCGGCTGTATGGAGATGATAGTTCCATGGCGCTAACGCAACGATGATGGCACAGCTACCTACCCCAGCTCGAGCTACCGCATAATACATTTCTACGACGACTCTGTTCTCCTCTTCCTCCCTGCTCTACTTTGTCGACAGAGTCCCAAATTCCTTCTCAATCTTTACTCTCCTCGCTTGTCAAAATGGTATTTGCACGCTCCGCCCTTCGTCTCGCACGGCCTGCCGGCTCCCTGCTGTCGCAGCGAGCTGCCCCATCGTTTACCCAACGTGGAGCGGCTCTCACCGGATCGATCGGTGGTGTACGAACGCTGACAGCAAGTGCTTCTCGACAGGGAAAAGTCTTGCTCGTGTTGTACGATGTAGGTGGATATCCATTGACCCCGTCGCTGTAGGAACCAAAAACTAATCATGGTACGAATCAGGGTGGCGAGCACGCAGCGCAAGAGCCAAAGTTGCTCGGAACCACCGAGAACGAGCTTGGTATCAGGAAGTGGATTGAAGACCAAGGCCACACCCTGGTGACCACTTCCGACAAGGAGGGCGAGAACAGCAAATTCGACCAAGAATTGGTCGACGCTGAGGTCATCATCACTACTCCGTAGGTTCTCGAACACCTTGCGAGCAGCTTCGCCTTTGGCACTGTATTGTGCTGACACGAAGGAACAGCTTCCATCCTGGATACCTCACCGCCGAACGTCTCGCAAAGGCCAAGAAGCTAAAGCTTGCAGTCACCGCTGGTATTGGTTCCGACCATGTTGACCTGAACGCTGCCAACACCACCAACGGTGGAATTACGGTCGCCGAGGTTACTGGTTCCAATGTCGTTTCCGTCGCCGAACACGTCATCATGACCATTTTGGTACTTGTTCGCAACTTTGTACCAGCTCACGAGCAGGTCGCCTCTGGTGACTGGAACGTGGCCGCTGTCGCAAAGAACGAGTACGACCTTGAGGGCAAGACCGTTGGCACCGTTGCTGTTGGCCGTATTGGCGAGCGTGTGTTGCGCAGACTCAAGGCATTCGACTGCAAGGAGCTGCTTTACTTCGACTACCAACCGCTGTCCGCAGAGAAAGAGCAAGAGATCGGTTGCCGAAGAGTGGACAGCCTCGAGGAGATGCTTGCACAGTGTGATGTTGTTACCATCAACTGCCCGCTCCACGAGAAGACTCGTGGTCTCTTCAACAAGGAGTTGATCAGCAAGATGAAGAAGGGTGAGTTCATCAACAGTACATCATTCGGTCCTGTACGCAGCTAACGCATGGCGAATCAGGTTCATGGTTGGTCAACACCGCTCGTGGTGCCATTGTCGTCAAGGAGGATGTTGCAGCTGCGCTCAAGAGTGGTCAGCTTCGCGGCTACGGTGGTGACGTCTGGTTCCCTCAGCCAGCCCCGGCCGACCACCCACTCCGCACTGCTTCCTACACCACCTGGGGAGGCGGAAACGCCATGACCCCACACATGTCCGGAACCTCGCTGGACGCCCAAGCCCGATACGCCGCTGGTACCAAGGCCATTCTCGACGAGTACTTCAGCGGTCGTGAGAACTACCGACCAGAGGACCTGATTGTGCACAAGGGTGACTACGCCACCAAGGCATATGGTCAGCGCAAGAACGATCGCCAGAGTTCTTAGGAATGAGATTATGATATCATGAGCATCCTTCACGATCCTGATGCTTACATATCGATTCGCGCGGAGAGCGGAGGTTAGGAGATAGTGCACGTGGATGATCGGGCCTGATCTAGGCCCAGACTGTAGCATAGTTACTGGTGTAGAGTATCGAGAGATTACATGTCTACTTCATCTCATACTGACCTTACTCCATTGGTTGCAGTCATTGTATTGTTTTCGCAGTGCCTGCTTGAATACGAACCCGGATGGGCGGTTGTGGAGTTTGCCACACATGCGTAATCCATCGTCGTGGTAGACTCAACTTCCGTCTTCTGTTCTAAAGCCATTCGTCAGCACGTGGTGCTCAGAGCTAGAATGGTCGGCCGCAAGGGAACATCAGCGGAATGCTCAGGAAGGAACTAATTGCCGAGACCAGTACAGATCCTGCCATATTAGAGTACATGGAGGGTATGATTTAGACCGACCAGTAAACACCGTTGCCTAGAGCCGTCGTGTCCTACACATCGTATATTGTGGAGAACGTGACGGTTCGGGCGTTGCTGACTTCCACGGAGGTTCTGATTTACGAAGTGAACAGTCTGAGGTGTCGGACTGCAGCGGAGACGGCGACCACCACGAGATCCGTACGTTCGAAATGCAGGAAGCGCGCTGATGTCGTAACCATCCGCAAGAAGTCACCGCCCGCATGAGTTCTTGGTAAGATGAATAAGCAAGCAGGTACTCCATGCCTAGTACGGATGGACGTATGTTTGCGAGCCTGGGTGGCTGCATGCTTCGCCGAGAACTCGACCCTGCAGCGCGGTGACTGGTTCTGGATGCTGCACTGCACTTTTGTGTGATGACTGCTTCAGACTGGCGCCATGCTCAGGGATGACCGTCCGTGGGCTGTGCGGGAAATCCTGTCAGCACAACTCAGCTTACCGGCATGTTGGTTCATACTGCATCGCATAGTACACGTGCAGGCCGCGCATGGAAGCCACGCGGATGGGAGGCTCTGCCTGGAGCCTTCAGCGTCGACGCAATGCGTGGGGGTTGATGGATTTAACCCGCTGATTCGTCAGATTGACGTATATTGGTAATGCACTTTCCAGGCCTCACAGTGCTTCATAGCACTGCTAAGGTTACATTCGACATTGCCTCTATGACTCATGAGATACCGGTGGGGGATTACGGAACAGGATCGAGGTTACCTTCTGTTCTGCTCGTTCAAGATGCAATCATGGCGACAGTTATCCGCGGTTAGTGCTACCATTCGGCTCCAGTGATGATCGAGCCATCTCCAGTCATTCAAGCCCGGCTCGTTCTAGCACACTTCGGAACGGTCCAAGCAAAGGCGCAATGTTGTATTTTCTCCCTGACACCAGGGACTGCAGTCTGCGGCGTGGGAGATCGACATGAAGGGAGTCATCCTTCGGCACAGCGTCAGCCCTATGAGTGCTGCCTCATGCACATGCATTGCATGGTTGGACCTGCAGTAATGCACTGCATCGCAAGATCGTGCAGAGTCATCCAACTCGCTTTACCTTGTCGTATCTCGCGCGACATGGTATGACACGAGGTGACCGCGTGCCGGCCTGCACCAATGGCGAGACCAGGACTCAAGGGGACAGCCCGGAAGGATCAACAAGGTCTGGCCGATGGACACCACGGATCAGGCGAACAGCTAGGGAATGCCGAGAATGGTATTCGGTGCGGCGCATGCACAGATCCAAGCATGTATTGTAGTCATCAAGATGGGGGCTGAAGTCAAATCAGTGTTTAGTAATGACCACGCGGGCGTGGGATCCGTCGCTAAGGTAGCTTGGGTTATTTTTACCACGCAGCCTCCGTCCACACTTGGTCTAACTATACTGTACCGTTCCTCGACGCCAGCCCATTCAGCGCGCAATCTGCTTGCGGCCTCTCCTCTAGCTTGAGGCAGAGTCGCAACCTAAGTACAGACATAGGATGTTCGTCTGTCACCAAGTACATTAGCCTCTATATTCGTGCGCCTGTCGAACCTGACATTTTACGCATCCTGGAATAGATGGCCGAGCACGAATGGCTGACATTGCATGGAACATTCTTTGACCGGAAGACTCTTGATGCTTCTGCTGATGATATTATGGTTTCGAGAGGATGTAATCCACAAGCTATGACCGCACAGTCCACGGTATGGTCGTGTATATAGGTAGGCTTCCGTGAGGAGCAGATCGCCCTCGCACTATCACATAACGCAATCTGACCATACGACCAACACCAACAACAGCCTCTAACCCTTACTTACGCTCTGTTCTTCCTTCCGGCAGTCCCTCGAACCTTCCTGTTCAGTGTCCACTCCACTCAAGGTACTCCAAAGGCTTCCGGGCAGAAGGTCACCTTTAAACCGCCTCGACTGGCCCCCAAATCTTTCAACTCGGACTTTACTCTGTACGCTCAGTACTTCTTCCTATATCTCCTCACTGTCTTCTTTCGAATATTCTCTTCCTGTACCGAACCTATACCTCTTGATCACCTTTCCATCTCTCTCCACCCCATTTTCGCTTTTCCAACCAAAACATCCACGCTTATCAAACATGGGTCGTGGCGGCTACAACTAAGCGACTTTGCTTGCTGAGAAAATCTTCTGCTTCAAGGCATCTATCTATCTCCCAGCAAGAGCTGAGTACAATCATCTGCGGCGTACTGGAATATCAACTTCGACCTCGCGAAATGTCACCAGAACAACAGCAACAACAACGACAACGACGAAAGAGAAGCAACATGAGTTCGCAATCAGGCATGAGTCATGTCATCGTCACTCTATCCGATCGCGAAAATGAGGATGGAAGAGGGTAAGCATCGACCGATTAAATCTCGACGACAGCTGGGCATCCAAGCTAACATCTGAATAGTGGATACAACTAGCTTCCGCCTATCGCTGTGACAAGCGCAATGGGAATGCCGTCCTTTGCGATACTTTATGTCGGGCAACAACATGCCGCGACCATGCGCACGAGATCCAGCCGCGCCTCAAGTGTATCGACATCGATGGCCCGGCTCAGAAACAAACATCACCCATCGACATCCGACTATCTGCGTTCACATGCCTTGCGTTCGAGCGACTCATCCACTACAACATTTCGACCCAGCGATCCCGACTCCATCAGCATACAGCGTTCGAGCGATTCCACCATCTCTACAGTCTTCCGGCGTTTCTGGACATTTACTCTTTTATCTTCCATGTTGGGTTTCTGGGACCTTTGGTATCTCTTTCTCACGGCGTCTGCATCATTTTAAAGACCGTGTTGATCTCAGCTCTTATGTCTCTACATTTCTTTTCGGGCGAAATTGGGAATTATAGACGCTCGCCGCAGGGGCGATTCAGCAGACCGCAAGGTCGCACACGAATAGGATGGAGTTTCTCTGGTTGAATTTTCATTTGGCAGCATTCGGGGACAGGGCATAGAAGGGCATATGGGAGAACTAGAAGCATTGGCAATGGTGTTTTTTGTTAGGAATGAACCAATCGAAGACAGGCCGGCCCTGCATGAGTACACTTAACAGATCGTGAGATCGAATACGACATAAATGTCACTTTCACGCTCTCGAACAGCTTTTTGCGTATAATGGCACTTTCCTTCATCTCCACCGAAACGAATATGAAAACTGGCCTCAGCGTCGATTTCCTGTTCTCACTTTCCAACACAGAAATTCTCAAACACAACTCCTAAAACTTCCTCTACATCGCCACCTTCACCCCTGCCTGTGATCTTCGCCAAACATTCAGCCGCTGTCCGTAGATGCTCAGCTGCTACTACGATGTCAGCCTCGATATCTCCTGAGGGGCTGCTTTCAAGCTGAGCCGGTTCGACCTCTAGCATGAACTGCGCAAGAACATCGCAACATTCGTCAAGGAGGATGCGGTGGCGTTCCGATGCCCCTAGCGATTCTTGCCAGATGGCTTGGTCTGCATCAGGTAAATCATAATCAGTAGACAGCGCGGGAGAATCTCGGCCGGTCGATACAGTGCTGAGTGCCGCAGTCATGCGTTGGAATTGAGCAATCAAGCCTTGCAGGAAGGCTTCGATACCGGCCCCACCTTGCTCAGCATAGCGCTGCGACGTGGGACTGGCTGCACCGACAGAGAAGTCAGGAGTCGAATCCTTGCAAGATACCATGTGGATTTGAGAAGGGAGCAGCCCGGGTATGTGGTGCATGATTTGTTCCATAACTCCCGTAGTGGCCTCCACATCAATTGATCCTTCAGTCAGCACATGAACGTGGGCACCACGTTGCGCTGATTGAGGCCCTGCGTGATGGGGATCCGACCTGGTAGCCAATAGATCCACTTTGTTGGCAACCACCAGTACATTGCCTTTCTCCCGCACTAAGTGACGTGCCATCGCACCAATTTCCGAATCAAGGCGAAGCTCAACAACCTGTTCGCCGGCTGATTTTGAGGCTTCGAGACTCAAAACGACAATCACTACATCACTTTCAGCAGCTCTCTGTTTCGCTTTGCGCATACCTTCCGCTTCGATCTTGCTGATCTGCTGCTGTGCAGACTGGTCTAGACTCTGCGCCTCGATTTTTTCTTGAACCTTGCGTAGCCCTGCTGTATCTCCTATGCGACACAGATAGCCTCCTATGTCCAAGCCCACTTCTATCACATCTCGCGTCGTTCCAGCCTCTTCGCTGACGATCGCGGCTTCACGACCAACAATTCGGTTCAGCAGAGAAGACTTTCCAGCATTCGGTGCCCCAAGAAGGGCAATGGTGATCCCCTGACGTAACATCTCGCCACGGACAGCATTTTGACTATACACCGTCAGCTTGCGGTGTAATGACTGGACTCGAGCTGCCACTGAAGAGCACAGGTCTGATGGTGATTCATCGAAATGCTGATCCTCACTGAAATCGATCAAGGCCTCAAGTTCACCACGAGCGTATAGCAGATCCTGTCGCCATGTCTCGTAGGATTTTGAGAGCTTACTGGAGTTCCCGCGCACGGACAGTCTCCTTTGCTGCTCGGTGTTCGCAGCGAGTGCATCTCCCAGCGCTTCGACTTGTGTCAGGTCAAGGCGATCGTTGAGGAAAGCCCTTCTGGTGAACTCCCCGGGCTCAGCATATCGAATTCTGCCCGTGCTGGAAGAAGCGCATCTTGGTATCGCAGACAATACTGACTTGACGATTGCGGGTCCGCCATGAACGTGCAGCTCGAGTACATCTTCCCCAGTCGCTGTCTTTGGAGCCTCAAAATAAAGAACCAATGCACTGGAATCCAGTACGTCGTCCAAGGTCAAAGCACTTCCAGGCTCGAACAAAGTTCTGACGATGGCTCGTCTGGGCTCTGGGGCCGCTGTCCTAGGGCAGAGCCTTCGATAGATCTCAAGACATGCGGGTCCTGATATTCGGATGACCGCAATGGCTGCCCTTCCTGCTGTTGTAGATAGCGCGTAGATTGTCGAATTTGGCGATGTCAAAGTAGTCAAACGTCTGACGCTATGATGCCAGTGTCGAACTGCATGGTGGTGATCTCTGTTGTCGCTGATGCTGAGTCCAGCAATCATCGATTTTCGTGCCCAATATGGTCTGACGCATGTAGGGTATGGATGGCGGGCCAAGGTCAATAATGACACATCCGCTACTACGACACGACATAGCGTCGCAGATGCTTTCATCGACCGCGGTGATCGATGAACTCGCGTCAAAGCAGTGAAGCTCTTGAACATGAATCTTGTGAGTATACAGAGCTCACACCAGATGCACGCAACTCCCAAACGGGAAGCGCCGGCCGGTCTTTCTCCCACAGCACCCCCTAGACCTGAAGTCCATATCACGTGACGGCTAAATAGATTCAATGTGCCTTTGGTCGTCCTCAAATTGGTCAACAGTTTTCCTTCACTCATCTGGAGTACAGTATTCACAGATATCATCAGCCAGAAGCTCTGGCAGTAGAAACGGACATCGAAATAGAAGTGCAACTCAATACTTTGTTTACACGAGAATTCATTCTACATGTTGTTCTCAACTGATCATCAAAGCATCCCAATTCCCAGTGTACTACATGCATGGTATCTCACACCTCAGGCGGCCGTCTACCAAGCATACTCATCATCAACGTTGTCTGCATTTTCATTCCAGTCTTCGTCTCCGCTGACTTCATCGTCGAGGAAGTCTCTCTCAGTAAATTGTTTCTCGCGCGGTCGTTGATTGTCGATGCGCACATCGACCACGACACAAAGACCTTGAATATGCTTCTCGGGTTGCCTACGCCAATCACCATCATCATCGTCATCGTCATCAGATCCTTCTTCTTGTGTAGCAGAGCCAGATCCAAGACCCGATGCTGATTCCTGATTCTGGACCGTTTCAGCGACACGCAGGCTCCTGCGACGAGGAGTGTTATCTGTGTCGAGCGCGTCGGCATGATCAACAGATGGATGGCCCTCGGGCTTGAGTGAAGATATTACCACTTCAGTCATTCTACGTGTCACAAGTGGCTCATCATCCGAATCAATGCTCTTGGTGATTGTAGCTGTGGGAGCTTCCAGGATACCTTGCTTCCAAAGGCGGAACTGTCTAAGCGAGCCTAGATGTGGCGAAGGAGCCTGACTGTCCCTCAGGAAAACACGTTCGAGACGACCGACCCACTCTTTCCGGAATGGAATACGATCCCGCCAAGAGACGTCGTGTATATGAGCTTGCAGTATAATGTATCGGAGACCGGGAAGATCAGCTGCAGCATCTATCAGGGAGCGAAACAGGTTCTCTGCGCCATCTTTTGGTAGCCTTTGTGGATGAACGAGCTCAAGGTACTGCATGGTCTTTGGCCAAGTCGGCACGTCGTTAATCGTTAAAAGGCTGTCGTAGAGGGGTGTTGCGTCATTACTATTCTCTTTTTCACTGTAGTAGCGCAAGTCCATCTTCAACACCTCGAGTCTCGGACAGGCAGCTTTGAGACCAGTCAGGAAGGCGCAGTTCAAAGAAGCATTGCCATTAAGTATTAACTCTCGTAGCCGAGATCCAGATGCTCTGAGATACTCGAGTAGCATGTCACTGTACACCTCCAGACAATTGGTGAGCTCGAGTCTCTCCAATGTCGATGGAAGAGTGAGCAAGAATTCGTCCATGACAATATCACAAGAAATGAGTGTCAAGTCTTTTAGATTTGGTAGCAGGGTGATCGATTTTGCGAGACCCATCGGCGCTTCCGCGCCGCCATCTTCGACTTGGGGTTCCGCACTGTCAGTGAAGTTGAAACCGCGCACCACTAGCCGCCGTAGTGACTCGAAGGACTTCCCTCGATGAACGTTAGCCATAAAATCGTACATCGTCGCAGGGTCAGAGAACGACACCATCTCACGACCCCACTTCCAACTTCTCAGCCTATGGCCACTGCTCTCTAACGTAGAAAAAAGATCTTTGGGGTACGACCAGTTCTGGAGCCTCCCAGAAATCCTGAAAGGAGGATCATCGTTCGGATGTGTGATGTCAAGGTAGTGTAGCTGTGGGATCTCCTTGATGAGGGTGCTCAGGTCGAACAAAGAGCGATGTGAAGCAGTGTATGCAAGGCGCCTCACATCGATACAAAGACCTTGAATCTTGACGTTGTAGTCAAACGTCCTCTTATTTTTGGGGATTTGGAGTAATTCAAGAAGATGGTGAGGTTGCAGGGATGTATGCAAAGCAGGCGATCGATAGTAGGCCTCGAGCGCAGGTTGAGCGAACGCGCGACACGTACGTGCTGTTTGAACGAGCCAAGCAGCGTTACCACTGGAGTTGGTGGTTGCTTCGTGTAGTGGTTGCGAAGCGTAAACGAAAATGTCGCGAAGGATGTCAATTGGTAATGAGCTCCATCTAGGGACTTTGTGGTCACTGGGACCTATAAAGCCTTTCTGAGATGATTCGTAGTGTACGTTTGGTTTGCGTACATGTCCGAAAGATCTGATTGTGGTCTTGTTTGATCGTGTGCTCTTGCTCTTCCTACTGCCCACGGCTCGGCTGCGCGTCTGCGGTTTATGCTTGACTTGCTTCGCAGTCCTTATCTTTTTACGTGCGGGTCCTTGCGTCAGGCGCCTGGTCTCCATGACCGGCTCGTATTCGCCTCCGCCTGTGACCCCAAGATCATCGAAATCATCATCGGTATCGGGCTCAGCATATTGGGAACGTTTACGTGAGGCTGCCTGGCGAGTAGGACGACGTTTGCTGGCGACAGGCGCCATCACAAGTGCGTCCTGTGTAGCCTCGGTCGCGTACAAACGGCGATCATCACTCGTGTACACAGGCGTGTACCACTATATGCGACACAGGAGGAGTTGCGATCAAGTCTGGTAGCAAAGGCACGAGACGTGTAGGCTACCAGACTAAAATGTATGAAGCTGCAGGGACTGGACATGACATGAACTTTCGGTCGATCATGACGATGGCGGCGCGGATAGATCCTCGCTGTGGCGTAAGATAAGATAAGATCAGGCGCGCGCGTCGCTACACACGCCTCATGCGCCTATAGACTTCATCGATTGAATCTTGCACCGGACAAAGTTTTGCTTCATACATACATGTGAGGGGCAAACGGGCACATGCGTATCAGAGTCTAGCAGAATCCGCATAGATTGTGGTTCCCACACAAATGCTTATCGCTCATCTCGGTACTGGACACGAGGGTCGCCTGGCACATCTCTGATAGAATAGCCTGGTGCTGGTCAGCTTCAGATAGTGCTTGTTACCTCTGACATCGCGATCCGGGTAAAGTATAGGCCAGTATGAGGTTCCGTGCTGGTATACAAAATATCCATACGTTCACCAAGTTTACCGCCTCCTTAGCCACTCTCGGGCACGTTGCATGGGTCCGGCTAGACGAGAAGGATGTTCGATTCACTGTGATCCCCGAGCAAGGAACACAAGTCTGGTCTGTCCTTACACCAGAGACGATCTTTGAGAGCTACACGATTCAATCTGCGGCTCCGAACAATACCATCAACCTTGAAGTGCCACTTGCGCCGCTTCAACGCGCGTTGAAAAGTGCGCAAAATGCCATTGCAGCAAACATTCGGCTAACGAAGAAGGACAATGTCCCCTTACTGAGTTTGACAATCACCACTGCCACTATCAATGGCGGGGCGGGCCATTCGGACAGCCATAGCGACTTCAACAACGCGCGTGGCCTCCTTCCTTCGCAAGGTGAAGGGTCCTTCCGAGAAGAGAGTGTTGATTTCTCCGGCTCTCGCCAAGACCGTGAAACAGTCATCACACAGGATGTTCCCATCCGAGTACTAGCACCAGCATCTATCCAAGGCCTGCATGAACCGCGTTGTCGAGAGCCAGACGTCCATATAGTGCTTCCAAATCTTCTCCAGTTGAAAAGCATCAGCGATCGCTTTACACGCCTAGCCACGTCGTCCAAGTCCCGCTCAGGCTTCGGATCTGCATCTTCAGGTCCGAAGCTAGAGCTGAGTGCTAATATGCACGGCTGTCTACGATTGGCTCTCAACACTGATGCGATGCGGATCAACAGCCTCTGGACCGGGCTAGAGAATCCCGAACTTGACCCTGCTCATGTAGACGAAGACCTGAATAATCACCCCAGCACTCGTATGAAAGCTGTCGGTGATGCCACGGGCCAGACCGAAGAAGGCTGGGCTACCGTGAGGCTCGAAGGCAGAGACTGGGGAAGAGTTCTTAGCGTTGGTCGCTTGGGCGGTCGAGTCATTGCATGTCTATGTCATGACCATGCAATGATACTGTACGTCTTCCTCAACCATGACGAGCCGGGTTCGCAAGACACCGAGAATGTATTGACATATTACATCTCGTCGTACAGTGCATAGAACGAAGGGAGTGCGATTTTTCACATCCATATGCTTAGCGAAATCCAAGGGGGCGTGCTTTCATATGGCATGCTCAATGCATGTGCTCAGAGCCGTGGGCCTCCGCTCGAACGTAGTTACGGGACCTCTTCGCTGTTTATCGGCGCACGAACTTATGACCTCACGACATGATGTCGACTCTCGACTATCAAAGATTCAGCGCCTTCGTTCAGCGCTCGCGCAGTCACCTAGGTGGGATACCTACCGAACACAGGCAGTCATATGATCATGATGGTCTTGGAGCATTGCGAAGCGACTGCGAGAAGGAATCTGTGCTCACGACGAGCAGTATGCATTACACTTAACACGACTATAACTTGTGCTTCTTCTTTCCACTGGCAACAAGCGAGAATTCTTTTTGAGGAATCCCATTTGCGAACCTGTCCAAACCGCCCAAGGCTTCGGCCACGCCCTGCGCATCCTGTATCTGCCTATCCGGCCGACGGATCAGCGCTTTGATTTTCGTCATACTATCGCTCACAAGATGGTCTCCCAACCTCTCGTGAATCTCATGAAGCACCTGCTCCAGGAATTTCTCATCCTCTCCTGGCTGAACATCAAATACCTTGTTCACGAACCCGGTCTGAACGAGCTCGGGGCAAGTGATTCTCTTACTCATGATAAGAGCTTCGTTCGCCTTGCTGATGCCCAGCCGCTGCACCAGGGCGTACGATGCATTCCCTTCCGCGACCAGTCCAAGCGAGGTGAATGGGGTCAAGAGATAAGTATGTGGAGCGGCATAGATGAAGTCAGAATGTGCGGTCAACGCCGCACTCAGCCCGACAGCAGGGCCATTAAGCGCAGTGACCAAGATTTTAGGGTGCGCATAGAAGGCTTGCGTGTTATGTAGATTGTTCGAGACGAAACCTTCCAGCCAGCGTTGGAAGTCATCTTGGCCTTCCACAGCATCGGTGGAGGCTGTCACATCCGCACCTCTGGTCCATTCTACTTGTCAGCGCTGAACAATTGAGCTGCTCCTGCCTCCTGGAGACACTCACGCGCTGAAGAAGCGACCTTTTCCGGTCAAGACGGTGATAAACAAGTCATCTCGGGTGGCTACGTAGTTAAGTAGACGGGCAAGATGGAGATAGTGAAGTTGCGTGATGGCATTAAGTCTCTTCGGTCGATTGATCGTGATAATCGCGATCTTACCACGAGTCTCGAAAAGAATCTCGTCGTTTTGAAAGGGTTTGGGCTGCGTCATGGTGGAAGATGCCACAGCCGACAGATATACAATACAATGGAAGAGTGGATATGGCTCGCAGCGACAAGGAGGAAGATTTACGACTGAGCCCGCCTACCCATCTTTATGAATCCCGCCCCAAGCAAGATCGGCTATAGGTGGTCGACGCAGCTGGCTTGCCGGGAATGAGTTTGGGATGTTTTGGCCGAGGTGCACGCGAATGTGAGCTACGCCAACGGCAGATCTTCGGGCAAGCGCCCTGTGGTGACCTCAAGAGCGCCCACCTAAGGCAGATATGCGGCGAGTATTGCAAGAAGGCAGCAGTCTACACAACATAACCCGTCTCATCTGACAGACGTTCATCATGGGAGGCCCTAATCTTGAAGTCTTCAAGGCAAGTTCGTCCAAGGCTTCCAGTAGGTTTCATGTAGTCCACCAGATTCTAACTTCACAATACAGTTTGGCATGTACATCATGTTTCCAATCGGCATCATGTACTACTTCGGCACCAACCTCGACTCTCGTTTCAAGGTCCCGGACTTCTGGCCTAAACCCGGTCAAACACACACCATCCCTTTCGAGCGAGAAGACATCAACGAGGAACTAGAACGACTAAAGCAAAGACGACTAGCTGCAAGAGCAAGAAGATTGGCCCTGCAGAATGAGGGCGTAGATACCGAAGTCACTGCGCACAGGGAGGCAGAGCTGCAGAACCCACGACCAGATATCCTCACGGCGACAAAACTGGATGAGCCTGAGCGAAGTCAAGTCGCCAGAAGTAATGGATGGTCCAGGTGGTTCAAATGAAAAGAAAGCGCGCGCGCGCGGAATCTCAATGCTTCTGCAACACTCTTTATCGAAGGAAGACCCATCAGACATGATTCGAACGATGCAGGGGAGCACCAGTAGTGTATACTAGGAGTGCCAGCTCGATGCAGTGCCACGCTGTTAACATACCCGCTCCGGGAGAACATGTTGCCGCAGATCAGATCATGTTGGGCAATGAATTCACAAATCTGCTGCCAGAGTAGTAGCGAGAGAATGATTGTACTTTAGGAAGAGGTCTAGAATGGCGGACGAGTACTGGGTCAGTAGCTACGATGATTTGTGGTTGCGTCCCGGACAAAGGGGCCTTGCGAAAACACAACGATTGCGTGTATGAGAAAAGGTGTACGATGGCAAAAGCTGAACTGTACTTGTAAATATGACGGGAATACCTTTGAAACGCACATATCGATCTGCGATGAATGTGGAACAGCTTGGTAGTGGTTCCCTCTCGCGCTTTGATTCTATAGTCAGGCAGTCAGCGACATCTAGTTCCTACGTGATGCAGAATTTTCTTCATCCTCACTGAGCTGATGTCTAAAATCGCTGGACAGGAGTAGAAAGAAGCAAGGCTGTTGAAGGCGACTTCGGCGGGCGTGGTAGGAAAGGGGACGTGCTACTCCACAGCATCTACGATGTGATTTCTCGATGACTCGACACTCGCATGTCTCAAGAATAATAGCGTGATGCGATGCTGAACAATCCGACGAGGAATCCAGGAATACATCCGGCGGTAACTATCCTCCCCCTACAGAATATCAAAGTGCAGTATGACCCGATGAACAAGTTCAACAGGCTTTTCGCTATTGTATTTGCATAGTGATTGTATACTTGAACATCATCCGTCTTAAGGATGCCAAAGCTCGACTGCAAACCACCGTTCACAGCTTGGCCTTTGTCCTAATCTCCTTGACGAAATCTTCGATGTCCTGCACGAACATTGCAGGTTTCTCCATGGCGGCGAAATGTCCACCTTCTTGATGGCTGCGGGACCATAGCAGCACTCCAGTCTTTTCCACCCAGGAGGTAGGGATTGGAGCCAGTTCCTTGTGGTGCCACGAATAGCCCAATGGCTTGTTGATGTAGTACTCGGGCTTGTTATGGAAGCCCATGGGTCTCGAGCCGTAGAATTGACGGTATGGATAGATCGAGCGCGGGAACGATTCGGTGAACCAGTAGAGAGTCACAGAGTCAAGAATCTCGTCCATCGGTGGGGTTTCATCACTCCACTGTTGGAATTTTTCGCCAATCCACGCTAGGAGAGCGATGGGTGAAGAGGAGAGAACAAGTCCGATGGTGCTGGGTCGTGTGCCGTGCTCACGGGCATAGGCATCTCCTAATTGACCGAAGTCGGATGCCCGCTGCAGACCCTGTTGTTCTGCAGAAGATAGAGTGGCGGGAGGATGATCCTTTGAGCCGTCGGCACCAATGCAGAAGTTCACTGTTGCACGGTATGGTGAGCAAGATCTCTTCATGATATCGAGGCATCTGGAAACGAGGTGAACCTACAATGAACGGCTTTGCATGCATTGGAAGTCGCACCCAATATGCGAGACACGAAACTGCCAATGTCACCTCCTTGCGCGACGTAGCCACTGCCAAAGCCCAGTCCTATCATCAATTTGTCAATGACGCTGGCGATGCCTTGCATGTTGAAATCCTTGTCCAAAGCAGGTCCGCTCGAGTAACCATAGCCAGGTAAAGACGGCACAATGACATTGAATGGCAGATCCTCCTCGCTGTATTTTTGTCGGAGTACATCTAGCACGGAGAGGAATTCGAGGAAAGATCCAGGCCAACCGTGCAACAGTACGAGAGGTACGGCATCCCGCTTCTTAGTGAACAGCGCCACGAAATGTATCTGGAATTCATGCCTGTCCTCTACGATTGGGACGGTGAAATTGGGAAAGCTGTTGATGCGATCTTCCGTTTTCCGCCAGTTGTACGATGTCTCCCAGTGCTGCTTCGTCTGCTCCAGCCAGGCACGTGAGATACCGAAGTCGCGGATGCCTTTCGGGTCCGCCACCTGATTTTCGTATGTCTTGGGTCCCAGACGCGAGAGTCGTAGAAGCTGGTTGAAGGCGTCAAGGTCGGAGTTAGCGACCTGTGCTTTAAATGGTTGTAGTTTCAGGGTGGCCGTAGACGGGATGGTGGAAAACGCCATGGTCAAGGTACGAGAAGTGTAATCAGTAAATCAGTCTGTGTTGGCTACAGGTACTTCCTCCGGGTGCTCGAGAATGGACTTCGACTTGTTGGGTGGCGATTGATGAGATGTGTAGGTCGATGTCTGATGCAAGCATATGATAAGCCTAGGTTCAGCTTAGCTAGATAGACTCATTAGCTGTCAAGCTCGCGCTGTTTTACTCTGTCGAGAACGACATCATGCTCGATGTGCGATGATGCTGTAGCTACACCTGCATGTGGGGTCCGGGAATTCTATACATATATCCGCCACGAATAAGGGCCGACAGGCTGCTTCTGCACAATGCTAAGAACAGCAGATGCAGTGAGTGACAGAATCCCGTGCACTTTTATTTGAGTCAGAGATACCAATGGTGAGTGAACGCCCGCCATGTCCGGGCTCGCAGAGATGTGAATTGCGACAACGAACAGATTGTTGGGTATACACCTTAGTTACATGCGCCACACTTTAGGCGCCTCTAACTTTACGATAGCTTGGTGGTCGTACAGTCCTCCCAATGATCTTACCAGCATACACAGGAATCAAACTCGCTGCACTCACGGCCGCGAATCGCCACCAGAAACCCAGTGTGATGAGATATGCCAAATCAAAATACCCTCCTAAGAACGGCAAGCTCCCAAAGTAAAGAGCCATTGTTCCGGCAATAGAGAAGATCATGACCGGATGCCATGTCGTGACTGACAAGGCAACCATGAGAATCTCGTTGAGTATAAGGACTGTATAGCTGAGCGCGACCATACGCTTAAAACCATTCGACTTGGTTAATGTGGTCCCGGAGTCAGTGAGTTTGGTTGTGGAGTAGCTGGGAATCAAGATCTCGGAGCCACCCTGAATGATCAGTCCCTGGTAGAGTGAAATCCCACACCAGACAAAGAACGTGCGATAGCTGAGGCTTCTTCCGGACGTCAGTTCCTTGTATAACTCTGGATAAAGGTTCGCAAGTCCTTCATCCACATCGCGATCGAGCACCAGGCTGAAAACGGGCATCATGGTATAGACGGTCGCGTAGCCAACGAGCAGCCAGTCACGATAGAGGGCAATGGGCTCATACGCGCTGGCAATGCTGAAGACTGTCTGGCAGACTGAGATAATGAGTCCACGGTGAATGATGAACTGCGCAAGCTTTGCGGAACGCTTGTAGCTATTACGGCCATGCCACACGAGCAGTTTCGTCAGATATGCAAATTGCGTAATACTGAAATCTGCTGCCAGGGATGCTTGGCGGCCTTCTTTGCCCACGATACCGACGCCGACATCAGCAGCCTGGATCATGGAAACATCGTTGCCACCATCGCCAATGCATGCTATACGTTTGTTCGTGAAGGCACGAATGAGTAGAGCGATATCTGCTTTCTGTGTTGGCGAGCAGCGACATGCTATGACCGCAGGTAATCCAACAGCCAGGCTGATGAAGGCATCGCGATGGTGTTGGAGGTAGAGTGCGAGACTTTGGCCATCAATAAGAAGAGCAGCATTACTGCGGCCATGCAAAGCACTGAGTGCATCGAGCGCAACCTCCTTACGGGTTAGATTCGCAATGGTATGGATGTGTTGGCCTCGGCTGACGAGTTTTGATGAAACTGCCACACATCGCGCGGTTTCGATCTTGTCACCTGTGAGCATCCAGATTTTGATGCCTGCGTTTCGAAGTAGCTCAAGACTGGGTTTCACGTCTGGCTGCAATTTGTCTTCAACACCTGTGACGCCAAGTAGCTCGAGGTTGCTTTCGAGATGCTGCTTGATGACCTGCGACATTTTAGTGTCTCGCTGATCGAGGGACAGTCCTGCCTGATGATAGGCTGACGCAAAAGAGGAATATTGTTCTGCGCTGAGGGTCTTGCGGCCGATTACAAGGGTCCGAAGACCTTCTCGAGCCATGTTGGCAGTTTCTTCATCAAGCCAATCATTCGCAGCCACGATGGAAGACATCACCGTGTCGGCTCCTTTTTGCAGAAAGAGAATGTCTCCTTGCTCGTCTCCTGTTGCACCATTGGCCGTCCGCATAAATCGGACAATGATGCCCATCCTCTTACTTTCGCTCGTGAATGGGAAGACGTTAAGAATTTCCACTCTCACTACGGTTCTCTCGTTGTGAGCAAATTGCAATGTTATACTTTTGCGATCACGGTGCGAGAGCCGCAGTCCGACTTGCTCGGTCCACTGCACAATAGCAATTTCGTCTGGCGAAGAAGCTTGATATGCAATAGTCTGATGGCCGTCTTTGTCATCTTCAGTGGTAGGCGTGACGTTATGCGCCAGTGCCAGTGCTAGAACGAGGTCACGGACCCGTAGACCAATCTCGCGTCGCGTTCTTGTTGACCCGCCAAGATTCTGAGAAGCAGATGAGGGGGTGAACAATTCCATAGGACTGCCTCTTTCCTGTGTTTCGAAAGCTTGCTGCACGTAGCTCGCTACTTCTTCCATTGCTTCGCCGCCATAGCTGACAGTCCCGACATGGATCTTTCTCAACTCCATTTCGTTCCTGGTCAAAGTACCTGTTTTATCAGATAACAAGTACTCGATCCTTCCGAGATCTTCCGGAATATTGCTTGTCCTGACGATAGTACCTGGAATACCCTTGTCTCGGTGGATTAGATACGCAAACACACTTTTACCCATATCTAGATTTACTCGAAGACTGATGGGTACAATCGTGCTGAAGAGAATGAGAAATCGCATGAAAGCGACGTACCACTTCATCTTTTCGTCCTCAGCTCCTTCGAAACGTTGCAGCCCAACAAGAATGATGGACAAAGCGGCGGTGAGAAAGCAGAGGATCTTAGTTAGCGCATTTATCTCGTATTCCAATAGCCCAGTCTTCGAACGCGAAGGACTTGTCGATAGCGCAGCTCTTGTTTGTGGACCAGTGTATATGACGACTGCGTGAACAGTGGTTGAAGATGCCAGGACTGTATTAGCCCAGGCTGTGTTGTCTATGTTCAGCGGAATAGATTTTGAATCGAGCTCGGTCTTCACTGGGATGCCGTCTTCACTAGCGGGCAGGTGAGGATCGTAGGGTCTTCTGCTATTCGCATGCGACGGACTCAATTGAAGAGTCCCAAAGAACTCATTCACCTTCTTATCTGGTTTACCAGCCGTGAGGGAGAGCCGAAGATACTCTGATGCTGGCAGAGATTGGACGAGCGGCGTGGCAATTCTCAGTTTCCAGTCCGTCTCTCCATCCAGTTGATCGGTGCGAATGAAGGCTTCTCCACCCTCACTTGGGTCCGAAGTTGTGGTCTCATTCTCCAATACCCCACCCTCCACGTTCTTTGGAGACGCTTCGCCAATGCCATTTCTGTTCAGATCGGTTATCTCCACGTTGTCCAATATTGCAGGCTCGGAGGAATAGCTTTTGAGTATCACCACATCGGCCGGCACACGTTGATCTTTGTTCAATACGATAACGTCTCCAACCTTCAAATCCCGCGACGGCTTCATTATCTCGACCACATGCGACGACGGGTTTTGGAGCTCATCAGCTTCCTCTGGTATGGTTGCATCATTCTCCTTGGCTGCACCTCCTCTTGTTCGTTTGCCTAGGTTTCGCTCTATCATGTTCTCTGCTTTCTGCTTTTTCCTGGCCCCGCCCATGTCGCCCTCGTAGAAACGTAAAGTTTGATAGGATTCGCTGTTAGCTTCATTGTCCCGTTTTCTCCTGTACAAGTCGTCGTAGGCTTCTTTGCTTAAAGTAATTGTTATCACTGACGCCAAAGGCACCACGTATGTGCTCAGATAACCGATGCGTAGTGCGGGGACAATCTGGGAGAGAGCCACCAGTAGAAAATACATGTTGAAGAAAAACTTAAACTCATTCCACAGCGTACGCGGGAGAAACGACCAAGGGGTGTACTTGGCATTTGAGACCGTGTTTGGTGGGAATCGGGAGTCCTGGTGCATTGCTCCAACAGCCACAAGGCGAGCAGAAGCTGAGTCGTAATCGTCCTCCTGAGCCGTCAAACTGCCAGTCAAAGCAATGGGACCAGTCCTGCTTCGAAAAACCGCCGGGACGAAACGCCAGAATCCCCGTGATCCTTGTCTCCGATGCCCGAGCTTATTGGGCCTGCTTGGTAGTGGTGACAGTCCTTGGGCTGTGGCTTGATCGTCCGTGTGCCACGAGCTATCGTCCTGTCTTTCATTGTAGCCGAAGGCGGCCGCCGCCTGTCCATTTGCGCGCTGTTCGCCGTCGCTGCCGACATAGTGCGGTACAAGCGCTTCTGTGTCTTCTAGTCCCTCATCACGAGGTCTTCTCCTTCCCCCAAACCTCAAGTTCCGGAGAGGTATTCTTCCGCCATGCCCGTATTCGTTTTTGTTCGCTGAAGACCGTCGCGTCGCTCGTGGGTTTGGAGTTTTGAGACTGTGCGAATCGAGCTCATTCAAGTCGAGATCGTCGTCGAGATCAAAATCCTCGCCGTCGCCGAGACTGTTGTCCTGGCCATGAAGCGCATGGTAAGATGCAGAGGGAGAGGTCATTTCATCGTCCTGTCAGTCCGTCTGGGGCAACCAGGCATATCGTGCTGTAGGTAAGCTTGCCCGTGGAAACGTGGAGCATGTAGAAACAGTTCGGCAGTGAGGAAGAGACACATGGACCTGTTCGCATCTGCCTGCTTCCTTGTCAATTGTATTGGAAAGCTGTTTCAATCGTCATCCCCGAGTCGCCGATAGGAATAGGACCGGGGTCCTGCTGACTAGTGGCCAGATCCGGCTCCCTTTACATCACGTGGCGAGTCCTATAATCCACTCATGTCCTTCTCCTTTTATAATAATTATTATTCAGGACACTTATGCTGGAAGCGCATTGCGCGTTTCATTCGAGTCGGGACGGATTAGACTGCACGGTCCACGGCGCTGCCATTTGTTCTGTTTTGAGAAGTCTGCCTTGATAGCGTACCGAGCGCGAATCTACGTCAATACATACGCGAACAGCTGGCAAAGCGTCGGATGCTTTTGGCATCGGCCCATAATCGACTTCCTCGTTGATACGGCTACTCTCTGGTCTTTGTTCTGTCACCATTCATTGGGCAACTGCCTCGCCATGTCAGGCCATGACAGGACATTCAGTGAGGATATCTACGGACCCAACTTCGGCAATGCATTGCCGTCGGCAGCTGCAGATCTGGAAGAAGATGCGCCATCGTGGAATCCTGCTCTGAGACAAAACAATGCCGACGACACTTCGGAAACTCTGCATAGCAAGCCCGAAGCGGAGCAAGAAGACGACTTCTTCGATAGATACCCAGGCGCGACCCCGAAAAAGCGGAACGCGCTCGACACCTCTCCCGCGCCGGTTGAGGAGGGTGACGATAAGGAGGATTCGAGGGCCCTCGGAGACATGGTAGACGATTCTGCACAGTCACGACCAGATAACGCGTCATCAGAAGTATGGCACAAATCTGAGGCTATGGCACTGCTAGTAGAGCCCAATGTTGAAAGCGAGGCGCCGCCAGGAACTGATGGCGAACAAGCATTACCTGAGCCGACGGAGACCACAGAAGAGCCGGAACAACATCTGAAGGCTCGCGCCTTAGCTCAGCCAGAGCCAGAAGAGAAGGTTGATGGGCTGCTGTTGCTCGAGCAAGATCTGCCCGATGCCTCGTTATCCTCATCAGAAGTCAGCCAAATTGCCAAAGACGATCTTGAAAGACCAGAAGCACATTATGAACATCAAGGCGAGGTGACCGAGATGGAAGCGGCGCTTGACGAAAGTGCAGATGTACCGTTGATGGAAGACGAGGAAGTGCTTCCTACTGCTATGACTGTGCGCGATGGACAGAGTGTCGACTTCGATGGACAATTAGACGGCACTGCTTCAGCGGCTTTGCTCGGCTCTGTAGCGGAAACAGCACCACCTACAATCAATCGAAGCTTCTCGACGAACTTCGTAGATGGCTCGAATGTCGATGTACACGCCGACAACAGCTCAGAACAAGGATCCGTGCAGCAGGTGGACATGAATGGGCAATGGCCTGCTATTGGTGACGATAAAACGTTTGGCGAACTACTGGAGGGAGACCATGTCCTGCCGTCAGATGAACCCTCGCGGAGCAGGCCCGAAGGCAGAGAGGACGCATTGGCACGACTGGAAGGGGAAGATTTCGAAGGGCTTGTTGGAATTGTCAAAAGTGCTAACGCTCCGGAAGCTTTCAGTACCGGCCTCGGCGACCAAGCCGAATTACCCGCTGAGCCGGTCTCCAAAGAAGATCTCGCAGCTGCATGGGGCGCAGCGCTCGACGACGATGATTTCCTGGAGGAGTCGAACGAACTCGATCCGTCAACACTATTCGGTGATGACGATGACGATTTCCTCGTAGACGATGAGCCTGAAGCGACGCCTGCCCCGAGCCAAACAAGCAGGTTACCTGAGTTCTCATCTCAACCCTTGACACAACGCTCCGTCTCGTATACGCCTTCCTCGACATTGCCGCAAAATCCGTATAGTGTGCCAAGCGGTCAGATGTTCCCTCAACATGGAAGAACATCAGGTACTCCAGATACTGGTCTTGTTGGTCTTTACAGCCAACCATCCGACTCGCAGCTGCAGCACAATTCAAGGCCGGCACTCAACACTGCGCAATCGTTCGCGGACAAGAGCAAGGGCGGATATCAGTCTCCGTATGATCTTCCCATGGACGTTACAAAGCCAAGGCGGAGACCACAGCAGCAGCCTGTACACACTTCAAGTACAGCACATATTCCTCCGCCTCGAACGACCAGTCAATCATCCAACCTCAATACAGACCAAGTAGCATCATTTCAAGGTCCACCACAACAGCTGCGATCTCATTCACTTCAAACACCTCCAAGCTCAAGCCATAGCGTCGCGCCCAAGCCAGCCTTCAATGCTTCATCTTCTGTACGCTCCACCCCGAAAGGCGACAGTTCCTTCTTTGAAGATCTTCCTGTCGCCCCAAAGCTTCGGGCAAGGCCAAGTTCTGTTTACGCACCTCAAGTTATGCAGACTCCGCGCACAGAGCAGCCAGCATCGATGCAGAACTCGACTCCCCAAACGCACCCCCCAAGACCTGCCGGTCCTCCCCAACAATACAATGCACCAGCGGGAATTGGTCAAGGCTTTCGGCAGCCAGAACGTCTGCCACTTCTTCCCGAGCAACCGGCAACGCCGCCAGTATCGGCACTTGCACCGCCTGCTCTTACCGCCCGATATTCGCCAAACCCTCAACCCGCCCCGGCTGCTGCGCAAGGTCGATATTCGCCAGCGCCCTCAGCGCCGGCATCAACATCATCGAGGTACTCACCTGCTCCGGCCCCAACTCAGACAGGACAAGCCAAAGCAAGATACGGACCATCTCCAAGTCGAAATCCATCGTCAGGTTCACATTACTTTGCACCTCGCACAAGTAGCCCCTTGACTTCTCAATTGGACAAGCCTCACCCGCCACTACCTCCTGGAGTCACATCACCGATGAGTCCGCCATACGTCAACGGAACACCTCATTCTCAAGCCACATCGACACCACCATTGGCTCAAGAACCTACGCTACAGCGGTCACAGACGCAGTCTCCTAGTGCTACAATGAAGAATCCAAGGACGGCAGCGTCGAGCTTGGAGAGGCCAACATCGGCTGCTGCTATGTCTGCAGAGCGGTCATACATTCCATCTTTGCAGCCGTCATTAATTCGCAACCAAACAGATGTTCGGAACATTCCGCAACAACGATCTGGACCAGCCCTTCCTCATCGTCGGCAGTTCTCAAGAGAGCTATCTTTCGCCGTCCCTCAAGATGAGCAGAGTCAAGATCCACTGAAACGATGGCAGGGACATCCCATCTTCAGTTGGACCGCGAGTGGCGCAATCCTATCCAGTCTGCCGCAACAAACACCATTCTATGCTGCTGGCCACGCAATTCCTGCTATTAGATGCACACCGGGGTCAATTAGTCTACAAGATGCTTCCGCTTTCCTCGCAATGGATGCTAGGAACGCCGAATTTCCGGGCCCACTTGCTGCGCGCAGTAAAGGCAGGAAGAAAGAAGTGCTCGCCTGGCTTACTGGTAAAATCGAAGATTTGGAACGGAGCTATGAGGCCTCGCGACTTGACTTCAACATTGAACCCAGCTCCCGGAAGCGAGTGGAAGAGAAAGTTATACTGTGGAAAATTGTCAAGATTCTCGTGGAACATGATGGTGCATTGGAGGGTAAGCCAGAACTTTCGGCCGCAGTACGGAGAATTCTACTGCCCAATTCTATTGAAGTGGCCTCAACTGTGGAACAACAGACTCTACTATCCGCTACAATACAGACAGAGCCTGTCGACAAGCAAATCATCTTCCAAATACGTGCTGCCTTGCTAGAAGGTGATCGCGATCGCGCTGTTTGGCTAGCGGAAGAGAAGAAACTATGGGGCCACGCGATGCTAATCGCTTCCACATTGGGACCTGAGATCTGGAAACAAGTCATTCAGTCCTTTGTGCGATCGCAGGTTCAGAGCGCTGGAAGTGATGCGCGAAGTATGGCTGCTCTGTATCAGATCTTCGCTGGCAATTCGGAGGAATGTGTAGACGAACTCGTCCCGCCGTCCGCGCGGGCAGGTTTTCAGATGATCAGCAAAACCAACGGAACAGTGTCCGGAAATCCTCTTGAGGGTCTCGACCAATGGCGCGAGACACTGGGACTCGTTGTGGGCAATCGTACTGGGAACGATGCACAGAGTCTCATCTCACTCGGCAAATTGCTAGCCAGCTATGGTCGTGTCGAAGCAGCACACACTTGCTACCTTTTCGCACGTCTGTCAGTCAAGCATAGTGGTGCGGACGATCCAGAGACACATTTTGCGTTACTTGGCGCCAACCACCAGGCCTCGGAGGAGCCTTTAGGTGGCGATCTGGACAGCATCATACTCACCGAGATATACGAATGGTCCTCCTCGCTCTCTGTGCCTTCTACATCTGTAGCATATGTGCCGCATTTGCAGTCATTCAAGCTCGTCCATGCTCAGCAGCTAGCTGCGCATGGCTTCAAGACGAAAGCGCAGCAGTATTGCAGTCACATCACAAGTGCTTACACCTCAACGACAAGGCCAAGTCAGTACTACCATCCGGTATTCACTCAAGCAGTGTCAGACTTGTCAGCATTCTTGGCTCAATCACCACACGACGGCAAGGGCTCTAGCAGCATATTCCGTAAGGAAGTCATGAATAAAGCATCCTCAGGTGCTGCCAGCTGGTTCACCAAGTTCGTGAGTGGAGATGACGACGCACAAGCAAGCGGCTCGGGTTCAGGCAATGATCAAATCGGTACACCGTTCGGTGGGGTTAACAGTGGCACTCCACCTATCAGCCGCACTACTTCGAATGCAGAACTGTACAATCCAATGGCGGGTAGCATGATTGCTCAAGGGACCACACCATCTGCTGCGTTCGCGCAGCCATCAAATCCTTATGCGCCAATAGCTGCGACGAGCAGGTATGCGCCTTATGGTACGCAATCTCAAGTTTCAGAGTCACGACCTCTACCAAGTCGCTCTACGTCGAAGTATGCTCCTCATGAGTCGCCCAGCGCAGCATCATACACTTTGCAGGATTCGACAAGCCTAGTCGGAGTGGCCAGCGACACGGGAGTACCATCGATCGAAGGTCAGCAAGTAGCGCCAATGCATGCCAATGCCGCCTCATCTTATGGCTATACGTATAGTAGCTCATCCAGAAGAGGCTCGGCGCATGATCCTGACGCCGAGGACAGCTACGAGCCGAAACCTGCACATACCGATGTCAGCCCTTACAATTTTACGCCGCCTGTGCCGCAATCTGATTACAGCAGTGGCATACCCAACGAGGAAGGCCCGAGCGATGGAGTGGTCAATGGGTATGCTCCACCTGCAAATGGCGCCTATGAAGCTCCAACTGCTGGCTATGGTTATGAGCCGCCTACAACAACATATCAGCCCTATGAACCGGAACCGGAGTCACCGGAAGATGCCCCCAAGATGAAGAAGAAGGGCATCATGGATCTCGACGATGACGATGACGACCGTCTGATCCAACAAGCAGCCGCGTTGAAAAAGGCGCAGGCTGACCGTGAAGCGGATGAGGCCTTCCGAAAGGCTGCCGAAGCTGATGCGTCACGCGAAAACACTGGTCCCGACAGTAAGGGTAGTTGGTTCGGAGGCTGGTTCAAGAAAGATGCCGCTGCTGGTCCTGGTCCTATTCGCGCTAAATTGGGAGATCAGAGTTCCTTCGTATACGACGAAACTCTGAAAAAGTGGGTCAACAAGAAAGGAGGTGCTGAAACGGCGACAGCTACTTCGCCAACGCCACCACCCCCGCGCGCTGGACCACCGAGTCGAGTCACAAGTGCTAGCATGGGTCCACCATCAAGCGGCGTCCCTTCACGGGTTGCTAGTGCCTCCGGCATGCCACCTCCTATGGGAATCAGACCTTCGACGTCCAGCTCTGGACCAAATATTCCAGGTTCGGGACCACCTTCACGGGCCGGAACTCCTGCTTCATTTGATCCCTCCGGCGTGCTTGCGAATGGCGATTCTGCACCGCCCCTGACATCCCATGCGCCACCAAGCAGGCCCGGTACCGGCATGAGCAATGCAAGCAGTCTTGACGACCTACTCGGCGCACCCGGCACAGGTCGAAAGGCCGGTGGAACGGTCAAGGGCAAGAAGAAGGGTGGCAGATATGTCGATGTCATGGCTGGAAAGTAAGAAAGCTGAGCGTTACGGCTTGCGCAGTCAACAACTGTGTTATTACTTCATGGTATGCTTGGCAGGACGTTTGAGTCATCAGTGCTGGGCTCGGCTGTATACGAGCTCTTCCAAGACCTCTTCGCTCACAGAGGGCGACTGCCCAGGATATGTTGTCTAAATCTATTAATGGGAGGAGAAGCATGTACGATTATGTATATATTTAATACATTGGAGATTCATCGCTGGCAGATGGAGCTCTGCTCTCACCAGCGTGATTTTCCCACCTTTCGACTGTAGCCGTTGTTTCACTTTCTAGACTTCTTACGTCCGTTGGCATATCAGGAAGCAAGCTCCCTTGTGTACAATTCGAGAGATTGGATTGTGAATGGTTTATAGTTTCATCGTAGGGGACGGCAGAGGATGCGCATTATGTACCAACAAAGCTGCCTTCCACCATCCAGATCTGGCATAGACGCCAAAGTATAGGTTTCTACCTCACAAGTAGAATGGGTCAGTACTCCATCAGCCGGAGTTTCTTTCCAATCTCGCGCCGCTGCACGACTTTCTCGCTCGTGCGCGTCTCGCCCTCTTCTTTGGCCTTGAGAGCTTGCAGTAGCATGCCTGCGTCGAAGAAACCGTCTGGTGCAGAGCGAAAAGAGATACGTCAGCATTGGTAAGAATCACTGGAACGAGGCGGAGCATAAATTTCACGGGATCAGACTTACATCCTCCAAGGTCATCGTCATCTTCACTGGTGACTCCACTCTCATCATTAGTGGACTTGTTCCCGGCTACGTCGACACCTACAACCATCCGGCCACGACTCTTCAGACGTGTGCCTTTCGGACGGGACTCCTCTGCCTCGCGTGCACGAGAGGCTTGTTTGTCGTTCCCTGTGCCCTTGCGCTGAGTCTGCCGAAGTAATTTCCGGATCTCCAAGAAGTAGTTTTCGAGCGCGTCGATGTAGCGTTGGGTCTGACGGTGTTTCGAGCTGGCGCAAATGGAGATGGAGCCTTCCTTTATGATATAGCCGATTCCGAACCCTTCGCCGGAAGTGGGACCAAATCCGAAATGACGGAGCGAGGGATTGCCACAGTTCGAGGTAGAGAGAATCGTATTGTTCAAACGATCGAAGCCGGCATCAGCGAAAATGGCGGGCATGACTGGGTGCTGCCGGGGAGGGCTTTGGCTCGAAGTTGGGCTGTCATCGTCGCTCATGACACTTCCCTGGTTCGGAGATGAGATGCGGCTACTGGGCTCGTCATCAGGACTGCTAAAGCCATTGGTGCTGGCTTGTTCGCCGTCCACAGCTTCGCCGTCAACGGATCGTTGCCAAACACACATAAGGGCATAGAGATGGCGGTCTGCACCTTCGGCTTTGGAGCACTCCTTCGTCAGTGCTGTATGTTTCTCACACGCCTTTCGAAGAGCGTCGACCTTTTGCGAAGCTGGATTCTCCCCCCAAAATATGCGGGTGAAATCACTGCTCTCTTGTGTGACGGATCGAATGGCTTCAGTACGGCCGTGGAAATACACCTTCGTCATGGCTGGCTCATAAACACTTTCCATCCGTCCGTACATACCATAGTAGGCAGCCTGGAATGCCATTTGTACGAAAGCATCCGGAGAGAATCCCATAGACGTGATGAAGTTTTTGCCATACGCACCAAACTCCAGAGTCTGGAACTCATTCTGCTGGATGAGGTCGGCCAGTCTGGTCTCAGCGAAGCGCAAGGATGTGGCAAGTTCGGGTACCATGTCCCACTCCAACTTATGAGGCGTGGTGTTGACCTCGCCAAAACTCTTCGGGTCTCTTTTGGCAGGATCAGGAGAGTTCGATGCCCACAGTGATGGTGCTAGACCATTAATACTACGAGCGAAGCGTAATATAGTATCAGTATACACATCCGATGCAAATCTGAGTACTGTGTGGCCATCGACACCAGTGTGCTCAAAATTTATCCCGGCACTACCGTTCTTGCAGACAATGATCTGTAACTTGTCGTACCAACGATTGGTGCAGGTACCGACTTGTACACCCTTCTCAATCTTGTTTGTACCACAGAGCATGTTCCCACATAGTTCTGCGCTGCTTTGTGGTTCGGTGTAGTCCAGACACAGGATGAAGAGTGCTGAGTCGACAATGCTCAGGCAGTCTGCGTTGTTGGATCCCTCATCTCTGCCGATAAGATCTCGTAGTCCAGACCAGATCTTGCGGTTTTCTGTACTCAGAACGCCGACTGCGCCTTTCGCAGCTTCACTGATTGATAGTTGCTCGGCGTCCTCAACGATGGTCTGCAGATTCAAAGCAACATCCTTTTCCGTCATTATAAGGTCGTGATTCTCATCCATGACGTCGAACCAGTAGAATTGTCCACGACACAGAACCACGATATGCTTAGAGGTTGGGTCTTGGCCAATGTGACACCCGTTGTCCGTGGGGATCCGAGCAGTACCAAACATCCGTGAATACTGATACATGCACAAAGGCTGACCTCGGAGCATATCTGGTGGTAGCTCTTCCTTTCGTACTGCACGTACGAAGGAGAGAGATGATACAACAAGCGATGCGGCGCGAGTGTTCTGGTCGTTTCTTGCCGGAGTTGGATCATCTTCAAGTAGAAAGAAGGGATTGAGGTTCAGAACAACTGGGTTATCATAATTGAGATACGAATCATACCCTGTTGCACAAGTTAGTCCTTCCTGCCATTGCGAGGCTCGTGTTCTGCCCAACTCACAAAACTGCTCGATATAACTACTTTGTCCAGTAGCATACTTCTTCAGCTTTTCTTGAAGCATTGGACCATCGTTCCGAAGAAACTCTTCCACCGCTCTTTCGGAATCTCTGTGCTCTCTCGCAGTCTGCAATGGATCAACAGAGGCTAGGAATCTTCGGCAAGTAGTTTCAAGATCCGGAATGGGAAGTTTCGGGAGCTTGTCTTGAGCAGCGAATGTGACACCCGGTTTCTGCTTTGATTGGACATCTGACCTGATCGGCTCAAGTGAATCTTTGGAATAGCTTTGGGTTACCTCCTTGGCATTAGCCTCAGATCGGCTCGACATGACGATGGAGTTTTTGCGAGCAGCCGAAGCGAGCTTCTCGTTGATGGAGCCAAAGGCTGTTACTGGAGACATTGTACGTATAAGTAATGGTTCTAGCAATGCAACAGCGATATGAGCGTAGCTATTGACAAACCACGCAATGTGGTTCGGAAAAAGTAATGACAACCTTGATTGAAGTACCGAAGCATTGAGAAGTCACTCAGTGTGAAGCCTCATGATCGATGTGGATAATGAAAGCTGTATGCTCCATCCAACGAGGTAAAGTAATAAGAGATGGAGCCAGGCGCACCCCTCGGTAGTGAGATACAGGGGCGGGCATGGTCATTGTATGTGATGCAGGGTAGGTTCTCATGCCGCTGCACCGAGAGCAGATCAAGTAATGGCATTGGTACTGGAAGTTAGAGCTGACTGACCTGCGTTTTCTGGTATGTAGAAGCTATGTGGCGCCGGTTTCGACCAATTCAAGCCTCTGGACCATGAGACTTCTGACCGGATCCTGGAAGAATTTCCCGGACAAGAGGAAGAGACACCGACTGCAATAGGCTGCACTGTCTAGGTAATGCTAGAATGTTGGAGATAGTGAAGTGGAGATAATGCGAGATATATGTAGTCAAAATATGTTGTTGTCGAGTCGCAAGTCAGGCGATTTGTCAAAGAAACTCAACGAAGCTGCTGTATGAAGTGATATTTGATTGTTTGTGATATGCGGCGAGACAGATACTTTGACGATAATGGGTTCCTACATCAACGAGCACAATACCGAGGATAGAATTGTGCTCTGCAGTCTAGAAGCGTGACGCACTCATGTCAAGACATGACGTTGGAACTCGCAACGTCGGTCGGTCGGACGGAAGGGCTCGCTCTCGACCGCCCGAGCCACATGACACTGCCACATTCCACAACGCCTGCCATGCTTGAGTGGCACCTAGAAACTGCCGTCGAATTATCGGACACCACCCTATTGGAAACGGACAGACGCGCTGGACCGAACGAAGCATCACATGCGATGATGCTGGCTCCAGATGACCAATCTGCTGACCGTCCTCCCTGACTTTGACCTCAAGCCATTCACCCATATCCTGCCATCTCTGGAGCGGGCTCAGGTGTCAACAGCAGATCTGCTTACCTTGGATGCACTCGATATTGCGAAACGGGCCCAGGTGCCATCAGGAGAGGTGAAGAAATTGGTAGAAGCGCTGCTGGATGTCTTACACGACCGACACCCGAATACTTTGGCTGATTCACCTGCGTCGCCGTCCATCACGGGACCAGATCTGGTCAATCGATGGACGACCATCAGCACACTCGATGACGACCTTGATATCGCCTTAGGAGGTGGTATAGGCGCTGGATGTCTGACCGAGTTCGTGGGTGAGAGGTAAGTGATTCATTTCATAACTGGGTTCACGACTGGCCTAACACGAGTGATTAGCGCTGCGGGCAAGACGCAATTTCTGTTGACACTCTTGTTGTCCGTTCAAATAACCAAGTCCGATCGGCCAGGCAAATCAGCGCTGTACATATCGACAGAAGCGCCACTCCAGACGACTAGACTGTCCAAGATCTTGACTTCTCATCCGAAGCTCAGTGCCCTGCCCGACGACTGCAAGCCTTCTCTTGAGCGAGTCCAAAGCACGCACGTCCATGACCTGGAGGCGCAGGAGCATATCTTACGCTACCAAGTCCCAGTAGCCATTAAGCGACACGATGTCGGTCTGATCGTGGTGGACAGTATCGCCGCCAACTACCGGCCTGAATTTGGCAAGAGCGCCACACAGAAAGGCCCCGAATCACTTGCACGTCGGAATCATCAACTCTCACAAATCGGTGCCCTCTTGCGCGGTCTAGCACAAAAGCACAACATCGCCATAGTCGTCGCTAACCAGATCGCCGACCGCTTCGCGACCATCGAGCCTACGAACTTAGCCGTGCTAGCAAGTCAGCAGAGTCACCACCGGTCTCGACCAGGATCCCCACAGGCCATGCCAGCTGCAATTCCCTCTGCGCCTACCGCCACACTACTATCGACCGATGATCCGCTTGCGCTCGACCACCAGCAACTCTTCTTCAGCGGCTGGGGTGACGACCGGACCAACACATCCAGCAACCATAAGACCCCTAGCCTCGGCCTGGTCTGGGCTAATCAACTGGCAGCTCGCATCGCCCTGCTGCGTGAACCCGCCTCGTATCAACGTATGCACGACGGCGAAGTCAGCATCTCAAGCTGGAAGCGCACGTGTAAAATCGTCTTCTGCTCGTGGGCGAAGGAAAGCGTGACGGAGTATGAGATCTGGGAGGGTGGGGTGCGCAGCGTACGAGAGTCAAGGACGCAGGTCGACGAAGAGAGGCCGGTCACGTCATGAGCATTGGAATGCGCCAGCGTCAAGCTGCCTGATACATACATGTACAGCACCATTTCAAGGCTTCAAGTCTGTGTCATTCCAGATGTTCCGCTTTCTCGTGCTCCTATACTCACACTTCCCATACTTTATCTGACTGAAGGCCTTTTGACCGACAAAGCGTTTATCAATCTCGGCAACAAGATCCGGAAACCTCCTCAAGACACTATATCCAATACTCCCAACGCAGACACCGATAAATCCAAATGATCTCAAAAGTCTCCTCTCTCAGATCTCAAACCTCAAATATCAAGTTCGGTGGGTGGGGTATAAATAACAACTTCCTGATCTTTCCAGTGCCATCTCTCTTCATTCCTTTTTCATTTCCATTTCCATGCCGTATCTATCATACATTCCATTCCGTGCTTCATTGTTCCGTGACTGCTGATCGCATGAGGCATACTCACACGCAAGGTATGGTGAAGATGCCACAGCCTACCGATTGAGGATATGCAATTTCTCCTTTTCATAAGACGCCGTATCATGGTAAATGAGATCGTTGACCGGCAGACTTTGTGTCCCTGCTATCCTTTCCCTTTTTGCTTCGCGGTTTCGGTCTTCGAGGCCGCTGGGCTGGAAGAGGAGCCTTTGTGACTACCTCCGTTCTTGTTCTCGTTCCGAGCAAGCAGTGGCGTCGCAGCAGGCGCCAAGTTCCAGCCATATGATGTCGTCGCGGGGCTTTTCGTCGCCGTTGCCGCCGCCGTTGACTGCCGAGTATGGCGGATCCCCTGACCGATGCCCAGCGTTGTCCCATTCCACGTATCCGGGTGATTGCGTCGAGCCTGCTCGAGCACACGCAGGTAGTCCTCGCGGAGCTTCTTGACGTCCCGGTAGTACACGTGGCGGTCGGCGCCGACATCCCAGTACAGCTCTTCGGCCTCGAAGACGACGTTGCGGAGGGCGTCGCGGGTCTGCCGCAGGCGATTGGGGAGGCCCTGGCCCTTCATGAGGGCGAGGGCACCGCCGATGACGGTGGAGATGCCGCCGAGGACGGCGACGGCGATGTGCGACTCGACGCGCGTGAGGGAGCCGAGGACGATGAACATGGCGGAGAGGAAGAGCTGGAGCACGAGGAAGACGTATATGAGGATGTCGTAGATGCGGAACTTGGTCTGCGTGTAGGCGAAGGAGCCGTGGATGCGGGCGTACAGGCCGTGCTTCATGCCCAGATCGCGCGGGTTCTGCTGCTTGGAGATGGGCGCGTGCATGCCCATGAGCTCGTAAAAGTCGGCGGAAGAGAGGGGGTTGTTGTTCTCGGCGAGCCGGTCGGCGGCGGGATCGGGGTCATCGACTGGTGGTGCAGTGAAGATGGACTTTCCGGACGATGCCACGGTATCCTGGGCGTTGGAGTCGGCGGTCGGTGGTCGTTCGGCGGGAGCGTTTGGGGAAGTTAGCAGTCGAGCTGGTTGGTATGTGACTCGGCGAGGATCTGCTTGAAAGTCTCGCCGCGACGAGTGCTGAAGTTGTTGCTGCTGTTGCGGCGAATGCGGTTGCATGTAAGCCTCATGTAGAGCTTGCCGTGAAGCTGTGGGATGCTGCGATTCCAGTACTCGTCAGCATCACTCTTCCCTACTCGTCCTGTCCATTTCCAATCACTCAAATCCTTCATACCAGTATCATGTGGCTCTTCTTCGGATGCAGCGCCCGCTCAGCATCCTTCTCGTCGTAATCCTCCGCAGCCCAGCCCGTCTCCAGGTCGCCAGCGTCATCGCTAGGACGGCCATAGATGCTGCCACGCCAGGAGCGTAGGCTTTTGTCCAGGTCCTTGGGCAGTTCGTGCATCGTCCTGCTCTCCTGCGCGCCTTGCGCCCTCCGAGTCGTCGACCAGCAGTCCCAAGTTCTGAATCGGGTGGCTGTTTGTAGGTGGTATAGAGGAGTCTACCATAAGCTACAAAGGCCGACAAGCCGCGCCGCACAGCTGGACGAACAAAGCGCAGCGAATAAAGCGCAACGCAAACGAGTATAGAGAGAAGAAGATGAGAAAGACCTAACCGGACCCTACAACCTAGCAGCTTGAATGCTGACTGCTGCGTGAAGGAAGAGCTAGAGGTAACTCATCAATCATCCATCAGCCCAACGGCGCAGCACACAGACCTGTAAGACGAGCGACTAGAAGCCCGTCCGCGCATAGGCGGCCATGTGCATTGGATGCAACGCGGTTCGGCGCGAATGCCGATCGAGGAAAGACGATTCTTCGCTAGACTACAGTATTGCCAGCTGGGGTGAGGCCGCGGAGTAGGGGGCAGATGTACGATTCGCCGGCGGCGTGAAAGGCGTACAGACAGGGTGGAGGGAGGGTGTGAGTGTTTGGTGATGGGGCGTTGCTAGGCGACGGCGTGACGTCAGTTGAGTCATCGTCAGCCTTCACGTGCAGCGCATGTGGGTAGCTGATGCAGGGAACATCAATGCGAGATCAGGAGGTAGGGATGTAGATCTGGGTTAGAGAGCTGCAGATGAGCTAGTAATGTGGATGGAGAGAGAAGAAGGGGTTTGCTGGGTCAACAAGGAACTCGGAAGTGCCTAACATGCTGCTGTTTCGATTCATCCCGAACGAGGGTATGATGCTAAGAAGAAAACACTATGTATCGGGCAAACTGCTAAGTAAGGCAAAAATTCCCAGTACCATGAACCTGATTTCCAACGCCTGTATGCTATGCTATGCTCGCTCGTTGATGCGTTAAGTAAGAGCGCGATACAAAACCAAGGTGCAATTCGCACTCGCATGGTGGATGCCCGAAAAGAGTTGTACCTGTTTCCTGCCACAATCTCCTGCACACTCGCCTGTATCGTTCCATGATGAATACTGTGAGCGAACTGCTCTCGTTGCCACGCTGGCATACTCGAGGTGGCGTTCCCATGGTTCTCCGCGTTCTTCTCCAATTTCTGATACGATGAATCGGTACCACACAGCGCGCGGTGTCGGCTCTAAGCGAAGAATATCGCCTGTTCCGTTCCTTTGGATTCGGCCGTGTTCTCAAAACCCATCGTAGATTGCGTAAAGGCAAAGCTGAGACGCCTTGCTAACCTTGCGCACCACCCTATGCACATTCTCCGACACAAGCTGATCGGCTTGAAGAGGAAGAGCACTGCTCTACACCTTCCTGAACTCGAGCCGCGCTGTGGGCTCGCCCGAATCATTTGTGAAGCCGTCCACAAGCTTGGATGAAGTAGTCTTTGTGCACACTGCCCCATATTCCGGATCTTTTTCTCATGCTGGGTCCTCACTCATTTCTTCGTCTTCATCGCCATTCAGCCTCGACGAGTCAACACTTTCATCCAGGCTGGTACTGCCTGATCTTTCCTGAACTTCCAACTCATAGCCTTGTGTCCTATCAACAAGACTGCGGTAGTACTCCTCCAGCGTCTCTGGCTTCGGGACGATCTTCCAATCCACCTTCTGCAGAAATTCGAGTTCGAGCGTGGCAAGCTCAGAAACAGGAATACCACCTATTCGAGCGTAGGTCGGGTTGGTCCAGAAGGAGTCGCTTAAACCTTTGGCAGCTACAGTGGCGGCGGTGATAAGGAAACGATGGACGGTCAAGCTATTGATGGTGAAAGGTGTGTACAGGGCACACAGACGGTCGATGTAGTATACCATACTGAGCATGATCGGAGGGGATAGCGTCGCATGTTGTATCAGCCGTTGCAGGTAGTCGGACACGCTGATGCCGGGTGGGGCACGAGAGTGGAAGCGTGTGAGGCGTCCGTCGCGCAGCGGGATCTGGTCGTTGAGTCGGATCAGCTCCATGAGCATGTTGGAGATGAGCACGCCGAGATCTTTCGGTGAACAAGTTTCGTATTTGAGGGGCATAATCTTGACGGCGCCGGGCTCCGGTCTAGATCGCTTCGGGGCAGAGGAGTGTCCATGTGTAGAACGTGCTTCTTGCGGTTCGCCAGGTCGTGGCCTGCTCTCGTCACCGCCCATCACTCCACTCTCTTGCGTGGAGCTCGTCGCCGCGACCGACTCCAGGTGTGATGCCGATCCGTGCTGAATCTGGGCAGTTGGACCGGCGGAGCTGGATGCCGAGCTAGATGCTGAGCTCATTTGTCGCGGAGGTGACTCGGACCGCGCGGGCTCTTTCCTCTTCTTGGCGGCACCTGTTGAGCCCGGAGGCTGCAGACTCGTAGTGACTGCCACGTTGGGCTTGCGATGGGAAGTGGGGGGTGAACCGTCAGGACTGTATTGCGTGCCAGCATGAACGAAGCGGCCGGACGAGGTGATGGTTGTGTCAGCTCCCTTCTCGCCGGAGCCTCGGCGCTGATCTTTCTGCACGGTGGAAGCCGAGAGCGCCAGCGGCGCATTGGCGGAGGGCGATTTTGATAAGCTGGCAGCCGCAGTATGTGAACGCGGGGATTGGCGAGGCGAAGAGGTCGGTCGGTGGTGGCGGGGGAGGTGTTGCGCGGAGATGTGGAAAACAGCACGAGGTGAAGGGGCCGGAGACGGCGAAGAGTTGGTCACGGTGGTCATTCCCGGCGTCGTTGCAAGACGAAGGTGTGTGATGTGCGAACGAAGTCTCGAGTGCAGCAGCGCTGTGACGATCGCATGTTTCAAGCGATGGCCAGGGCTATGATTGGCCGATCAGACGCGTAGAAGAGGCAGGGATTGACCACGGTCGGTGTTCTTTGGCAGGGGAAGCGATTCAGGGCGATTCAAGAGCAGGCCGGCTAAGACAAAGCGAACGCAGAATTCGACGTGAAGGAGAAGCGTACGGCCATTCACAGGCGCACGTGAACCGTAGTGTTTGGCCGCTTCCAGTCGTCACCTTACAGTACGGCCGCTGGCTTGGCGGGGGCG